>OY735243.1:14530830-14630830 GCA_963457665.1 Thysanoteuthis rhombus
ATATATATATATATATATATATATGCCAATGTCTCTAAGATATGTATATGAATAATAAGTATGCATCTGTAAATGCATTTGTTATATTTGTATATACTTGCATTGTTCATATATATATATATATATATATATATATATATATATGCATACACACATGTCTGGTTGAATATAGTGGAAAAGAAACATTTTGTTAATCTTTTATTAAATTTTTCTTGTTTCTGCACAAGAGAATGTATGTTTGGATTCGTAGAGTGTAATAGTTGTTCAAGTCTCACCACCTCATATCAATGCAGTAATGGCTGGGCCAAATTCAAGAAGGTTAAAATCATCATGGAATTGTCAGAGACCTTGAGAATGGCTAGTTAAGCAACTACTGCTAGGTATAACACATTTGAACTACTATTATGCTCTGTGAATTTTTTATGTTCTCTTGTGTGGAAACGAGAAAAATTTTTAATAAAATCCTTGTCCATTGTTTATCATCCAGACATGTATAGACGATGGATTGCTATCCAAATATACATTTTGTACTTATATATATATATATATATATATATATATATATATATAATCTTTAAGAAATGGACACATTTGGTCCAACAGAATGAATTATAAGTTGCGTTATACTATATAGGAACTAATTTACTGGAGACCATTTCAAATAAGTTTCTGTATGATATAACTCAATTCATATATATATATATATATATCTGTAAAAGTAGTACTCATACTGATCTCCAAACTGGATTAAATAATTGCATTGACCAAGTCCAATTTTCATTATCTTTATAATATAATCCCATAATATGACCTTAAATTTTTCATGTGGACACAGAAACAGTGCACGGAGTAGGTTTTAGACATGCCCTCCTTTGCAACAAGGCAGTATTAGTATCATTGCTAAGTATCATATTTAGATGTGTGTTTGAGACAAATCTTATACTATCTGGTATTTTTATATATAAGTATGCCAATGTCTCTAAAATATGTATATGAATAATAAGTATGCATTTGTTCATGCATACATTATATGTTGGGCTTAGTCTATATTTTTGGATTTTTATGTGTATATATTTTTAATGCTTGGTGTGTATGTATGTATGTATGTTTATAAGGCTACATTGGTATATTTTATAGTTTGTGTAAATATTTTAATGTTTTATGTATATATTTATGTAGTTGCAGTTTCATTAAAATGATTATTATTCATTTACTGCTGTTTTATTTTTTTTTCATAAGGTATAGGTGATTGTTGTTCATCGTATTCATAATTATATATGTATATTTCTAGTCAATTTGGAATTTTAAAGTATTATTTATGTTTAGTGGTGAAGTCCATGTTGGAATTTCATTGGGGTGGCAGATTTAATAGATGAAGAGTGCCATTTGGAAAAACCTGTGTTGTCAGAAAATACAGAGAATTTACTAGCTCAGTCCATTGCAAAAACAACATTTTTCTTTCACAGAGAGTTCGGAAATTCTGGAAGAGTTTACAAATAAATTGTATAAAGTGTAAAAAATTTAAAGAAAAAACTTGGACAAAGTTAGATCGTCTGGGATAGAAATTGAATTAATTGGCCTATTTTGGGAGTTATCTGCTGAAATATAAAGAAGAATTTGGGAAAAAACAAAACAATATGCCTGGTAAATGTTTCTCTGTACTGATAAGTATGTAATTTTTAAAATTAAGTTTTATACATTTTTATCACCTGGATCAACATATATTTTAATGTTGAATAAGTATCATTAATGTCAGTTGTATATGGAGATGCCCTTAAGAGCACTTTTATTTAACGAATAAATACGTTTTGAAACAGCTGAAAGTGTGGGTGTTTGAAGAGAATAGGTTTTTTGCTTGGTTTCTAAGAGACAAAAAATATCTCTTCCATTTCCACGGCTTCCTCTTTCATTCTCACCTCTCTCTACCTTTTTAGTTAGAACCAACCCAAATTTATTTTTTTCCATAGAAAATACTGATGACCCATTTTGAATAATTTATAGATAAACTCCTGAATTAGAAAAGATGCTAAACTTCATAAAAACAGATACAAGAATATTTGTAAATATACTGTTTATAAGTCTTAGAAGAATCCACGGGCATCAACATATTTGCACCCTCCTGGAGAAATACTACCACCCATTTACACTCCTTTTTAGATTAAAAAAATTTAAAGATTATTCCATGGATTTAATTAGTTATATCTTTCAAAATTGTTTCAAACAAAAAAAGAATCATTTATATATGAAGTTTTTGTTATTTGATATGTATTTTAATCTTTTTTTTTTGTTAGTTTTCTAAACTCAAGTCTAGTGCTATCAGTCATTACTGTTTTGGGATAGTCTTTATTTGCGAGCTGGATCTCCTTTACATTAACTTATATAAGTCTGGAGCAATTTACTCTGCTGATTTCAATTTCAATAGTTTGCTTCAAGCTTTAAGTTCATTGCTACTTGTAAATACAATGTCTCTATGAGATATTATTACAGTTTTATACAATTTTCATATTTTCAAAGATAATGAACAATTTTTATTTGGAAAAAGTATAAATTTTTGGATCCCTTATCCCTTATTTGATCACAAATGATTTAAATCTTCCTATAAAATTTTTACATTTTTGTTTGGGGGTAGTGTTTGTTAACATTATAGCTATGCGCATCGTGTACACACTGCTTGGACTATTTGCGTTTTGACAGCTATTTCTAAACCCCTTTCCTCTATACAAACAACAAAATTAAATTTCTAAAATCACTTCCCAATTTTGAAACCTTGCTTTTGTATAACTTTTGATTCGTTTGGGCTTTTGAGAAAAAATAAAAAGTTTTTAGATCCTCAGTCTGGCGCTTTCAGAAAATACATTAATTGGGATCCTATAATCCATGAAAAATTTTGGACATTATCACCCTAATAATAGTGGAATTGGAAATAAAGAGTAAACCTTCACCGAATATATCTTCTTGCACACCCCTGGAAAAATGGTGGCAGATGCCCATGGAAGGTTCATCAACATTCCAAGAGTATTTTGAATGATTAAATTCTTTTTTGTTGTTTATGTTGTTAACACAACGTTTCGGATGATCCATTCTACAGATTTCTGTGTTGTACTATCTGAATGTAACAAGGAAAAGAAAGGAACGGAGAACATCCAAATCCTATGTTATAAAGATTGCTTCCATTGGAGAGAAAAAGATTTTGTTTACCATCATCTCTTTTGAATAGTGGGCCTGAAGAAGAACCGAAAATAGATTGGATGGCACATTATGATAACAACACAAGCAAGGAGTTCAATCATCCCAAAATACTGTTTGATGAATATTCGTCTTTCAATTCACACAGTACAATTTAGACTACTAGTTATTTTTGCATTTTCCTGTGTTTCATCTACTGAAAATCACAAAGTGTGAGTTTCCCAGCTATGTTTGATGTATAAAGGACAGATCATATTCATTATTTGTATGTTCATTTTTTATACTAAGATATTTTCATTTTGTATAAAACTTGTCTTTGCTTTTGTTTTTACAGCTTATTTTTTGTGATTTAAGATTTTGATCATTGGGTGTATATGTGCATGTATATATGTTACTGTAAGATTGTGAAACTTGTGGTTTTTGGAAATCCCTGAAATGTTCTGGCATTTCAAAAATTCACTAGATTCACAATCTTACTTTTACAAATATAGACATTGAAAATGCTTAAGATTTAGTGAAACATTCATCGATAGAAAAAGCAATAGTTTTTTCTGGATTCCAGTAAAGAATATTACACCAGAATGCAAAACTTGAACATCCGTGTCTTGGTTTGTTGAGTCTTGTCAATATTAGAAACCATTGATATAAATTTCTTCAGTTTTCAAGTTGGTCTAGCTGGCTGGCTGGCTATTTATATAACATTCATTCAGAGATGGAGGGCTGAAAATTTAAACATTTACTCCTTATTATGTTTGAGAAAAAAAAAAATTCTTTTTTTTTTAACCCTCCCCCAAATGTTTTAGTGTGGGGTTCAATTTGCAGTCTAGTTCTATGCTAAGTTGATCCCTTAGTTTGTGTCCGGCAGCACACTTTTTTTTTTGAAAATTCAGACAGCTCAACAAGAAGTCAAGAGAAGTAATTTATCCATTGAACACTTCTTTTGCCATTGATCACCCCCAACATGGCATGCTGGCAAAAGATGTTGGCCTCATCAAATTTTCCAATTAGTGACAAACCAAATCAGTTACTTTTCATATTAATAAAGGAAATATTACAATGTGGAAGACCTGAATATTTATCCCTTCAATGTAGGCTTTTATAGATATTCCATTTGAATTTAAAATGATTGTTATATCTTGTGAGGTTTCTACAAGAGCTCTTTATTTTGGGTCAGAAGGAAAATTAAGACCCAATAAATACTGCAGTATATCTTTGATAAAAGGAATAATCAAGGGAATGAAGCACCAGCAGTCCATAAAAAATGTTGTAATTTCCTAATACAATTGTAGGTAGATGACATTCAAAAACTGAAATCAATGAATGTGGAAAAAAATCGTTGGAAGTATATATCATCATAACAAATGTGGCATTATACAGCTCCGTTTCAAAACTGAAACTTATCATCATTATCATCAGTCTTTTAACGTCTGTTGTTAGACATAGACCTTCCCCAGGATTTGCCACAATTCTCTATCATGGGTGTCGCAGAGCCAGTATTTTCTGAATTTGTCTCGTTCATTTCTCCATCTCGTATTCTGTTAGGCTCGGTTTTGCATGTGTTCTCTGGGGATCCATGTTGTGAGACGTGATGTCCATCAGTTGTCTGTCATTCTCGCGTGACCAGCACATTGCCATTTGAGTTTTCTAATGGATTCCATAATGTCTCAGACCCCCGTTTTCTTCCTGATATACTGTGCTGTCTTGCGATCTCTCCCTGTGAGGTTGAGCATGATTCTCTCGGGCGCAAGCCGCACGCTTTTCAACTACTTAAGTTGCTTATTTAGTATGACATGAGTAAAACTCAGCTATAACTGATGCTGTATGACTTCTGAGGCTTGTGAGAAATACCGAATTGTCCACTAAATCAGGACAAAATGGAATGTCAAAGATGTTATGGAGGATGTGGTACCATCCATGAGGATGAAGGAATTGGCTATATAGATAGAACTGAAGGAATGTATTCTGACAGAAGAGACCCTCCACATTAAGGAGAGCAAGTATTTCACTACAACTGTTGAACCTTCAAAATAAGTGATATAGATCATATGGTGGAAACATCAACGACAAGCCTGGCTGGAGCAGGGTCAAACTCCACTCCTATATCTATTCTAACTGAAAATGATTGCTGCAATTTTTATATTGTATATATAATGAATTTGTAGGTATATAAGACCTGTCAGTTTAGTTCAGTTGGTAAGAGAGCCTCCTCTCAATCATTTTGAATCATGTTAGGGAAATGTTTTTTTTCATGTTGGTTTGGTTTGACTGGATAGTTGAACAGTGAAGAGTTGACTCCCCAAAATTGGTTGAGGATTATTCTTGTTCTTGTTACAGGGGAAAAAACAAAGTCAACTCCAGACTTGGACTGGAGTTGAACAAAAGACCATTGAAATGTTATGATATTAAACAGATGAACCCCCCCCCCCCGGTCAATAAATTTCAAATAAATGCACAATACAACATTTTATTCTTGCCAATCCACCAGAAATTGTGTAAGTCAGAAATATCTGACAAATAAATGCATTTGGGAAAACCTACCTGCGTCCTTCACGTACTAACTTGTAAAATATCTTTAAGAAGCTACTCATGAAGACACACAACCAGATGCTCGAGGTCCTTTCTGATAACAGAAGATATTCTGAAACTGCCAATAAAATTCCAATTTCCACACTGGTAAAAATGAATTTAGCAAAGAAGGGAAATATTCTGGAAGGCACTTACAGAAAAAATACAGATCATTGAAAGATTGGTGAACTAAAATAGTTTTAGAATTCTGTCTTGCTTTTTCAGATGATATCATATTAACTCTTAAATTCATGAACCCCTTCTATTGACAATGGAACTCTTCAATAAATAGAATTTTTTAAAAAATGGAACACTTCTGGGGATTAAAAAAAAAATTAAAAACTTCAAACTAAAAGGGGGATCATTTCAATTAAGATTTATTTCCCTTGAATAAATTCCCCTTTATTGATTCATGAGTTAAAAAAGGTTCAATATACTGACCTCTTGTTGGTTAGTTCAAAAAAGGTAAACGTCATTGAGTTAATGGTTCTTTAGAGTAGGGTTCCCCAACTTTTTTTGCACTGAAAACCTGTTTAACATTGGCAATACTCTTGCTGGCTGTCCAGTAGGGGTATGAAATCTGTCCTGTCTCTGAAGGGATAAATCCCAATGAAGTATAAACAGCCGGTGACAAAGTCTCGGGTTTCTGTTCTATGCATCAACTTACTGATCCTTGCAAGGACTTCATTTTCACAAGTTTTCACAATGCAAGTTCACTGAAGGGATACATCTACCTTATTCACTTAACTTAGTGTACTCATCTAACTGCTAAGTACACAGGAAGATTTGTCCTAATGAAGAGTTTTCCACATTCTTTGCCTATATAGGGAATTGAAGCAAGGACCCTCTGCATGAGAAGCAGACATGCTAACCACTACACTATCAGAGCAGACATCTGACAGGGGTGGCTGGTTGTTGGATGATTTATTTATCATGACTGGGATGTAGATGATGTTAGCTATAAGACATAAGGCTAATACACTTAATTTCATTTCTAAAAAGGGTTTATCTAATGATTTTCATATCAAGACCCTAAGAAATTCGTTTTCATTTTAGAAAGAATTATTGCAAAATCATATCATTCCCTTACAGCCCAGTCACTCAGGCTTTGTGGCCTGGTACCAGTGAACAGCCTGGTGAATGAGGACCACTGCTCCAGAGGACAACTGGTCTCATGAATGTGATCTAGAAAAAATATAAGAATTTACAAGAAGAATACAGGAAATATGATTTTTATTCCTGTGATGCTTTTTTTCGTAGCGCATGATATCATTGATTATGACTTTTTGTCCAGATTCAAAAAGGTCACAGGAGGAAAATGCACAATATTGTGTGGTACAAAAAAGACATTGGAAGAAAAGTTACAACTTTGTTGGAAAAATAGTCAGAAAAATTCATTTTGATAGAATGAGTAATATTCTAATTTATTCAATTAAATAAAATAAGTAATTTTTCAATTCATTTGATTTAGATTAATGATTTTTATCTATTTTAAAAACTTGATTATCTTCAAATTATTATTTAAGTTGTTTATTGTTGATAAAATCGTTGACTCTTGTATTTTGATGGATTTGCTACTTATTTGTGGGTTTTGATGGGCCTTTGTTTGGGGCCTTCATAATTTGCGCAAAAAGAGAATCAAAACCTTTGTGGAAAAAAAATGCAAATTCGCTTCCCTATAATGAAAAAAAGAAAAGAAAAATCTGTGGTGCCTGAGCAAAGCGCAGAAAAAGTAGGGAGATGAAAATGTGAGGGTTCAACCCCTGTCAATCCAGATCTAAACATATATTTAGCTGGAACCTGGTTGGGAAGGAGGAAAAGTCCATAGAATGCTGTTACACACTCACCATTTTTAGTTGCAGTAGCAGCCATAGACCTGTTGTTAACTGACTGGATTTTCACTGACGAAAGTGGTAGCTGCCAACTCGCATTAAAACATTTATATTTTTACGTACACACAAACACAAAGACATCACAATTTTCAGAGCACATGGTAATACCCTTCAACTCTGTGATCCCAACAAAATTCAACAGAACTTTCAAATCTTGCCCCTGAAAACTTTCGGCAGAACTCAACAATATTTCTGTCTCTATGAACTATAAGATCTTGTAAAAAAAACTCTTCACTTCTACACAAATATTCAACCATAATTTACAAAGGACTCTTAACCGAAAAGATACAATTTGATTTCCTGTGGAAGCTCCTTATTTTGCAACCTTTTCTTCCTCTACCATTTCTCTGTTTCATTACTTCATTCTGTTGAATAAAATAATAGGAGTTTTTGGAAAAACTGAGGTCTTCGTGTCTTTTGTTTCATTCAGATTATTTCAGGCCAAGCTGTTCTTTTGATACGGGGATATTAATGGTTATTATTCAAAATAATCCCCACATTTTATGCCAGAAAATACAGTAAATGTTGATTAAAATAATTTATAATATTCACATGAAATATCATTTTTGATGATAAGTCATGTAAAGCAAAATAGAATATTTCAATGTATATATATGGAGCCTTCAAAGAGTTTTTGGGACAGTTGAACTGAGTGAAAATCATCAAAAGAAATACCTCAACTTTGGGCATTATTAGTTGGTCTAAATGACCAAAGGGACCCAAAAAAAAAATTAAAAAAAATGTATCTCCAGATGGTGCCTAGTGGTGGGCTCATGTAAAATTTTGCGACTGTAGAAAATGTGATCAGGAGAGCTCTGGGACAGAAGAGCAAAGAGAGAAGAACCTGTAGCCCACTTGGCTCGTTGATCAGGCTGGTCATTTGTGAGGCTATAGTGATTCATGATCAAAGATAGATAGATAACAATCTTCACAAGTGAAGAAACCGAATACAATAAAGCTATATTACCTTATGAAAAATAGAAAGTAACAGTCCAGTCAAACATTATAGCTGTGTAATATAAACTACCCAGGCTCCTGCCCACAAACTTTCAAAAATTAATTTTCTCAAAACTGAAAAATTTCCAGAGAGAACAACGGTATTATAGATTGAAAGCATAAAAAAATAGGTACGGTAAGTCACTAAGTGGAAATTACTGAGTAAACTTTTCAATATTTATTATTATGTATCAATGTTTTGGCAGCATACCATGTTGAGGGTGATCAATTTGAAAATTAAAAAAGATGTGATCAATGAATAAGTTGCTTCTTTCACTTATTATTGCAGTGATCAATAAAAAAAGGCCAAATTAAAAAAAGTTTGAATACTGCCAGACACAAACTGAGGGAGCAATTTAGCATAAAGTTACATTGCAAAATTCCACTAAAAACTTATGTAGGGGGAGAAAAAAAAACGAAAACATTTCTTTTAGATACAAAGAGTAAACGTGAAAAAATTGTGAAAAAATTGTTTTTCATTTTTTTCCAGAAATTTGGTATTATCTGAACCTTGACCCAATTAGGGACCAGGCAGGAGTAAAAACATTGAGGGTCATCTCTCTCTCCCTCTCTCTAAGTGAAAAAAAATTCTGATGCTGAACACCACTGTCAAATCTCACACAGGACTTGGCTTACGAAGGGAGATTATCCGAGTTTTATCTACAAGACTTGACCAAAACAGGCATCAAGGCTGTTATTGAACCTCTACCTTCAGACTTGTTCTGATTATCTCCCCTAATCTCAAAACACACACACTCACATCTGAGACAGCAGTGGTTCTCAAGCTTTACTCAATCATGGCGCCCCCATCACGGTGCCCCAGGCCAGAAAATAAAATACTGAACAATTACATTTGCGTAACGATTTTAGCAAACTTTTGTCCGCATCTTGGTTCATTTTTTGAACATGTTTCAGTTGTTGTACCCTACGCTGTCCTCAGGTGATGAATAGGTGTATTTCTTTTTCTTATCATCAGGACGGAAAAACACCCGTCTCATCAGTTGTATGGAAACGTTCGAATTGCATTTAGGCTCATGTGCCTCCACCTTTCGTATGTGTTGTACTAACACTTTCATTATGCTTACTTACATTTGATAAACCTTCCTCTATTTGTATGAACACAGACCACTACTTTCTAAAAGAAATACTGAATTACTGAGCAAACTTTTTTATTATAATTTGTAGTTATATCATTAAATTTCCAAATATTCCACAGCACCCCTGGGGCGCCATGGCTTTTTGGGTGACATGAGACATGAAAAATGTATAAACACATTTAATTTCAAGTTGGAGCCTTTATGTAGCAGTCTATACTAATAAATATTTTATTATGCAAAATTAGTTGTGATTAACTTACCATTGGACTAATTTTATATTTCCTACTCTAGCTACTTTCTACCATCACATTCATTGAATCTGAATGGATTTCTAACAAGGCTGAAAACACAAAGTTGGGTTTTGGGGAAATTTCCTTCATTTCATGATCCAAAATAACCTGGACACATTCATTCATATTATCAAATGATATCTTTTAGACTAATCATAATTTTTTTTTGGTGACTTGGAACTTCATTTCATATGAAAAGGATGCTGTTTTTGTCCGATCATCCAATCAACACTCAAAATGGGTCCCGTCCAATTCTGTGTAAATCCATCGCCCCCCCCCCTACATTTCTGCCATTTGGAAACTGAGCAAATGAAGAATCATCTGAGAAGATGGCAGTGTACCAAAATTCCACTACTTTGTCTGCTGAACATTGATTAATTTCAGAAGTGGCTTCCTTCTGGTTGCTTTTCCGTAATCACCACTGTGATAAAGATACTATGCTGCAATAAGGATCTGTTCAGTTCCTGGTCTCATCACACAGAGAATTCTTTCTGAAGACCCAGTTCAATCTCAACAACATGCAAAGGTTTTCTCTACTTCATTAATGAATACCAGTCAGATGGTTCAGACTTAGAAGTGGAATTTCTAACTTCAATGAGGTTTCATGTCAATTCACTCCATCATTTTAATGAAATACAATACATATCCATTTGAATGTTGATATTTGTTGGCTTCTGGGGCACAAAGAAAATAGTTCAATTTTACTTTTATAAAACTAGCTGAAATTATCTGCCATCTGTGAGGGCATCTCCAGTTGAGGGCTCTATATATACTGTCTATAGTTTTAAGAAAGGTCATCGTCATTCAAAAAAAAGCTATAGAATGGTTTAGTCGAAACATCAAGCTAAAAACTTCAGCAAAAAAGAGTTCAATTGTCTGAAAAACTTAGAACTGAGATTTTATTTTATTTTTTTTCCATCAAATAAATTGGTGCTTGACGTCATTTATTTACTTCTTGTTCCCACATTTTGGCTAATCCTTTCTATGGTGTTCTTCAGGTGTGCATGTAAAAAGATGGACACTCTTTTTTCGGGTAGTTGAAAACAGTAATAAACATTTTCTCTGTCAGCAGTAATTTTTTTAACCCTTTACTAAGAAACAGCCCTTGTTGAGCATAGAAATCCACTGTGGTAAATGTCCAGATCTGACCAGACAAGTTGGTATTTGTTAATTGTTTCAGATTTCTCTACCAAAACGTGGGAATGGTGAAACAACTAAAAGAAAGAGTTTGATTATCTAAAAGGAAAAAAAAAACTCTTTGAATGTTAATGACTCTAAAAATTATAGACAATAAATCAGTAGTTATTCCATCATTTTCAAGAACTTTAAAGAAAAGAAACCACAAATTTTTGGTGTTTTCCCCACCCTGAAAAATTCTGGTTTGAGGCCAGGTTACCAGGTTTGGCAAGATAATTTTCCGGGATGAAACTTGGATTATCCAAAACAGGCACTAAAATAGTATCGAATTTAGAAATCCAAGCGAATCTGGGGGCAGAAGTTCAAAACTAACCATTTGATGCAAGCCCACCTGAAGGTTGGTTTTGAACCTTTGCCTCCAAACTTGCTTCATTCCAAAGTCTGTATTGGCTGTGCCTCTTGGAATAAAGCTTGGATTATCACCCCATCTGGACAAATCTGACAACCTAAACCAGTTCAATACCATCACAACCACACAAACAAAAAAAAAAAACAAACAATCACAAAACCAACAATGAAGACTTCTGAACCAATCAAAAATTGCATTTTCTTTATTCAAAATTGGTTCTTATTTACAAATGCCAGAAAAAAAAAAAATATTAAAAAAATAAAAAAATAAAATAAAATAGAAAATAAAACAAAATTAAGGAATGTTGTTGGAAGAAAAAAAAAAAAAAATCCACTGACTACTTCCTCAAGATCCTTGACTTAATGCCAAATATAAACATACAGTAACAAGATTTAGGGAACCATTTTATTGATTACTATACAAAAATTGATTCCCTACTTTTATAATGTTGTACATACAATATGATGCATGTAAAAATCTCAATAGGAAGAATATAAGAAGAAAAAAAAAAAAAAGGTTGGGAAAGGGTGGAGGTGGCGATCAAGTACAAGTTAATTTCATAAAATGGATTAATCCATTGACAAATATTTTTTTCATTTTGTCCTTCAAATAAATTATGCTTATTGCTTTTCAATGGGCAATAAGACAATGAATGATAAACATCTTACAAGTATGTATGCAAGTGCTATGTAACTTTTTTCTTCAATGTATTCTATCTAATATATATATATAGTAAGTTTTTCCTATGTATGTTCATAATTATATACAAGAGAAAAATTACTTCTGGATTTTGGGCACTCAGCCAATCCTCCACCCCAAAATAAAAATATAGATAAATAAATAAATGATATGTAATTTTCATGTAAATTTTCACAAATTACAAAAGGAAATTTGTATACTAATTTCATTTTGTTTATTTACAAAAAAATAAAAAAAAAATTTAAAAAGATAGAAAAAGAGGAATGTCTCATATAATTATGTCTTCTGCATAAAAACATTGCATATGCACACACATACATACACACACACTCACACACACTAATAATGTGTAGTATATGTTCAAGTACACAACATAAATATTCATAAGCATATCAGAGGGGAATTATATCAATCAATGCAAAACACACTTGCATGTATGTGTGAGTTCAAAGGTCAACCCAAAATCAAAACACCGGTAAGAATCTGATTCTCTCGATTTACTACATAAAAAACAACAACAGAAATAAAATAGAAAATAAATAAACAAAGAATGTGTGTGCATGTTATTGTGAGTATGCATTGATAAAGTGTGCACGGCCTTCACTTAAGATATACATGTCATGCACAAATATTTTTGGGGTATGTTTAATACATACATGCACTGTACATTATGCATAGCAAAACAATACATATATGAATGATATGTAGAAATAGCAATCATGCGTATACATATTAACACTTAAACATAAAATATGAAATAAATACACTAGAAGTGTATTTCTTGATATGTCACTTGTATAATCAACATATCTATATTTATTTATACAGATACCTAACTTCACACACATTAATACAAACTTTTGTAGGTTGATTTACTTGTTTTAAAGTTTTTCATATCTTGGCAAAACAGGTGAACAAAAACTTGTTTCTGTTTGTTATTGGGATAAACATTATATCCCTTTCTGTTTGGATTTTTCAGATTAGGATCGTTACACATAGAATTTTTTTCCCAGTCTTGTCCTAATCTTGATTCATCTTTTGAACACAATGTTCCGATTGTTGTACCATACACCATCTTCAGGTGGGTGTCATAAATGGGGAGGGTTTGGAATGCTGTTATGGGGGAGCATTAAAATGTGGCTTCGGAATGTCTTCAGTCTGGTGTCTATTTTTGGGTTGAAGAAATCCTTCAATCATGAATAGATATCCACTTGAAAAAGACTGTAAGGTATATCAGCTAAAACATTGTATTAGAGATAAGGACAACAGCCCAAAGAAATCTCTACATAATTATAACTATTTTATTTGTATTACTCTGTTGTGCCACTTTAGAAATGGAATTTGACAAAAACATCTTATGGAATTGTTGAATTTACCAAATATTCATATTTTTACATTCTAATGGTTATTTTATGAAACATCAATGTCATAAAATCCCAAGCCTACAGAAATGAGTAAAAAAAGAATGAAAAATATGATTTTAAAAACAACTTCTAAATGATGACTGCCTCTGAAACAACAATGAAGTCTGCCACAAACTTATCATTTTTCTGCTATTGTAGCAATTCAGAGGTGTTAGTTGTTTATGTGACTTGAAACCCCACAGCCAACATGTGCATTTCTGATTTCACAGCACTTAAGAAAAGAAATTAAAAAAAAGATACAAAGAGAACAAAAACCTAAATATGAATTGATGCATCCATTTTCTTAGAGGAAAGCAATTCTGACAATTTATCTTATGGCATGCAAAATGTACAATAAAAATATAGGTGGCAAACATTTTATACACTTAATAACTATCAGTATACTTTTTGTAATCATAAAATGAATTTCACCCTCCATTATATTATCGTCTTCATATGATTATATAGACAATACGTAAAACATTTCAATAAATCCTGTTACATAGATTTAAACATACTATTCAAACTGATGAATAGAAAAATATCAATTCTATCAGTTGTTAATCACATAAGGTAGTGGAGAAAGCTTCACAAGACGTATGTATATGCATACATATGAATTATATGGTACATCACACACACGCACAAACATTATATATATATATATATATGTGTGTGTGTGCGTATGCATATAAATTTTTGTAAATTTTGAATAATCATTCACATATGTATATAGGAAAACAAAAGTAAATATAAAAAGCATATATACAGATTTTTTATCTGCACAAATGTGTGTGTATATGTGTATGCATGTCTATATTAGGTCTATACAACTGAACTGTTTGTATATGTGTATATAGAAAATAAAAATATATATAAAGATCACAACATAATATTGACTTTTAGAAATATCTACATACTTATGTACTTAGATATATTTTCAATTGAGACTAGTGCTGTCCATTATTTTTATAATTATCATGATTAATATAAAACAAGAACCATAAGTTCAATGATGCGTCCACCATCTGTGGTAATAGGAGGAGGAGGAGAAAAACGAAGATGGTTCACCCGAAGGTCTGGACCAAGTTTCATATCAATCCAACATGATATGGCTGAAAGAATTGATATTTAGAATTACTAGTTGTGGTAGTAAGAAGAGGAAAATGAGGATGGTTCAACCAAAGTTGTGTACTTAGTTTCATTTCAATCCAACATGATACGTCCGAGAAAATGGATATTCAACATATTAGGGACTGACTGAAAAGTGTCTTATAGAGATATGTGGACGCATCTATAAAATCTGTTTAATAAGGATTGATCACATCGCTTAAATAAAATTCCATAAATAGCATACATAGTTATACTTTACCACATCAACGTATTTACAATTATATTTTTTTTTTATCCATAGAAAAAAAAATCAGTTTGAATTAAGAAAAGCACCAACACAAGAAACATCGTTACAACAGCAGTTTTCTGCTTTACAAATGGGCCTCAGAAAATTGCTTTAAATGTTTATGGGATTAACTTTTAATGATCAACTTTTCAGTCTTCATTTACCTAGGTCAGCCAAACCGTTGGATGACTCACTCGAAAGGGTCAACAGACCTCAACAGCTAGCTCGGGCATCTGCCAGGAGAAGGAAGCTCCAATAGAACCTATGACCTAGGGACTTGTTCCCATTGTCTGTTCCCCTGTGGGCCATGGCATGCAAACCCTTGGTATAAAGGGTGGGGGTCGGCTGCACGTCACACCTCACCTTAAAACTTCATCACACAGGCCTTTTGGCTATCCACATACAGACTACAGACCTGATATACGTGGAAAACCCTCCCAAATCTCCATTCAGGAAGCCAGAGCAATCATACTTCATTAATAGTTTTCTTTTACTCACAATTACTCTTGCACCTAAAAGGCAAATTATCACCAAATACAAAGATATTAAAAAATAAAATAAAAGGAAAAAGGTTGGACCCACAAGAAGCAGCTTGCTAATTCAAACAGGTGCAATAAGATTAAAATGGTTTCTCCTTTGTCCAATCACAGGTATTTTCACAGTAAGAGCTTAGTAAAATAAAAAATAAAAAATAAACTTTTTCCAATTTTTAGCTTAAGCCATAACATTAATTCTTTTTTCATTCATCACTGCCTGTTATATTAATTTTTTTTTTTCGAATAGAAAATGACTTCCTGCATATATCTAACAGGGTTATCTATCCAACTATATATATATATATATATACACATATTTACAAACATTTACAGAATGTCTTTCTCTCACACACACGCACATGTTGCTGAGCGGGGTTGCTAGATTGGCTTACAAGGGAAGATAATCCGAGCTTCGTCTCAGAGACTTACCCAACACAATCATTGGAATAACTTCAAATTTAGAAATCAGCAGGTTTGGAAGTAGAGGTTCGATACCAATCAGACTGGTCTTGAACCTCTACCTCCACCCCTGCTTGATTTCCAAATTAGAGGCTATTCCAATACTTGTGCTGGGTAAGTCTTTGAGGTGAAGCTCGTATTATCCCCCCATGCAAGCCCAATTTGGCAACCATGTTGCTGAGTGGATTTCCTTTCTGCACGCATTATTTTCGGGAGAAATTAAACTGGTGATATAATTATGATGATGATGATGATGATGATGGTGATGGTAATAAAAATGATTGTAGTGACATCGTTCCAAAGAACATATGGTGTTTAGATCAGAAAGTCTCAAAAGCTCCAATACCGAAGAAGCATATGATAGATGACTTTATTTTTTTTTTTTTAAATTTAAGAAAATTTTTTTTTCATACTGTGTGAATTGTCTATCTATGAGACTATAGAATTTTTGTCGGATCAGGGTTAAACTTAATACCTTCGAAGTCTGGAGACAGAGGTTCAATTCTGAAGTGAAACACCAGTAAGCATTATTTGAGGAACTGTCACTGGGAAGAAGTCATGATATTTGGTCATCTAAATTTGATTAAACTGAATCTATTAACATTAAATTTTAATTAGAATACAAATATTGACAGTACTGATTTTAACATGTTCATTATATATATATATATATATATATTATATATATATATATATACATACATACATACATACACACACACATATATATATATATATATACACACACACACACAGACAGATGTATGCATATATTTATATCATCTTTTAGTGATATTATCACTATTTTCATCACGGAAGAATATCATTATATATGAAGATTTGAGTGTGTGTACATTATGTAATATATATATATATGTAATATATATATATATATATATATATATATATATATATATATATATATATATATATATATATATATATATGAAATTTACATCAACACCAGTTTAGGAATGTGTACATTAGTATGCATATTATATATGTAAGTATACAAGAACATGTCAGTGTTTAGGAAAATATTGATATAATTTATCATTCGTGTACTGTCAATGTATGTAAATTCATGTTGCACAGATAAATTTGCAAGTTTCAGGCATTCATTTACATAACTATGTACGTATGTGAAGATACAAAGGTAGATATAAGTAATTGTTTTGAGAGACAAATAAGCAGACCTTAAAATCCATAGGCAATATATAATGTATGTAAAGAAGAATGTGTGTGTGTGTATCTTATGTTGCTTGCATTTTCTGAAAATTTTTTACCAAATCCAAAACTTTGGATTGTCTTGAAGTAAGTTCAGAGATCTTCTCTGTGCTCTTTGCCTTTTCTCGAAGTTTTACTGATTTCTGAAATAGAAAGAATATAATCATGAGAATTTAATGTGTAAAACTATATGCACATCATAGATTGTACCACATGAAAACTTCATTCATATCATAGATTGTACCACATGAAATGTCAATCTGTGAGTGGTTTATTCCCAACCCTTTGAAAAAAAAAAAAAGAAAAGTATTTATGATTAACGTAAAGGACCAATTTTTCATCAGAAGAAATGTTTCGGAGATAGGTATTTATTGTTGCAGTTGAGCAGTAATGATTATATCTCTAAACTATGTAGGTTTTTTTTCGTCATATGGAATATATTTGTCCAATTTTTCAATTTCAAATGGTAACCAACTGACAATAAATAGTCACCAACTAAGGTTTGCTGAAAGTACCTTAGTCATCTGATGCACACAAACAGCAAAAAGAAATTAATATGCACACAAAAGGCTTCCAATTCGGTAAATAACTTACTGAGTTTTTCATGAAAAATAAAAAAAAAAATAAATAAATAAAAAATAAATAAAAAAAATAAATAAATTAAAAAAAATTAAATTTTAAAAAAAAAAATAAAAAAATAAAAAAATGTCAAATCCCAAAATGCCCATATACTTTAGTGACTGGAAAAGAATTAGCACAGTATAAGATTTTTGTGCACACTAACCATTAACAATTATAGGAAACATTGTAGGTCATCCTTGAGGCTATCTTGAATATTCTCATCTCATATCATGAATATTGTCTCATTTTATTTCAGAGATCATTACTGTACTCTTCCTTATTAGTTGTTTTTACCCAAATCCAAATTGGCTTAATTGGTAGAGATTATTACTCACAAGCAAAACCGACAAAGAAATCCTCAATAAGACCATTCCACTAAAAGATCACCAGGAAGACCAAGAACAACATGGATTGTCCGAGCAGGAACAGGGGTAAAAAACAAACAAAAAAAAAACAACAAAAAAAAACCCCGATCCAGAAGGAACCTTTGACCTAGAAGCACCAGCCAGTGACCACAAGGCTTGAAGGAAAATGTTCATGATGACAACAGCAGGAAGTCCAGTACAACAGAAGGTAGCCAAATATAAAATACCAAATTATACACTACATAGCATCGATCAAAACTTAATTTTTCATGGATCTGACACCCCAAGTGGTACAATCTAGAATATGTTCACAGATTTATTATTATATGTTCCTGTAAAGTACATTTTACTAAATATGGATCAATTCTAGAAGAAATATGCAATGCACCTTTTAAAATATTCATATATTTAGAAAACATTTCATGTTGAAGTCTAGTGAAGCAACTTATGTCCATATCTCTTTAGTCAGAGAGCATTGAAGTAGCAAAGCGATTTTGGCACAAAAATGTTTTCAGGGACCCAAAATTCTGCTAAATAGTTCACGTTTCTGGCAGCACTAGTTGTGTTATAGTTACTGATTTAAATAACATGTTGATAGTATAATTTGATCGAAACAATGAAAATAGTCTTAATAGATTCTTTGTATGGATTCTCTCTTTAAACAATAGAAAATAAGCTTAATCGAATAGTAACGATACAACTGACTGATTTTTAAATGCAGGTGTAAGTAATTGTTACGTTGATGTTGTGCTATTTTTAACTATTTTAATCCAAAATAAATACACATATGCATAAATGATTGAAACAAATATTTTACCTTTTTTTTTCAATACGTGTCACATGTTATTATTCTATAATTTGATAGAAAAAGTAAAAATAGACTTGTAACTGCTCCTATTTTTTTTTTTTTAGAAAATTAATTACAAAAATTAAATGTTAGCTTTTGATACGAAATCCTAATTCTGACCAGATATAGAAAACATAACTACCTCCATCTACTCCTTATAAAAGGTATGAACGCATGTGATCACTTGCTCATTTACCCCAGCTTTCTTAGATGGTTACTTCCTCCCTTTCTCTTCCTTTGCTTCTCTTTAACTTTGCAGCCAGCAAAGTTTCATTCTTCGACTGTAACTATTTAGATAGTCTTTTGTCACTAATTTTCCTCGATGCGAAAATCCACATAAGCTTTAGTGCTACTCAATGCAAACACTGCAATCAATTCACTTATCACTTTGCCTCTTCAGCTCCTTCTGCCTAAAACTGAAATAACCACCTTTTGATAATCTAGCCTGGTCAAACCTACCACTCATTATTACAGGCACTATTAATTAGGTTTCATTCGATTAGACCCATTGTGTCACATATTATTCTCCCCAATATTTCGTTTTAATATATAGAAATAACAACTCTCTCCTTCTCTATAAAGATACTACTTAGTAATCCAAACTAAAAAGGTCTCTTCATGATCATTCTTATTAATGTTTCTTTAAAATTTCTCTTTAGTCTTGTATTGTTATAAAAGTCTCTTCATTAAATGCACATTTTATTTGAACATTTGTATGTGTCGTTATTACAATTACTTTATTTAATCTTTATGTCCACTAATTCTCCATTCTGTCATGGCAACTATCATCCACCTTTCTCTTTCAACATTTCCAGTGATGTTGGCACGTGGCGGGAAAAACCAAACACGTGGAGACAAAATCCTTTGTCCATAAGAACTATACAATCACTTTGCTACAGAATCCAATAGCCATCACTACTCTCCCTCACTCACTGTAGGAACCACCTAAAACTGGTGACCTTCTGATACAAAAGGATTCAAAAGGATCTATAGTCTAAATAAATTATTTGTATTGATTTTTTCTTGTTTTTTTAATACATACATAAATAAAAAAACAAAACATTTACTTTCTATTGCTTGAAAAAATGCACATAAAAGAATCTACTGAGACTATTTTCATTAATTAAATTTCATCATATCACTGACATAATAACATAACACATCATTTAAATCTATAACAATAACACTTTATGTCACAATTTTTGGGTTCCTGAAATAGTGCCGCTATTTTAGATAATTAAAAATAGTCACAGCTATAATCAATGTTTTGCCAAATAAAAATTTGAAAAAAAAAAACAACATTTTTTTCCAAGTAGAATGACTGATTGAAGTAGATTATGGCTTATGAACATAAAATAATTACGAGGAAGATTTTACAATAAAATGATTATTACAGTAATAACACATTAGATTTATGAAGGTGTGTGCAAATACAATTCTAAAATATCAAAACCTTGGATATAAAACTGTATAATGAAATTTTCATGTAAGCCACTTAATAAAAGAGTCAAAAAGGAAAAAAAAAAATAATAAAGATTTGAAATGTATTTTGTTGCTCACTTTTCAGTTCCATGAGACAAAGTTTTAAGAAATCTCAAATGTAATTTCTGACATGAGAGAGTGCGCCCAAATCAATTCTAAGGCACTTTTTAATTAAAAAACCTTCAACCAAAACTGTCAACATAGGTTTCTTCACTTTTTATGTTGGTCTGGCTGGCAGGCTGGCAATGTATCTATCACGCATACAGGCCGCACCAATGGAGCTAGAGGGCTGAAAATTTAAACATTAACTCCTCATTATGTCTAGAACAAATTTTTTTATTTTTTATAGAAAATTCCCCCCATAATAATAGGTTTTTAGTGGGGAGTTGAATTTACAATGTGAGTTTATGCTCAATTGGTTCCTTAGTGTCTGGCAGTATTCACGCTTGTTTTTTGAAAATTCAATCTTTTCTTTAATGAACACTGCCCAACAAAAGGCTAACTGAAAGTAAAGTATTCCTATGGAACCTTCTATGAAGAGGCAATTACCATATTACATGTAAGGGGAATTTTTTGAGTGTTCCCAGACCTAAAATGCAACCTTGTGTGAGATTTCCAATTGACATAGCTGCTATAATTGCAGAAATGTATGACTTCAATTTTGAAAGGGCAATAAGTTTAGGGTAGGTTTGCAAAATGTTTTGAGTGCTGACAAAAAAACTATATGGAGAAGAATACGTCAGGCTAAGCAGTCAAGCATAATCATATTTTAGGCTTTCAATATCAGCAGATGATGAATTTTGACCTTCAATGTCAAGGCAGGCAGAAGATAATTTTTTGGTCCGTGAACACTCAAAGATTTTTTCCTCACATAAAATTTTCTTCATAGATAGTGAGGGAAACTTGTGATAATGTTGGTCTTTTGTAGAAGTAAAGTGATGTAAAGCAAATATTCGAAAAGCTCGAAAAGCTAGGGATACCAGGGAATGGCATAAATTTAGGTCCATACAAAATGAGAAAGAAAAACCCCAACAAATACATAAACAAGAAAAAAAATTCCCAGAGTAAATTCAAAATAATGAGCACAGATCAAGCATAGTATGTAAGAAAAGACAAGAGAAACACTTTCCTTTATATATAATAGAATAAATATTGAGATTATATGTGTACTTGTACATTGAATCAGGAGTTAAATACCATTTAAGGTAATTTTAGATTCATATTTTGCATATCATATGCTTCATCTAGATATTTATCCCATCTTGATAACTTCTTGTGAAGATATACAATATTTACTTTCAGGTACTTCGGGAAATTTGTAAACTTTTGAGAAAATTGATGGTGAAATATACCAAAGTATTTGAAGTGATATGTTGTCAGAAAAACAGGTTTTGAATGAGTAAACACTAGTGCTGTAAAAAACGATGGCATATATGAAATGACATTAGTTACGGAAATAAAATCTGTTTTGCTACATCAGTCACAAAAAAATTCCATAATTTTACAACATCAAATACCTAAATCATAAACCTCAGAAAGCATCAGTTACACAAAAATAAATCTAATCCACAACATCAGTTACACGAATGAATCCCATTTTAATACATCTGTTACACAAATTAAATCTCATTTCACTACATCAGTTACACAAATGAAATCCCATTTTACTAGATCAGTTATGTCCCTTAGCATTACAGCAGACATATGTGGGCATTGATATTTCCAACAGGAATGGTGAAATGAGATACTTTTGAAGCCTTTTTTAATAAAATGTGGAAGTCGCCAACCTACACAAGCTATTTTCAGTTCTAGCTTGAAACTGACGCCTACAACTAGGTACCCGATTTGATGTGCAGAGCCACGTATGTAACTGACTACCTTTACAAGACCTTAGAAAATATCAAACATTCATAAATATGCAAGATTATAAGAAAGATTTTGAAGACTTGCTAACTAAACAAAAACAGGGTGTTTCAATAATTCATAGAGATAAAAAGATATGATAATATAAATAAAAATGATATAATAATAAAAGCTTATCTCACCTGTTGTCCACCATTGTCATCTTTTGCAATAACCTCAACCTTGACTGTTGTTCCTCCATTTCCTGGTTCAACCTGGGTTGAAGTCCTTGCCTCAAATAAAGCAGAGAGTCTATTTGTATTATTCTGAGTCACATCAATTCCAGAACCAGCAACCTCATTGGCAGCTACTGAGGAGGAGGTCACCTCAAATGGTTTTTGTTTAGTCGCCAATGATGGTTTTGTAGGCTCAGTGGCCACCTTTGTGGGGCATTCGACAGGCATCTTGGAACCAGTGGCTACCATACTAGCTTCATCGGAAGAGGTTTCCTTGGAATTTTTGGAAGAATCAAGTTTTATGGGAGAGGCAGTCATCTTGGAAGATTCAGATATTTTGAATGAATCGGTTTGTTTTGTGGAGGGAGTGGGTTTGGGTTTAGGATCTTTTGGGGATGAATGATCTAATCTAGCAGCCACACTGGGACTTTCAGTTACCTTAGACGTTTCTGCAATCTTGGAAGAGTCAGATACTTTGGATGTGGAAGCAATCTTTGGTTTGTCAGAAATATTGGACCCCAGAGCCATTTTACTAGATTCCACCATCTTGACCCCACCTCCAGAGGCCATTTTGGGTTTGTCACTCACATTTGGTGTATCTGACATTTTGAAAGTATTCACTACTTTGGGTGTGGCAGTGATATTGGAAGAAGAATCTGACAGTTTGGAAGAGTTAGCCACTTTTGCTGCCACACTGAACCCTGTATCAGGCTTAGAACTAGCAGATGTATTGGATTTTTCAGGCATAATGGAACTATTAGCTACTTTGGAAGAATCTGTCATACTAACAGTGGTTGTCAATTTAGACCCAGCAGACATTTTAGGTGTCAGGGGAACTTTAGTATCTTTCTTTCCAATAGCCTCAAACATCTCAAGGTTCTTGCCAACCTTAGATTTACATTCCTCAGCCTCTATTTGGGTTTCAATGGGTTTATTACTTTTATTCATTTTATTAGAAGGTAAATTGAATTTAGAACCAACATTTGGTGTGTCTACAGGACTCTTCAAAGGTTTTGGTCCTAAACTTGGCTTTTCTAATGATTTTTTCAAAGGATTTTGGTTTGAATCTTCTGAATTTGGTGTTTTTAAAGGTTTGGATTCTAAATTGGTAGACTTTAATGAAAGGTCTTTGGTTGAATCAGTAAAATTTGATTTGGATTCTGAATTTGTAGATTTTATCAATGGATTTTCACTTGAGTCTTCCAAATTGGGGGAATACGATGGGCTTTTGGGCAATTTCTGTTCTGAATTTTGCTCCGGTGAAACCTTTTTCAAGGGCTTCTGGATTAAATCAGTAAAGCTTGGGTTGTCTGGAGGGCTTTTTGGCATCTTCTGCTCAAAATTTGGTCTTTTGGGGATTCTTCTAAGCGAGTTTGGACTTAATTCTCCTACATTTGCTGATTCTGAATCTTCTCTTAAAGGTTTTGGTGCTAAGGCTGGGATTTCAGTAGGGATTTTGCCTTCAGTAGGAGGACTCTTCAAAGGTTTTGACATAAAAGTAAAGGTTTTTGGAGCTACTGAAGGACTTCGTGGTGATTTTGAATATAAATTTTCAGAACTTTCAGAAGTATTTTCAAATCTTGACCCCAATTTAGGTAATTCAAAGCCCTTTACAGATGATCTTATATCTGAACCACCCAAATTTGGGCTTTCTATTGGACTTCGTATTGGTTTTGGTGGTAAACTTGGTGATCTGGGACTCAGTTTTGGTGACCGCAGAGTGCTTCTAGGTGACTTAGGATCTGAAAAGCTTCTCAGGGGTTTTGTGGATAAATTACTAAGTTCTAAACTTGCAATTATCTTTTTGGGGGATCTTGGTTTGTCGTCATCTTCAGCATCTGGTGCTTGCAATTTTGTGCTCCAGAGTTCTTCATTTTGGTTCTCTTTTGTAGGAGTTTCAGTTGGTCTTGTTTGCTTGGAAGTTCCTGAAAATCCCTCAAGAAGATTTTGTTCCTCTTTGGGGCTTTTAAGGGGTTTTTGTATAGATTCTTGTGAATCTGAGGATTCAATAATGCTGTCCTCAGTAACATTACTTTTGGTTAAGCTTTTTGGAGACTTTAAATCTCTATCTTGTGTTTGTTTAATTGGGCTTTGTAAGGGTTTTGAGGCACCCGAAGGAGAATCTGGTGCCGGTACAGGACTTTTCAAAGGCCTCAACCCTAAATCTAATGTTTTCGGACTTTTTACTGGTTTTCTCTCATCTTCAGAATCAGGGATTGACAGTGATGATATCAATTCTAAATCTGAAGTTCTTGTGGGACTTAGGGGTTTAAAGGGTTTCGACTCAAGATTTGGAGTATGAATAGGACTTTTTGTAGGTCTCAAACCTAATTCAAAACTTCTTACAGGACTTTTTAAAGGTTTTGGTGATTTTTCTCCACTATTTAGATTTTGCACAGGTCTCAATCCTAAATCTAAGCTTAGAGGACTTTTCATTGGTTTCAAACTCTTATCTCCTAAGTCTGGACTGACCGGGCTCTTTTGAGAATCCGATACCTCTGAACTTTTCTCACAACTTTCATTAAACTTAACACTCTTCTCTTCTAAATCTACATTTTTGGATTCCATCTTTGGTTCTATTTCTAAATTTTCAATATCATTTTTCTTATCAACTGGTACAGGTTCCAATTCTTCCATTTCAGGACCTTTTCCACTGTCCCTTGTACCTTCGTCAGTGATTTCTGTATCATTTCTCGAGCTTCTTGGTACCAAGTTAGGCTTTTTAATCGGACTTAAACCTAAATCTGGAGACCTTTGCCCTCTACCCTCAATGTCCAAACTCTTGCTTCGAATTTTACCAAACTCAAGTAACTCAGGGTTGGGTAAGTGCTTAGGCCCCTGAACACTTTCAAAATCCAATGCTACATTTCTTCTCTGCTGGGTTTCAAGGTTGGAATGGATTGTCACTGGTGTAGACTTGGGTCTGGGTTTCGGAGGTAAGTCCTGTTGATAAGAAAAGAGGATGTTATGGTAAGATAATTTATGCATACTATGACTGGCCATTTTTTTTCAATGATTTCTTGATATATATATATATATTCACATATATTCATATATATATATATATATATATATATATATATATATATATATATATGAGAGAGAACGAGAGTATGAGAAAGTACATGGTGAAATTTTAATTAGAAAAAAAAAAAATCTTTTGGTCCTACTCGTTGTGTTATACATGTTCCTTTGAAACTGACAACTCGAATCAATTGGTCCCTTTGATCTTGTCAAGTCATGTATTGCTTTATGTAACTTTGTATCACTGTCCAAAGGCCATAGGTTGGTCACATCTTGTTGACAAAGAGATAAGCACTCACGAAGAGGGGGTATTGTGAGAAAAATTAAGCAGCTCAGCTACTTTGATTTGTTTTTAAGCAGGGGTGGCAATATTCAATATATTTATAAACCTGAAGGAGAAGGTTTTGTTGATCTAAGCTAAAAAAAGTGACAACTCGTACAGGTAAAGTTTTACTAATTTCCTTATTAGTATCTCCTGCTCTGTATCCCAAAATGGCAAAGCAAGACTGAAAGTCATAGATGTGCCAGTTCTCTTCTTGAATATAGATCTAGCAAGGTCATTGTTGTCAATTTTATTTTCAAGTAAAAAAAAAAAAAAAAAAAAAAAAAAAAAATTAACCCAAAAAACTCTTGAAGCATCTTGTTTCTACAGATGTCTAATAATATGTATGATATAAATTAATTAAATGCGACTTTAATCTACATTCATTTTTATCAAACTATTGTTCTATTCAAAATATTACCTACTTTACTACAATAAATTAATTAAAATTATTGCTTATTTTTATCTGAAAATAGCAATTTCAGACATCTATATGCAACCATCTAGATTTAGAAAAAAAATTCCAAATTGGCTATAACAAAGGACATAAATTGGCAACATTGAGCAAGGGACGTAACTAATATTTCAGTATGTCAGTCAGTAATGGTAATCGATGCTAGCACATCTAACAAGTAGGTATGGTAAGATTACTCACCTCAGGTGGGATCTTTGGTTCCTTTATCTTTTTTATGACAGGCTCAGCTCCAACATCTTCTTTCGGAGCCGACTCTCCACTTTCCACTTTAGGTGTCATTTCTTCTGTTTCTTCTGTAAATAGAAATACAAACGTAATTACTTACATATAAAGTTTTAAAAAAAAAAAATTTTTAGATCAAAATTTGAAAAATGAACATAGGTTATTAGGATTTATATGTTACGGAAAATTGGTAAAATTACCAAAATTTAATTTTTTTTTCCTCTTTACAAAAAATTAATATGAACTTTTTTTTCTGTTATCAAGTCTGTGAAATGAAGCTTTACATAAAATAAATACATAATTTTGATTTGATCAAAAGTTTATTTAATCAACAAACAGATATAAATTTATTTTAAAACTTGATGTAATCAAAGTGAAATCAATTTTTCTTTTTTATTTTACAAAAGATAAGTAAATTTCATTAATTATCAATCCTAATTAGAAATTGTCAACCAAAACTGTCACCATAGGTTTCTTGAGTTTTCAAGTTGTTCTGGCTGGTTAGCTATATATATGTAACACACACACAGCAATGGAGCAAGAGGGCTGAAAATTTGAAAATTTACCCCTTACTATGTCTAGAAGAGTTGTTTTTTCGACTCACGCTCCCTGAATTTTTAGTGGGGTGGGGTGGGGGTCAGTTTGCAGTGTAAGTTTATACAAAATTGGTCATTTAGTTTGTGTGTGGCAGCATAGACAATTGTTTTTGGAAAATTCAGTCTCTTTTTAGTGATCACTGCCCGACAAAAAGAGAAGCAACTAGTTCATTGATCACCCCATTTTTCAATTTTTTCAATTCTTCACCCCCAACTTGGTATGCTAGATGTTGGTCACATGATGGTTCCTATTGAATGACAAACCAGATGAAAAAACTCCAAACAGTCATACTTAGATCATTTTAAAAAATGTGTTGTAGAAGTGGAGGTCCCATTTGGAATTGCCAAACCAATTAAAACCAAATTATCGTTAGACTTGATCTGAGTGATCTCTCTAGGAGAAAAATTCTCATAAATAACTAATATCAATTCATTGTTCTCCAAAGGAGGTGAAACATGGACTATACAAGGGAGAAAAATCTAGATATTATCAAAACTCAAATTGTAATTTCACAGGCTGAGATTAAAAAATATTTTTAATGATTAAGAATATTTATACATGCTTGCACACAAGTAAGTGTTTGTGTGCATGATCATTCATATGGATAGTCTGCTCAAGTGTTGGAGGGTGTAAATATATACGAGTAAATATATATTTGTAGTTAAATACAGGTTTTAAAGTAGTGAAAAATATTTACAAGTTGGGGTTATTACTTATGAGGCATCTTTTCTTTTTTTTTTTTTAACCACTGCCAAAAAAGTCAGAGATGCATATGTGTTACCCTGTGTGTCAGTACACATGATATTGCCAAGAATTTTCAATGAAATTTTGTGGAAGGGTAGACAATGGGCTACAGAAGAAGTGATTAAATTTCTGGGCAGATCCATGCACAGTCATTTTCCCTACAACTATGTCTCAACCAAACAGTGTTACAATGGTGTGGTCAGGGCATGAGCTATCTGAGTGCTTTCTAGTTTGTCTTTGTGTTCAGACATTTCAAAGATGTTTTCCTTAAGAAAATACAGAAATTAAACACATTATAGTTATATTACCATCTGCGCACAAGTGTATTTAAAGTTATCACCCCCCCCCAAAAAAAACAAAACAAAACTCACCATCATTCACGGACGGATTTGTAGAGATGTGTTGTTCTTCATTTAAGCATGGCAAGTTTGAGGCAACCTTCTGTAAAAAAAAAATTAATTTTTTTATTATCTTTTATGGTCAAGCATGTTGAAATTATCCTAATGTACACAAATATTATACAAAAACATTTTTGTTACATTCAGATTATCTATGAATATGTTTTTACTAGTCTTTAAAAGTATATAATTGATATATAAGTAAATGCAAATATACCTTTCACCTAGCTAAGAAATCAGGTTTAGCTTTCACCATAGATTTCCACTTTTGTACTTAGGGGTTATATTTAAGGGTTTTTATTTCATCAAATAGATTTCTACCAAAGTTAGATAGATGCTTGAAAATTAGTTTTTGACCAAGGTTACCAGATTTGGCCAGAAAGGAAGATAATCTGAGCTTTATACCAGATACTGATCCAGACGTACAATACCAGCCTTTTGAGGCGGGCTGATATTGAACCACTGCCTCGAGACTAGCTTGATTTTCAAATTCAATGCTATTCCTGTGTTGGGTAAGTCTCTGGGATAAACCTCAGATTATCTGGTTAATTAATAATGATCTAGTTACAGCCAAAACTAAACGCTCTTGTCTAACGATATAATGCATTTTTTCTGTTTATTTATTTATTTGCTTGTACTCAAATGGGAAGATCTCATTGGCTGATTTACCTTCCAATCATGACATAAAATTTACATAATAGAAACCATCAAAATGTCATGTTCGATCATTACACATTAAAAAAGCTTGAGCAGAAAAAAGACAAACAAAAAAAAAAGTCATGATACTAGAATTATTAAAAGTAAATTACCTAATTAAAAGGCTTTAGGCTTCTTGATGCCAATCCATACATAAATAACCCTGTCATTTTGGACAGGTATATTCTAGTTGATATATAATATACAAGACAATCCTTTAAACAATGTGTCACAATGATTATAAAATGATCACATTCTCTTGGTGAATGACTAACCTGTGAACAAGCGAATCGTCAAGTAGAAAGATTAACCATATAACAAGGTGAGAGCCACCTTCTTACCACACAACTTCAAGTCACAGCAAGGAAATGTTTATTCTATACGTAGGTTTGGTTTGATATAACGTGATAGATAACTTGTGAAGAGTTTATTCCCTTGAATTTAGTGAGAATTGTTCTAGTGACCAAGGGAAAACTCAACAACTCCAGACAAAATACATTGACTGAAGTTTGTTTCCATAATCAATATCTCTAGTCTGTTAAACTACGGTATCCCTGCTTTAAACAGATTACACTAAACCCAACATAGTCACCTGATCAAAATGGCATTTATGAAAAGAGGTATTTAATTTCAATCAAATCAATTACACTCAGGATATACATAATATATACGGTTAACCTATTTGGATTTTCTTTCCCTATAATACCCCTCTAATCACACACTTGTATGAACATATATACATACACACACACATTGTATATATATATATATATATATATATATATATATATATATATATGTAAACTTAAATACATTGCATAGATATAAACAGACACATAGTGCATATATATATATAAACACACAAACACATACACACAGTGCATATATATAAACACACACAAACATAGTGCATATATATAAACACACACAAACATAGTGCATATATATAAACACACACAAACATAGTGCATATATATATATATATATATATATATACATACACACACAAAGTACATATATATATATTCACACACACACACAGTGCATATATATATATACACACACACACACAGTCCATATATATATATATATACACACACACACACACAGTCCATATATATATATATATACACACACACACACAGAGTCCATATATATATATATATATACACACACACACACACAGAGTCCATATATATATATATATACACACACACACACACACACAAAGTGCATATATATATATATATATATATATATATATATATATATATATACACACACACACATATACAGTGTATATATATTTATGAACACACACACACATATACAGTATATATATATATATATATATATATATATATAAACGCACACACATACAATGTATATATATATATATATATAAACACACACACACATATATATCGTGTATAGATCTATAAAATAACACGCATATACAGTGTATAAATATATCAACACACACACACACATATGCAGTGTATATATAAACACACATACATATACAGTGTATATAAAAACACACAGTGTATATATAAATACACATACACATATATACAGTGTATATATAAACACACGCACACACATATATACAGTGTATATATATGTATGTATAAACACACACACATATTCAGCGTATATATATATATATACACACACACATACACAGTATATATTCATACACATATATACACACACACACACATACATACAGACACACACATATGTTAACACACACACACATTCACAGTATATATATATATACACACACACACACACACACATTCACAGTATATGTATACATACCGACTCACACACACATATTCATATGTATACACACACACACATACGCAGTATATGTATACACACACATATTCATATGTATACACACACACACACACACGCAGTATATGTATACACACACACATATTCATATGTATACACACACATATACACACAGTATATGTATACACACACATATACACACAGTATATGTATACACACACATATACACACAGTATATGTATACACACACATATACACACAGTATATGTATACACACACATATACACACAGTATATGTATACACACACACACACACACACATATGTTAACACACACACACATTCACAGTATATATATATACACACACACACACACACATTCACAGTATATGTATATACACACACATTCACAGTATATGTATATACACACACATTCACAGTATATGTATATACACACACATTCACAGTATATGTATATACACACACATTCACAGTATATGTATACATACTGACTCACACACACATATTTATATGTATACACACACATATACACACAGTATATGTATACACACACACGGTATATGTATACACACACACACACATATACACAGTATATGTATATACACACACACACACACACACACACAGTATATGTATACACACACACACACACACAGTATATGTATACACACACACACACATACACAGTATATGCATATATACACACACACATATTCAGTATATGTATACACACACATGTTAACACACACACATTCACAGTATATATATATACACACACACACACACATACACACACACACACAGTATATGTATACACACACACAGTATATGTATACACACACACACACATACACACAGTATATGTATACATACACATAGTATATGTATACATACACACAGTAAAAGTATACACACATACACACAGTAAAAGTATACACACACACAATATATATACATACACACACAGTATATGCATATATATGCACACATATCCACAGTATATATACACAGAGTGTGTATATACATATATATATATACATATATATACACACACATACACACACGTACGTGCTCAGTATAAACATACACAGTATATATATATATATACATACATACATACATACATACACACACGTATGTATATGTGCATACACACACACACACATGTATGCATATATACACACATATAAGTATATGTATACTGTTATATTCACATACACAAATAATACTTAAAACACACACACACACACACATATTCCGATGGATAAACATACTAAAATCACTAAAAAAAATTAGAAGTCTCTGTACATATGGGAAATCATGAAAGTGAACATGTTACTAACCTGTCGATTTTTACGACTTTGTTGACTCCCTTTTCTTCCTTTTGGTCGAACAGAGATTTTGAATTTTGCAGCATCTGTATTAAGAGCCTCAGTTTTGGCCACAGCTTCAAGATCCACACTAGGCTCTAAATAGGTAGATGTGAAGTAAGTCAGTATACATGACTATGACGATATGCATTTAGGTCAAAATTTCAAAAACTACAAGAAAGCTTAATACCATAATAGTATATTTTACAAAGAAAGTGATTTACAGGTACACCTCAATTAGTGCAGTTAACTCATTACAAAATTTTCCATACTGATCAAAACCACATTGTACAAGGTCTTATCATAATTTAATGTTTTTTTCCTAGCTTATTTATACATAGATTCATTAATTCGTAAAAAAATCCTGTAACTGTACGACATTAAAATCCACACTATCCAAGGTATTTTATATTCAAACTAGCATACTAATTATAAATTTATAAGAAAAATAAAGCAAGATTTATAAGAGATGCATGAGTTGATTTTATAAAGGCACATTCTGAAATCCTACTTAATTTAGAGAAGTGATGTCTCCTAAATAAATTTGGCTATTTTACACGAACATGAGTAAACTGACCTGAATTTTCAACTGATGACCTTCGTCCTCTAAAACCTTCCTGCTGAAAATCAAAGAAGAAAACTAAGTACAAAGACAATTCATCTGAAATACAAATACCATATATTCTTGAATATAAGTTGACTTTGAAATTAAGAGAACTACGGGAATTGAGCATGAATTTTAGAAAAACGACAATAAGCCGAGTCCACTTTCTTTTAGCCATTACATTATCACGAGATATCCCCTTCTTATGAATACATATCAATCATTGTTTTCAGGTTGTAAAAGGAAAAGTCTCTAAAAGGATTATATATATATATATATATACATATATATTATATATACCATGCACTGTATACTACCAATATAACATTTCATACAAAAAACATGATAATGAATTGAGTTGAAACAAAAGGACATTATTGCTCATTAATATACACCGTTTCTATCAATAATGTATTCATTTAGGCAGAAGTATTGGCCAGGTTTTACTAACCTGAGTATAAGTTGAACAGCTGATTTTGGGCCAGGTTTTTTTTTGGTACCCCCCCCCCAAAAAAAACAAAGAAAAAAACAACTAACAAACCAGTCTTATGTTCAAGAATATACAATAATTATCACATCCTACATTACATACACATTTGAAAGAATAATACTTGGAGTCATGAATAAGAGCATCCATGCTGGTCATTTGAAATAAATTACACCACACAACAAAATTTTTATTCTTAAGTAGTGAGTATCATTTGCTAATTGTCTAAATGAAAATGAGTAAATTTCAAATTATCACTGTGCTGATCACAAAAGCCAAGTTCAAAGGGAATAACTGACATTTTTCTATACTTTTTATACATGAGCAATAAGAAAATAAGAATCATTACCCAGGAACAAGAAAAAAAAAAAGGAAATTATGAATATGTCTGTAATGTATATATGCACATATACGACTGAAAACCTAGGTCAGCCATACTGTTGGAATACTCTTAGAGAAGATGCAGCAGACCTCATAGCTAGCTTGGGCATCCAGGAGAAACCACTAGCAAATCCACGCCCTTGAGGGCTTGTTTCTATGTCACCTTGGTGGACCATAGTATTCACATTCTTGGTTTAAAGGGTGTAGTCAGCCCTGTGTATGTCGTACTTTACTTTAAAACTATCGTGCAGGCTGGAAGGCTAATCTATGTACTGGCCCCACTGACTAAGGTCCTATACTCATGGAAAATCCTCCAAAAATCTGACTGAAAGTAGTTATATACCTACATGGACCCAACCATACGTATGAAGGCAATCACTCACCTGACTTTCTGTGCTGTTTAAACTGTTTCTACTGGAAGACTTTCCGGAATTAGACTGCAAACAGAAAAGTAAACGGGTCTGGTTAGTCACTCAATTGAAACCATAATGTATTGTTGGGGGAGATTAATTTTTTTTTAAAATTGAAAACGTGGTGATCATTTAAGGAGTTGCTTCTCTCGGCTTTTGTTTGGGCAGTGATCACCAAAAATTCAAAATCTAAAAAGAAAAAAAATAGGCAGGCACAAAAATGGTGATCAATCTAGCACAAAGTTGCATTGTAAACCGCATCCCCCTAAAAAAAGAGGGGGGGGGGGTAAAAATCTTTTTTTTTGTGAACTAAATAAAGAATAAATATTCAAGTTTTCAGCCCTCTAGCACCATTGGTGTGTGGCCTATGCACATAATACATATATAACCAGACAGCCAGACAAACTTGAAAACTAAAGAAACCTATGCTGACAGTTTCTAATATAGAGATATATTTGCGAGAGTACATGCACACATAATGAACACAGTTATTGCACTGACCCATATGAACAGTAATCATTGATTTATATAGATCTCAATATAACAGCTGTTAGAGTAAAGAATGATTTGTTGATGTACAATAGAAATATCTGGTATCAAATCACTTATTCATAACATCTGCTTGGTTGAACTAAAGTTTATAGAGTGTGTGTGTGCATATATATATATATATATACACACACATACATATATAAAATAATAAATAGGTATTATTAAGTAGGTTAGGCTTGAAAATTTTGTTTAACCATATTGATAACATGATTAGACCGTCTGATATTATATTTCAGCTTTTTAAGGAAGGTGGAGAGAGAAGAGTAAACATAGAAATATAAAAAATGAAAAAAATATAAAAATATTTGATTGTCCAGAAAGTAATGGCTTTTTTTTCCAGATATTTCAACATCTCAATATGCTTTTTGGTCTGTTCCAATTATGTTAATTAATAGAAAGAGGAAGGAAGAGGTGTGATGTCATTAAAAGAACATCTATTCCAATCAATTTTTTTTACCAGCTGCTATGATGCACTGGCTTCATGACATCCATGATAGAGAAGTGTGGCGAATCCTGGCGAAGGTCCATGTCCAATGACGGACGCAAAGAGACTGATGATGATGATGAAAATAGATTGTATGGGGATCACTTTTTTGAATTTAAAATAGCCAGAAAATTTCCATACTGCAATATTTTGCAAGTATGAGAATCCATTTACTCAAAGAAAGATGTGCTCTTCCTCCTCTTGCTACAACTACCTTGGATGGTAGATGCATCATTGAACTTAGGGCTCTTGTTTTCTGGCCTTTACACTTGGCAACAAACAAAGTAATTTGCATGATAATGATACAAATAAGTTATAATACGTCATTATAGATGGAGCAGATGTTTATTAACAAGTTTCCACCTTTTAATATTGCCTTACTCCTTACAGGTAGGAGTTATCAGCTCCTAACAAGAGAGACTTTCATATTTTCCTTATACTTATATTTATTATATTGTTTATTAACAAGTTTCCACCTTTTAATATTGCCTTACTCTTTACAGGTAGGAGTTATCAGCTCCTAACAAGAGAGACTTTCATATTTTCCTTATACTTATATTTATTATATTGTTTATTAACAAGTTTCCACCTTTTAATATTGCCTTACTCCTTACAGGTAGGAGTTATCAGCTCCTAACAAGAGAGACTTTCATATTTTCCTTATACTTATATTTATTATATTGTTTATTAACAAGTTTCCACCTTTTAATATTGCCTTACTCCTTACAGGTAGGAGTTATCAGCTCCTAACAAGAGAGACTTTCATATTTTCCTTATACTTATATTTATTATATTGTTTATTAACAAGTTTCCACCTTTTGATATTGCCTTACTCTTTACAGGTAGGAGTTATCAGTTCCTAACAAGAGCATAGACAAGAGAGACTTTCATATTTTCCTTAACAAATAGAGATTTGGGAAGAAAGCATCAACTAAATACGTTTCGGCTTGTATGGTACACTACTAGTTTCAGTAAAGAGATGAAAATCTTAATGATCTTGAACGTCTAGGAAGAAAGTTACTCTTTGATGACAACATAATTAGGGAAGGGGCAGATCACCTAATATCAGAAAGAGACTAAAAATTAGGGACAGAATTGTTGAATTAGGGTTTCAAGTCTATTATCAATAAACAAAAATGGAATTCTTATGGGGTGTTCACATACCACCAAAAGGGAATAAGTAGATTGAGAGGGACCCCTGAAAGAGAAACTACTAATAAGGAGGGGCAGGGACCACTGAAAGAGAAACTGCAGCTAGGGGAGGACCACTAAAAGTTAAATCGTGGATAAGAGGACTGTTACATGGAAACTATAAATCATATCTAAAAAAAACAACAAAAAAAACAAAAAAAAAAACAAAAAAAAACAACTTTTATCTATAATCCCATGCTTGTGGATGCTGATCATGCAATTTCATGTCTATCACAAGGATTGATTGAAAAAAAACAAAACAACAAAAACAAACAAACAAAAAAAAAATCGTGTCCTACTACTATCATGAATAATACGAAAGTGATTAGAGGCAAAGATATCGGAGATACATGCCATGTTCAGTAGCATTCGTTTTTTTATCACAGGACTGATAAACAGTCAGTTAAAAGCTTAGCTTAGTGATATTTACCGGAACAGGTTTTATGTTAAATCCTCTTTTCCAGACTCCAGTAATGATTTTAGATTTTCACAAGACTTCCAGATCCGTATAGGATCTCTTGTTTATCCCAATATTTATCATTTGTATTTGAAAGAATTCCCATTTTTGGAACACACTATTTCATTAGGTAGACTATTCCATATCCATACTATGCAGACATTGAAACTATATTTTTGTATATCCAGTCTAGCTCTTTGTTGGTAATTTTTCTGGCCATTTTGGTTAGGATTAAAGAGTGGTATCTGTTCCATGGCATAACCCAAGGTACTGGTACTGATGCTAGCCTGCCGAATGGGCTGGAGATGGTGTGGTGGTGAGCATCAAAGACCGACTGCGCAGGTGTGATGCATGAACCAAAGAGGGGACACTGCATTGCTACGCGCATTGGGAACCTTTGAAGTCGGTGTAGGGTTCTTTCTATTAGTCAGCCCAGCTGCTGGGAAACAGTTTGCCCTAGGATGGTGATGTCTCATAGCAGCAAGAGGGACAGGTCAGGCTTGTCCTGACACTTTCATGACCTCGGTTGCTTTAGTGACGCGTTGGCTGGAGCTATTTTCTGATGGGTTGCTCCATTTTCCTATGTTAAGCTTGACTTTGTGTTGCATTTCGCTTTGGTGGGAGTGCGGATAAATAAAACCCTCTTGTCATACTTTCCATTTATGATCTTATATACTTCTATCATGTCTCCCCGAGCTCTTTTACAGCTAAGAGTCGGTAGCTTCAATTTATGGAGTTAGATTTAGCATTTTTGACACTAGCCACATTTGAAATCCTTTCATTAACACAATGTGTTCTGTTTTGTATGAGTAATTGATGAACAGATATAAAACAAGGTTGGTTGCTACAGGGTCAAACTCAACATCTAATTCTACTGGAGATAATTATTGTAAATTTTGTATTGTATATATAAGAAATAAATTCTTAACTTGTCAGTTTGGCTCAGTTGGTAAGAGAGCTGCCTAGCAATCACTTTGGTGTGATTCCAAATCACGGTAGCGGAATGTTAATCTTATGTATCTGTTTGGTATGTTGTGATAGCATAGACATACAATGGAGAGTATACTACCCTAAATTTGGTGAGGATTGTTCTTGTTCTTGAGGAGAAGGGTTTGACAATATGGATATCCAATTGATGATGAATGAGAATCAGTTTGATTGAATTTACAACTGACACAATTTATTGGCTTTTTTTTTGACTTGGCAGATGCTGCTATACCTGGGCACTTGTTAATATATAATTATTAAAAAGACAGGTCTGGTTAGTTTCTCAAAAGAAACCATCATGTAAACAATGTTTTTTGGCAGCATGCAGTCTTGAAGGAGATCAATCAAAAAAATTTAAAAAAGGGGTGTTCAATGGATGTTACTTATCTTGCCTTTTGTAAAAACTAATGTGAATTTTCAAAAAAAACAAGCATGAATGCTGCTCGACATGAACTAAGTGATCAATTTAGCATAATCTTACATTGTAAATTGAACCTGTCATTAAAAACCTAAAAAAAAAAAAAAAAAGAAAAAAAAAAAGAAGTTATTTTCTTGACATAATAAGGAGTAAATGTTTAAATTATCAGTCCTCTAGCTCAATTGGTACAGCTTCTACATACAATTCATACATGGCAAGCCAGCCAGACCAACTTGGAACCCATGTTGACAGTTCTGGTGAAGGTCTTTGCTGATGGTTTCTAACAAAAGAGATTTCATTTATATGGGTTGGATATTGTTTGTAAACGTATCTAAACCAGGTAGAGGGCGTCAAAATTGAAGATTCTAAATTTTGTTGGGGTGAGGCCACATGCTTTAAACCAGGTAGAGGGCGTCAAAACTGAAGATTTAAAATTGGGGGGGGAGGCCACATGCTTTAACTTTTCCCTTAGATAAGCCGCCATACCTTCATCTACCACTGTTTCAGCATGTGGCCTAACCACCAATATTCAATATTCAAAATCTGCATATTTTGATGCCTTTACCTGGAGGAGCATAATTTTCAACTAGTTGGATTTACCAACCTTATACACCTTTATATACGAGACCTTCAGAATGTTGATCCAATATCCTTTCAGGACACATAATAGCAGTATTCAACAATTGCTTGTTTTAACCTTAAGATGCAATTCTATATTCGAAGATTTTATCAAATCATAAGATATCATAAGTCACCCAGTTTTCCTTGTATGAGGTGATTTTTCATGAGTTGACTGTACAATTTTGTTCTCAAATCAAATGCCTTGGATCAAACAGTTTTTTTTTTAACTAATTGATCCTGGATTTCACTTCAATCATTTGACACATCAACAGAATAATCATTCAGATTTGAATCTTAGTATAAGTATAATGAAAAGATAGTGCAGAAATTTCAAAAGGTCTCCAGTGAAACTGTAATTTTATAAAAATATTATGAGTCTGCCAAAGATTCCATTGAGTTGCTATTGTGCAAAAATTTCCAGTGAAAAATCAATTTTTGTGCTTTTTATCCCTCCACACTCAAGTTTAGGCAATGGTTCCATAAGTCAGTCCTTCTACCACTACTGAAAAATCACCATAAAGAGAAAATGTTGTCACTGACCAAAAAAGCTCAAAAAGGACATTGGAATTGCTCCTTCCACATTTTGTCAAACCCTGACACAGGTAATCCACAACCAGACCCCACCCCTGCATCACCCAACTTACCTCCACTCCAAACTTGTATTTTCTCCCATTTTGACATTTGATAACAGATAACTAAGATATCCATAACATGACAGGAAAATAAAATAATTATTTTCCTAAATCTAGTTTCCAGTATTGTCTACTAAATTACCATCATGTTGGATAAACCTTATTCAGGCATTCATCTCAAGTTTCTATGCATTAATTTCTGATTTTAACTAATTAATAGCCCAGGACACTCTGCTCATTATTATGAGTAATTATGCCTATTAGCTGAAAGCTAGTCAGATGGGTAAGATTTCAGGCTAGATGTCTACTTTATAAGTTTAAACGAAAAGATAAAGATTTGGTTTGGCTAAGCTAATGAACTTTAAGTAAGGGTTCAGTTTGACATTACTTTTTTTCTTGTAAATCAAACCCTTGCTGGAAACCAATACATTAAAAACATGCTCTGGTGTCCCATTAGTAAACCAAGAAAATTTGGTCTAGCCTTCCTTGAGTTATGCAAGAACAGACAAATAGAGAGACATTTGGTGAATTATAGTTAGATGACCTTAAATATTCTTATCTGTAATGTATGTAGCAAATTTGGATTATCTCAACAGGATATTTTCTCACATGAATAAAATCAAATAGAATACTTACAGAGTATATACTTTTGTTGATGCCTTCTACAGAATATGCAAGTTTTCGCAAGATTCCTGCTTGGTTAGTACGTGCTTCCACTAATACACTATCTTCTGATCGACTTTTGTTTTTGCGTAAGGAAATCCGAGAGAGAAACCTTTTAAAAGAAATACACAAGATACAATTTAGGGGGAATAGCTGTATTGCAAATTTTAAACTTATAAAGCATAAATACACAGAAACAAAGGTAACAAGTTCAATTCTCATTGGGTGTCCCCAATGCTCAGGCCTTGAACAAACTGGGCTTACTAAAGACCTATACATTCTATTTCCAGTGACAATGTTTTTGAATAAACATACAGTGTTTAAATTCAATATAAGTTTATCCAAGTGAATCTTATTGTAAAATTCAAGAGGTTAGTAATGTTATTTTGTTAATAAAATCAATTAAAAAAAAAAAAAAGAGAAAAAAAAAGACAGAGATAAATTATTTTATATGGTCAAGCATGCAGAATTACTGTTTTATTGATTGACTAAAAGAACTATGACAACAATTTCAAATTAATCATAAAGCCACTTGTTTATGTAACCCGTGATATCATGGGTAGGATTTATTAAACAAATATATCAAAACTTCTATTTACCAATGATTACATATATGATGACAGGGCAGTTACTAGAAGCATATATAGGAAGCAAGCAAATGCTGGAATTTACTATGGTACATTTGGTTGGTGAATAAATATAGCTAATATAATATTAGCTACAAAAAGGTAACCAGTTATCTATCTTTTACAAGAGAGATACATGAAATATTGACTTCAGATGTATCATGATAGGATAGAAAAAAGTACATTTTGCTTATAGTTTATGTATTCATGCCTAATGGCAAGTTGTCCAGTGTATGGAACATTATACCAAAAACATTTTGAATAAAAGTAACAACTCCCAATCAACTGTATCCCATCTTCCTTTCTCTCTCCAACTAAATCCCTTTCGTGTTCATTTTTTTCATTTTCGTTCTTTCTCTCTCTCTCATGCACATACAGGCACACACCAGAAGATTAAAAACAAGTTTTATGGAAACCATATGACGGTACACCTACTAGGATCATGTTACTAATTACAAGATTTTTGTATCCAGATTCCTGGAAATACAGGTAGGGAGGTGGGCTACTCTGAATAAAAGGAGTCGTTAGGTACATTGAAACAAAAGGTCAGCAATTTGAACCAATTCTGTCACTGAAGTTTTTCTGTTTTTGTTTTCTAATTTCTTTTTATCATTTAGATGATTATGCGTATGAGAGCTGGATATGATTTTGCTAAATTTGACAATTCATTAATGTTTTCTTATAATTATGACAGCACGCATAACAAGACCATAGATACACCTGCATACTCTGACAGCCGCAGCACGCATAACAGAACCGTAGATACACCTGCATACTCTGACACCTGCAGCACACATAACAGAACCGTAGATACACCTGCATACCCAGACAGCCGCAAGGTGCATAACAAAACCGTAGATACACCTGCATACTCTGACAGCTGCAAGGTGCATAACAGAACCGTAGATACACCTGCATACCCTGACAGCTGCAAGGTGCATAACAGAACCGTAGATACACCTGCATACCCTGACAGCCGCAAGGTGCATAACAGAACCGTAAATACACCTGCATACCCTGACAGCCGCAAGGTGCATAACAGAACCGTAAATACACCTGCATAACCTGACAGCTGCAAGGTGCATAGCAGGAACATAGGCATACTAGCAGTTTTCTGTTTTGTTGATGCAATGAATAGCAAGAGAATAGTTCATCAACTGCATTTTCACTGACATTATACAATAACAAACCTCACTAAATATTGGAGCGGGGGGCTTCCCTTTGTACTCCTAAATCTCTAACTATGCCCTTATGAATAGTTTAGTTGTGTGGCAGAAACATTCGACATCTGGGTTAGATTTATGTCTTTATTTACTCACCCGCCCTCTTCATCATCTTCTTCCTCTTCTTCCGACGCATGACCATACAATGCACTTGTGGAGCGCGCACGGGCTGAATCAATCTCTTTTAGTTTTGGTCGACGCTTGAAAAATTTACGAACGGCATCCAGCGGCCGAAATTTCTTTCTTTTTCCTTCATTTTTTTCTGCATCAAGTAAAAGATAGAACAAGAATAGATATATACAACAATTATAAAGTGAATATTTTATATACATATATTTTACACAGACTGTACATGGTAGAAGGAAAAGAATAAAGAGAAAAAAAAAAAAGAAAATCAGAGTTGATCTTTGAACTTTCTTTAATATAGATCTTTCAAAGTAGAAAGAGATTCTAAAATAAAATGTTGAATATACAGTTCACACTTGAATGGAAGTTTGAATAAAATTAACTTTCTATAACGTCTGATATTTCTTACTTTTAAATATAGAAATGAAAACATGCAAACAACATCCACATCAAATACAGCTATTTTAACTTTTTGGACAGGACATATCAAAACTTCAAACAGAAAAATACAATAACAAGTCTGGTTAGTCACTCAAAAGAAACTGTCACATGACTAACATCTTTAGGTAGCATGCCATATTGGGGATGATCAATTAAAAAATTAGAAAAACAGGTAATCAGTGAATAAGTCGCTCCTCTTGTCTTTTATTGGAAAGGTGATCACTAAAAAGTTGGTATTTAAAAAACAACACTGCTGGACCAGTTCAACATAAATTTACATTGGAAATTGAACTGCCACCAAAAAACTCATTTGGGATGAATTGGAAAAAAAAAAAAAAAAAGAAAAGTTTTTCCAGACATAAGGATTAAATGTTCAAATTTTCAGCCCACTAACCTCATTGGTATAGCCTATATATGCAATACATACATGAATAGCCAGCCAGACCCACTTAAAAACTGGAAAAACCCTACGACGACAGTTTTGGTTGATGATCACTAATTATGAAGACTATTTTAACCAAAGTCTATTGGTACATTTGAACAAGTTTGTACAAACATACGCTATTTCTTTCACTTGTACAGGAAAAAAAAAATTAACAAGCTTGGCTGCACTAGGGTCAAACTCCCTCAAGATCTAAATGATAAACAAAACAGAATTCAAAAACGTGTCCTATTTCTACTCCTTTATCAGCAGTCCCTGTAAATGATATTTTTGAACTTTAACAAACCAAGTCAACCCGAGTTGAGCTCTAAAAGTGAGTAGTTCTGTCAATTATTGCAGATATCACAGTTTTTTGGTCTGGTCATAGTCATTTGTCTTTGCTGTTACATATGAGAATAAATTTTCTTTCCATTCTGCCATCAATAACTTAGTAAAGAGGTATAATATTCATACAGTGATCCTATACAATATTCTGCTTGTTTCTATGTTACACCATTATGCTTTCTGATTATTGATCATTTCTTCTCTGGCTTCTTTTCATACCAATAAAACCTGTTGATTTATTGGTTCAACATATTCTTGGGTTTTATTACTACTTTCACCTTTCGAGGTTTCACCATATACAAAGTCAGTAAAGACGATGAGGAGTCCACTGCTGTCCACAGGAAGTAGAGATAAAATTAAAATTCTCCCTGTATCTGCCATCCTTTCTCTTCTCCCGCCCCACTCATTATTACAATGTAATGAATAACAGTAAGAATGGAAGAGGGTGTTTATGCTTGAATGGGAGCAAAATGAACCCAACTTTCACTATGATATTCATTTATTCATTATTCTTCTCTCACAAGTCTGAAGCCTTAAAAACTTGAGTTATAGAAGAAGTAGACCACAGGTATATAGACAGGTAGCAAAAATAATCTAAATTAACAAAATTATATACTTTAATTGCAGAAATATATATGGGGGAGTGGTGAAGATACCCTGGTTGTCAACATCAGTGGGATTTACGCAGTTTTAGCTAATTTCCCATACAGTTACAAGAGTAGGTATTAGGAGAGTTGTTTTTGTCAAACTCAAGTCAAGGTTGGAGTTAACTTTATCCCCCAACCCAACAAGAACAATCCTCACCTGATTTAGGAGAATAAACTCTTCAGTTAGTCTATCCTGTCACATTAAACCAAACCAATGAATAAAATTAAAATTTTCCTAACATGATTTGAAATCACAAATGAATGATAGCTAGATGGCTCTCTTACAGACTGAGCCAAACTGACAAATCTTATGCATTTACAAAATTAGAATACATAAAATACAGAAGTTGTAATCATCTTTAGTTGGGATAAAAGTAAGAGTGGAGTTTGAACCCTGCAGCAGTCAAGCATGTTTCTCCCCCCACCCTAGTATTATTCCGAGAGCTGTTGGAAAAGGGAAAGCATTTTACACGCCCAACCAACAAAAGCCTTAAAACATCCGAGTTATCTTGCTAGTTTTCATTAAAAAAATTCTCTCTCAATAATTGTTGTACTTGAAAGTATACATGTAAAAGCATATTTTGAATGTATTAGACTTGATTGAAAGCTTTAGAATAAAATCAGAAGTAGAAAAAGAAAATCAAAGCGCTACAGTTTAAGAAGTGGAAAGCTTGACTTTTTCCTTCCAAGAAGAGAGGCCAGAGTTTATCAGGAGCTGATCAAGTTTTATTAACGTGAAAAGTTGTGAGATCTTCGTTAATAGAATAGAGTAATCATTTAAGTGTTCTTGAAGGTGTGTCCCGCCTTTGAAGGAAGGTCTAGGCATAAAATACCTCTCCCTGTCAGTAAACATAGACTTTGTAGACTGAACATAAATTAAAGAGAATGATGAATTGAAAAGTAACTAATCCTCAAGATCAAGGCAAGGGTGTCTATACTATACAATAGAATCTACCAGTATTAAGTATGGTAATACGCCAGTTATATTAATATGTTTTTTTGTTAGTAACACTTTAACAAAACAAAAAGAAAAAGAAGTGATAAGTACGTATACCATTATGCTGTTTATTAAAGTTCCATTCATTGATTGAAATGTTTTTGTCTAATTCATTTCATTTTTGACAGTTGGTGTAAGGACTTGACAAACAATCTATGCAATCATTTTTCACAGCACGGTTACATAGGTTAGAATTCTTTTTTACATTAATAGTCAAATAGCAAATGTAACGGTTTCAGGCTTATTAATCCTAACTACAAAAGGAAAGAATTCATTCTTACACAACATTTTTGCCCAAGTTATCTCACTTCCCATTATTTTCTTCAACTTAGCATGAAGTATTTATAAAAGTTGTTATCTATGTGACCGAAGGTTAGGACGAGAAAAATCCACCCCCTTTTTAGAAAACAGATCGCACTTCAAGGTAAAGATAAACTGACCTTATCAAACCTTTTTTGTAAAGGCCACGTTTACAAAGAGCTAGAATTTTGAATTGTTTACATTTCAAAATCTATTCAGGTCGAAAGGAAATTCCTGCAGGAACACTTGTTATAATTTTCACGGAGTTATTAATTTAATGAAACGGTTCAATTGTTTTTCTTGGCTTGTTTTGTTCTCTAAGATCTCAAAAATCAAATTTAAAGTGACATATCTATATATTGGGGAAGTTTTTGATGCTTAACTTCTACATCGACTCCACTTAAATACTAATATTGAGTGTCATTTGACAAAGTATGGGTACAAAGTAGGAAATGTGGTCCAGATTGTATTGCTTCACACCTCGATGTTCAAAACGGCGCATAAATAAAAACAATTTAACATATTCTAATTCAAAGCAATAACAACATAATTTATGTATTCACTTCAATTCTCTTTCACGATTTCTCTTTCTTTTTGGTAGTGCAGCGTTTTAAGCATCGAGTGAGCGAAGGTGTGAAACTTTACAATCGGGGACATCTTCCCTACATTATATCATACAAGGTATAAACACCTTAGACAGGAAATTACAGAATCTTATCATTCTAGCTCGAAATGAAACGGTAATACAAAACAAAACATGGAATATGATGATGATCATAAATATTTTATTGAGTGAATAACATTAAATCAAAAACCTTGTTTTTCTTCAATTTAAACATTTGGCGGTTGGCACTTTTTATTTAACAATATAAAAAAATGTTAGGGTGGGTGATTTCTTCCTGCTTATAGCTAAACAACAATAAACATCGATAATTTAATCTAACCTACTTTTGGGAGATTTGCAAAATAATTCAGTCAGTACGTCTGAACAGAAATCTCTACGCCTCTAGCACCACAAACATTTAAAAAATAAGTAAATAAATTCATTAAAAGCTTAATACACGTCAGCAAGTGCGTATTCATGTCTATATTATAACGTAAGTTATATTTCAAGTAGCGATCATTGCATTTTAATTATGGCGTGAAGTATGTGTATCTTCAAGCATTGTGTTACACAAAATATAAATAAATAAATGAAAATTCAAATATATAACAGGGAAAAGAGCAGAAAGCAGTTATTTTGGCACAATGTAAGGGAGGTGGTCCCGATTTTTAAAGCACGGTTTCATACCCTCGCTCACTCGGTGTAAAAAACGGCGCACAAATAAACAGAAATGAGACAATCGATGATAGAAAAAAAAAAAAACACTAGTAAATGCATAAATTATATTGTTATTGCTTTGAATAAATTAATTTGTTGACTTGTTTTTATTCGTGCGCCGTTCTAAACATTGAGTAAGCGAGGGTAATAAACTTTACAATTATCGGGACCACTTTCCTTATGTCTAAATAAATAAACAAATAAATAAATAGGAAACGAAATACATCACAGGAGAATAACGGGCAGAAAGAATCAGTTTTTTTTCCTATGAGTAAATAATGTAAACACTACGAGGATTTTTAACATGTCATCAATGCAATAATAATGATGATAATGATAATTATTATTAATTAATTAATAATCATGAAACCGGGTACGGGTGCAGGAGCTGCGTAGTACCCGGCAATGGGACATAGTTCGTTAAACTAGTGATATTTTTCTTTTTTTTTACCGTTATAAATAATTTATTAATTTTTCACAAGTTTAAAGAGACACCGAGTTAAAAAAAAAAAAAATACCCCCCCCCCTAATTTCCTTTGTTTCCTCTTCTATAGTAGTAAGTAAAAATATACATTATTCATTCGGAAATGAATGAAATAAAGAATAAAGTAGGTAGGTTCAGGTAAAAATTCTGATTTAATGATAGCGCAGAGTCATTAGAAAAATCAATGCGTAATTATTTATTTATAAATTACATACAATTACTCAACCCGACTGATTGGATCTGACAAAAACAACACAAAAAAAAAAAAGGATTTGAAAAGTGTAGTTTTTTAGTTAGACTAAAATTTCAATCTTTAATAAAATTTTCAGTTTGGTGTAACGAAATATTGTCTGATGATACGCATGTTGTATTATTTATCAACATGAATACATGATGTTCTCATAAGTAAATAGTAAGTAAAAAAAAACTTACTACATATTATTCAGCATACTGAACATTGTTTGTATTGGAGATAGTTAAGCCACATGAAAAGGAAGACATCAACGTTAGAAGAAAGAAAACGATTTATTAAGCATATATATATATATATATATATATATATATATATATATATATATATATATATATATATATATATATATATAATTATGTATGTGTGTGTATAGGTATTAGGCAGGATAGGCTATATGTCTGGAAAGATAAGTGGAAGTAAGTCATTAGAACGGAATTAGGTACTTAATGTCAAGTAGAAGGATGATTAAATAATAATCGTAGAAAGGAAGACGACTTCTTTTTTTAATATCATCTTTCCTGGTGCGAAAATAAAACAACCATTTTTTTCAATTTCCTATTTTTTGAAGACTGGTGGAGGGGAGAAATTGAATGTTTATTATAATAAAAAGATAATAATAACAGTGTTTTAAAATCGGGCGATGCTCCCCCGTTGCTTCGAGAAGCACTTTTCGGTTCCAAACACCCATCATAAACTCTTATAATAGACAAATTTATACTTACCGGACCCTGTAGATGACATCCGGCTATTTGATCTACTAGGGGTCGAATGCGGGTCGGTTCTATCTACATCGGATGCCCGGCCCGGATCTTCGCTGTTGTCGTCGTCGGGCCTCTCCGCCATTTTTGTTATGGGCTTCAACGGCTGTCAATCAAATAAAGCAAAAGCCACGCCTCCTTTTTTTTACTCCATTCAATGAGACAAATTTCTGGCTTTATGTCAATTAAAGCACTTGTTTATGCTGGCATATTTAAATTGGACTTTTATTCATAACGAATAAAGTCACAAATTCTAAAATTTTGGCTCATAATTCAAAGAGAAAGTACGTAAATGCGGCTATTTGCAGGACAATACAACTTCGTCTCAGCCTTTTCCTTCCTAAATCTCTGTTATCTTTTTATCCTCTCTTTTTTTTTCTACTTGAATTGTCAGTCGTAAATGAATAAAGACAATAGGTACGTGTATGCATGTTTGACGAAATTCTATTGTAAAATTAATTCCATTATACATCATTGTGAAAAGAAAAAAATTCTCATGCCTTGACAACATCGACGGAAAATAGAAAGTCTTAACGTACAACGTGCTGAAACACGTGCTTTTAATCCGTAATTGGATAAGAGGAAAATGAAGCAATTTAAAATGAAATGTGCTTTTTGAATAAAGAGAGTTTATTTTAATGCTGTTGTATGAAGAAAATCTCTTTTGCAACCTATGTGATGAAGCATCTATATTGGAAAAGACATACATCTATGACATCCTTTCTCTGGGAAAAACAATTTTCTATTCTATTGAATTTAATTAAATGATGCATTTCATTTTTGTCATGGCCAGTCATGAATATACCTGGACAAATAATCGAGTTGGGGTGGACAAGATGGATTCACCCTTTCTCTACGGTAGGATCACTCATTTCAAGAAGATTACTTTGCGTATTGACATTACGAAAAGAAAGGTCTACAATAAATGCATTTTCCCAATAGTCACCTGCAGAGAAGAAATTTGGAACCTCATCAGAAGACTGCTTCTCAAACTAAGAGCTATGCAATATGCACTGAAATGGATTATGTCCAACATTATATGGAGATGTCACAAGACAGCACAGTATATTAGAGAGAAAAAACTAGTCCAGAGATTTGATAGAATCCATCAGAAAACACAAATGGTGATGGGCAGGCCATGTTGCAAGGATGTCAGACATCACTGAAAATCATGACTCACAACTTGGATGCCCAGAGATCATATGCAAAATTGTGATCAGCAAAAAATAAGATGTCCTGACGATTTAGACAAGTTCAGAAAGTGTTGGTGCTACAAGGCCGACGATCAAGAGGTCGGGGAGATCTTGGGGAAAGTCTTTGTCTAATTGTGGACGTTGAAAGGTTGATGATATGGATCAAAAGATCTGACAGAATCTAAGGAAGGTCTATGTACAGTGGTGGACATTAAAATGTTGACAATATGGATTGAAAGGTCTGGTGGCTCTTGGGGTAAGTCTATGTCCAATGACGGACATTAAAAGGCTGCTGATGAAGATCAAGAGGTTTAGCAGATCTTGGAGGTTTATGTCTAATGATGGACATTGAAAGATTTTGAAAGGTTTATGTCCAATGACAGACGTTAAGGGGCTCATGATGAGGATCAAGAGGTCTAGCAGATCTTGAAAAAGGTTTGACCAATGACGGGCGTTAAAAGGCTGATGAAGATCAAGAGGATTGATGGAGGAGGTCTTTGTCCAATGACTGCCCTCAAAAGACTAATGATGAAGATCAAGAGATCTGGCGTATCTTGGTGGGGATCTATGTCCAATTACGGACGTTAAAAAGATCATGAGGATCATGTCTGTCAGATCTTAGAGTAGGTCTTTGTCCAATGATGGACATCAAAAGGCTGATAATGAGGACCAAGGGGACTGACGGACCTTGGAGAGGGTGTATGTCTAATGACGTTAAAAAGCTGATGATGAGAATCAAGAGGTTTGGCAGATCTTGGGAGGGGGGGTCTATGTCCAATGAAGGACGTCAAAAGGTAGACGATGAGGATCAATAGCAGATCTTGGATAAGGTCTGTCCAATGATGGACATTGAAATGCTATTAATGAAAATCAAGAGGTCTGGCAGATCTTGGGGAAGGTCTGTGTCCAATGACGGATGTTAAAAGGCTGAAAATGAGAATCAAGAGGTCTGGCAGATCTTCGAAAAGGTCTGTGTCCAATGACCAATAATGAAAAGCTCCTGCTGCTGCTGATGATGATGAACAAGTACCATTTGTCAGACAGTAAAACAAAATGGATGTTAGAAGCTCTGACCAGAATTTGAACTTGGTTTGTCCATTCCATTTTTCATTGATGCCAGTGATAATACCATGACTGACTGAGATTGGCTTCTTACCACAAGTCAATGGTTAGCAAAATGGTCACAGAAAATTTAGTAGTGACCCAAGTGCATACCATTGCTCTTAAATGACTAATTGTGAAAAATGGTTACTCAATAGACCACCTAGTGATCAATGTTTCTTGGCAGCACGCTGTGTTGGGGCAATCAGTTAAAAAATTGGAATCAGTGAATAAGTTATTTTTCTCATCTTTTGCTGGACAGTGATCACAAAAAAGTTTGAATTGAGAAAAAAACAGGTGTGAATTCTAGCAGACAAACTAAGGGATCAATCTAGTATAAAGTAACATTGCAAATTGAATCCCCCATTAAAAACCTATTAGGAATATTTTCCACCCTCCCAATTGTTTTTGTAAACTTAATAAGGAGTAAATACATGAATTTTCAGCCTTGATGTGGCCTGTGCATGTGATATATGATGTATATGTTCTGCAGAATTAGTGAAATTGCCTAATTAGTGAAATTTAAACATTTTTCATGAAAAAAATTGATCAAAAATCTATTTAATCAGTACAAAGATATAAAAAACTATTTATTTACCATCAAAGGTTTATGAAATCAAACTTTTGTACAAAAAATGTAGCATCAAGTTTTTATTTTTTTACAGGAAATAAATATGTAGTTTTGATTTGATAAAAAGTTTATTTAAACAAAACAAGGTTAGAGAACAAATATTTTTAATGATCAAAAGTTTATGAAATCAAAGTTTCTTTTTACAAAGAAAGTAAATTTTGCTAACTAGGCAATTTCATTGATTTGCTGTATGAATACATAGCCAGCCAGACGATCATGAAAAGTCAAAGGCCCATGTTGATAATTTTGTTGACATTTTTGGTTAATTAGTGGATCAAGCTTTAAGCATCATCTAACTGGCTCTAACAGAGCCTGCTAAAAACCTGTGTTAATACAAAATTAATCTCTCACCTGTTTCTGTTGAATGTTATAAAATCTTAAACACTTGTTGACCTATATGAGTCTTTTTGTCCTTTGTTCAATATGTCTGTTGAAATTAATATCTTTTAACTTCAATGCTACTTTATCTAATACATGCCATCTGTGGTTTATGACTATTGTAGTTAAAGAAAGATAATGGAGACACGTATCTGGCTTCTTGCACACATAGACTGCTGTTAATCATTCATTTATGACTCACATGAAATACTATGATATATTTGTACAGACATCCATTGATATAACATGGGTTGTAATAGCGTGGTTCTTGATATGAGCATCTTCGGAAAAATTCTGCCCTGAGCCCATTTGATGACAGAGGTGACACAACTCCCACCCGCTCCCTCTAAGATTTGTCTTATGCCAGCTAACTGTAAAAATGAAATGAATAAGAGCAAGAAATTTCTATAATCAATGAACAAAACTTTTCAAAATTGATTTTCTTCCCTTTCTCCTCAGGTATGCAGATACAGGGTACTTGAAGGTGTGGCCGCTTGCATATTGAAAGGATTAATTCATGGATGTAAATATGTAAATATTTAGTTTTTAAATACTTTTTATTACTTATAGTATACTTTGTTATTTATAGTCATTTTGGTAGTATTATTTTGAAAAGAAACAAGCATTGAAGAATGACTTTGTTTATTTGTTAAATTCTCACTTAATAGTTGTATGATTGACTATGTTTATAGTCCTCCACTATCTCTTGAGTACACGTACATTTGAATACAGCCCACATCCATCCCACAATTATTGCTGCTTGATTAGAATGCAGTTGGCTTTCATGGATCGCAACACTTGCTTTATCATAGGGGATACCTGTAGTTGGATTTGGCTTTGAACAAATTCCATTAAATGATTATTAATTCTGCTACACTATTAGCATATTCGATCCCAGTGACATGCCTGGACTTTCAGAGCGACAGGGACTCAGAATGACCAGGGCTCGGTCAGAAAAAGGGCATTTCCCTAACATTTTTAAAAAATGAAATCTGCAATGCCATACGGGCTATATATGTGAATAAACACAAAGAAAAATGTTAAGATTGTATGTGGCAGATATTCTCAACTTCAATCAAATGCAAAGCATTATTTTTGTTGTGTCTTCTATTGATTTGTATTTTTGAATTCCTAGCGGTGCATATCTCATGCTTATTATTGTAAACCTTTGAAAGTCTCCCTCTGAACCTATGTTCATTCCATTTCAGATCTTTCTCTTGGTATGTTCAAATCCCTCTCTGTTTTTGGATCTCTGTCTATCTGTCTGTCTGTCTGTCTGTCTCTCTCTTCTTCTGTATCACTTAGTTGCTCTGTAGTTCTTCATTTTCTCTTGCATGGTGCAGAAAGACATTGGTCATGTGATGGTTTCAATTGAGTGACTAACCAGATGTGTTTTAGTTCCATTTCTTCAAATGATTGTGTTTCTCTCTGAGAGAGAGAGAGAGAGAGAGACAGAGACAGAGACAGAGACAGAGACAGAGACAGAGACAGAGAGACAGAGAGACAGAGAGGGGAGGGGAATCATAACACAAGAGTTGAACATAGTCATCTAGTGACTATTAATCATTAGTGCTTTTATTTTAGATTTTTATTCAATCATTTCCGAAAGAGACAAAACTTGTTTATTATAACAGGATGAGTTGTTGAGTTTTATTTTTAGTTTCTTCAAGGTCAAGACCAAAATTGACTTTTTTGGGAAAAGGCCGAATTGACCTGATCTCAAATGAACCTTTCTGAGGTCATCAGAGGTCATCACCACTTATCCCATGCTCATTCTGGGTTTGAGTTACAAATGCATACAAATTTGTTGCCAGTAAGGTAAGATTTGAAAATGTCAAAATTGGACCTGATCATTAATTGACCATTTGAGGTCACCTCAGGTCATCAACACCTATCCTATGCTCATTCTGGCTTGACTTACCAGTGTACACAAATTTGTAGCTTGCAGAGTGCAGCCATCTCTGTAAGATTTGAAAATGTCAAATTTACCCTGACTCGAATTGACTGTCAGAGATCACCAGAGGTCATCAACACCTTCTGTGTTGACTTACTCTTATATACAAATTTTCAGTTTGTAGGGTGTAACAATTTAGTAGTCTATGAAAAACATAATCAGGAACAAACATTTGTCTTTATAGTTATATATATATATATATATATATATATATATATATATATTATTGTGTTATCCACAGACAGCTGTTTTGTTGTATTACAACTCTTCAGTGTGGTTATAGACTTTCCATTATCCCATCCAGTACCACGAGGCAGGTTTGAAACCTTGCATCCTACCTCTGAGCTATGGAACTGGACAGTCAGTAAGGCTGAATTTAAGCGATATGTTTATTATAGGTTAAATTTCCCGTCCACCAGAGTGCTCTATTCCTATGGGAGAGCACTGCATAAGCTTATATATATATGTGTGTGTGTGTGTGTGTGTATAGTCATACCTATTCGCACACACACATACACACACACACTCACAGACACCCCACATACATACACATGTACACACACATACATACATCTGTGTCTATCTTTTATCGTGACTTATGCTACTCTCTCACAATATAAATCTCTAAATTAGAAACCGTCCTCTAAAACTGTCAGCCAAACATAGGTTCCTTCAGTGTTCATGGATGGTTATATATGTATGTATATATGTATGTATCATGCATACAGGTGCAATAATTGAGGAAGAGGGCTGCAAGAGAAGTAACTTATTCATTGATCACTCCTTTTTCCAATTTTTTGACTGATTACCCCTCTCCCATCCTGACATGGCATGCTGCCAAATATCGTTGGTCACATGACCGTTTCTTTTGAGTGACTAATCAGACCTCTTTTCTTTACTTTTTAAATGGCTATAATTTTTTTCATCTTCTGAGACAATTTATAAGTTGCTTTTTATTGCAATAAAAGCAACTATCAAGAGGTAAAAAGTAGTCGCAAAAATGACGGTTTCTGTTGAGTGACTAACAAGACCTTTCTTAGATCTATTTCTTCAAATGCTTGTGTCTGTCTCTCCCAGAGAGAGAGAGAGAGAGGGGAATCATAACACAAGAGTTAAACATAGTCATATAGTGACTACTAATCATTAGTGCTTTTATTTTAGAAATTCATTTAATCATTTCTTAAAGAGACAAAACTTGTTTATTACGATTGGATGAGTTGCAAAATTTTATTTTTAGTTCTTTCAAGGTGTAAATATTGATTTTGGTTTAGAAGGAAACTTGTAATTGAATTTTAGAAAAGTGATTTTTGACGATGATTTGGATATCACTACTTTATCTTCAGAATTACCTTCTCAAGTTCTTAATCACTCCTATCCACCACAGACCAGTTTAATCCCTGTTACTGGGTTTGGGTAATTCTTGCATTTGGTCATTTATATGTATTAGTCTATTCATCTATCTATTGCACACACAGTCCCCTCAATGAGTAGGGAAGATGTTTTTTTGTTTTTAAAATAAGTTTTTCAATATGCAATGTAAGTTTATGCTAAATTGGTCACTCGTTTGTGCACACTTATCATTTAGTGATCACAGCTTAACAAAAGGTGAGAGAAGTAACTTATTCATTGATCACTACTTTTTCTAATTTTTTTTATTGATCACCCCCAACAAATGCTGATTTTGCTTATTTCCTTTTTTCATTTCATGAGGATTTTCATATACTTCATTTTTCTTTATTAGTTATTATCGTTATTATTGTCCAGATTTGATCGTTAAATGTTTGATGAAAAATAGAATAAATATTTTTGTAAGTAAGTAAGTAATTTTTTGTGCTTTCAATCCATAATACCCTACCCCAGAAAATTTGTCAGTTTTAAGAGAGAAAAATCCTGAGGGTTTATGAATGGGGTTCTATTTATAACCAAACTGTAATGCTGAACTGGGCGCATATTTTTTGCTGTTTTCATGGAAATAAAGCCCTGAAGTATGCAGTCAGCCATTTTTATAGAGTAGGTCCTCGAGAAATGGAAGTTTACGGACTGCACCTTTCAAGGCTTACTTCTGTGAAAATGTCAGCAAGTATGTGCCCAGTTTATCATCACAGTTACATTGGAAATAGAACCTCCTAGTAAAAACCTTGAAATATTTTTTAAAAATTCACATACATGGATTGAAAGCGCACAAATTACTAGCAGAATATTTTTTACTATTTTTTAACAATTATTTGACTTGAAAAATCTTAACCATCATTTTTGATGGAAAGACTGTCTTTTTTAGCAGAAGTTTTGTTATTACCAAATTCATCTATTCTAGCATTCAGGATTCAAACTGTGTACAAATTTTACTCATTTGCTATTTTGGTCTCTTTTGTTCGTTACTTGACAGAAGTGATGCATTAAAAAAACAAGAACCATAAGTTCAACAGTGTGTCTACGATCTGTGGTGATAGTAGCAGGGGGAAGGAGAGCAGATAGTCTTCCTTTGTGTAAATTGAAATACAGAAATATTCTGAGAGAATTCTTTTCAATAAAAATCATGAATAGCTTTTTTTATATACAAAAATGCTGAACTTATACATTCTTTTATTTCATCATTGCATTAATGATGTCACACCTTTAATGACATGACATCTTTCTCTTCCTTTCTATTTTCGTAGTATAACATAAGTAGGACCGACTGACAGAATGACAGACAGATCGGCTTACTGAAAAGTGTCAAATAGTGATATGTGTACACATCTAAAAACAATTACCATCCCCCCTGCCAGTAAAAAATAGGTCTGGTTAATTGGTCAATTGAAGCTGTCATGTGACCAATGTCTTTTGGCAGCATGCCACGTTGGGGGGGGGTGATCAATTAAAAAATTATAAAAAGGGGTGATCAATGAATGAATTACTTCTTTTGGCCTTTTGTTGGGCAGTGGTCAGTAAAAAGTATGAATTTTCAAAAGACAAGTGTGAACGCTGCCAGATGCGCTCTAAGGAATCAATTTAGCATAATTTTACATTTGAAATTGACCCCCCTTCTAAAAATCTGGGGAATTTAAAAAATAACGGCATTTTTTCCTGACATGATAAGGAGTTTATGTTCAATTTTTAGCTTTTTATTTTCATTGGTGTGGCCTGTACAAGAAATACAGCCAGTCAGCCAGACCAACTTGAAAACAGAAGAAATCTATGTTTACAGTTTTGTAGACAGTTTCAAACAGTTCCTCAGATATGTGATGTGCACGTGGTATAAAGGGTAACATTAGGGAATGGAATCATTGAACTGAGTTCAAACTCCATCTTGCCTTTAGGCCTGTAAGGCAGCCCTATCCTGGGTGTTGGGTTAGCATTCTGGCCCTAAAAAAGCTACAATGATTGGGTCTTCATGGACTTTTTTTGAGAAATGGAGACACAATCATTGACCCATGTGTCATGTGACATAAATCATTTCCTCATATGTCATTTGACATAAACCATTACCCCATGTATCATTTGACATGAATCATTGCCTCATGTATCATGAGACATAAATCATCGCCTCACGTGTCATTTGATAAAAACCATTGCCTCGCGTGTTATGCGACATAAACCATTGCCCCATGTGTCATTTGACATGAATCATTGCCTCATGTATCATGTGACATAAATCATCGCCTCACGTGTCATTTGACATAAATCATCACCTCACGTGTCATTTGATAAAAACCATTGCCTCACGTGTCATGCGACATAAACCATTGCCCCATGTGTCATTTGATATGAATCATTGCCTCATGTATCATGTGACATAAATCATCGCCTCACATGTCATTTGACATAAACCATTGCCTCACGTGTCATTTGACATAAATCATTCCCCATGTGTCATGTAACACAAATCATTGCCCCATGTGTCATGTGACATAAAACATTGCCCCATGTGTCATGTGACATAAAACAAGGCCCCATGAAAAGTAATTTTGCTTTTTGTCAAACTCCTACAGTTGAGTCTTGACTTTATTTTCATGTCCAACAACAATAATAGATATCAATGAGCTGATCAAAATCAGTGATGTCATGCACAAATAACAGTTACACAATGAAGTATGCAAAAACTGATGACAAATTGATTCCCGCTTCTAAAGCCCAACTTAGGTCGACTTGTTTTGCAAAAGTTTTCAAACCCCCTTTACAGGAACTATAAATAAAGGAGTTGAAATGAGACATAGTTTTTGAATAATATTGTATGGAGAAATAAATTCTGTTTTGTTTACCTTTTAGATTCCAATGAAGCAAGGGAGTTTGACCCTAGCGTAACCGAGTTTTTTTTGCTTTGATACAAAATGTGATACCTACTATTTGTACAGTTTGTCTCTATTAGTAACTCTATCGCTAGAATCAGTGATTAAAAAATTAGTGTCTTCATTTATATTAGGCTTGGATTTATAAATATATTCATACACATTTGTATATGTCTCTGTCTATCAATGTGAGTAAATATACTTGTAAATTTCTTTCTACACATGCACACTCACAGATATAAGTGTATGCTTATATAGAAGTTTATAGTTATATACATATATATATATACAATTATATATATATATATATATATATATATATATATATATATATATATCTAATTTAATGTAAAGCGTAATCAATGGTACAAAGTGCAAAATTCAACATAAGAATAGTTGTAAGTAATTTTAGATAAAACCATTTTCTCCTGTGAACTTCTTTAAGTTTTCACACAGAAACGAATTCTTTTCTTATCAGGTTAAATTTCAAAACTTGAAAAACAGGTTTTTTATCATCAGAATTGGACTAAAATGTGGTGGACATATGAGAGACTTTATAATGGTTTTAGCTTATTGCAACACTAGTATACCAATATCATCAGAAATGACGATAGTCTTATTTTTGTTTTGCTTGTTTTGTTTTTTTAAAAAAAATTTGCTCATCTAGGCCATTAGCTGCTTTGATGTATGTTCCCCTTTCTCCAACTTAGATACAATCTTACTGACCTACTTAATGCTTAAAATTTCAACACCATATCATCTGTGTACCTATGGTCTATCAGGCTGCTAAGGTCCGTCAAGGATTTGAAATGGAGGAAGTTCCACTTGATTTCATACATTGTTTTCTTCTGCGTGACAGAAAACAAATAAATAAATGAATAGGTCTAGTTAGTCACTCACTAGTAGCCGTCACTTGACCAATGTCTTTTGGTAGTTTGTAATGCTCATGGGTGATCAATGAACAAGTTACTTCTCTAGCCTTTTGTTTGACTGTGATCTCTAAGAAAGTCTGAATTTACAAAAAAAAACAAGCACGAATGCTGCTGGACCCAAGGGATCAATTTAGCAAGAACTTACATAGTAAATTGATCCCCCACACTAAAAACTTTTTGGAGGGAGGGAGTTAAAAAAGCAAAAGAAAAGGTTCTCTCTAATAAGGAATAGATATTTAAATTTTCAGCCCTCTAGCTCCATCGGTCAGCCTGTACACATGATAAATACTTACATAGCCAGCCAGACTTACTTAAAAACTATGTTGACAGTATTGGTAACAGTTAAGGTAGGTATATGGTGAGTCTGTATCTATGATCTGTGCTCAGGGATCACAGAGGGGGTCAATTGAGGTTGATTGAGGGTGAGGGGCATTGAAAAAGCATGGGTAACTATCTTTACTGAGTCCAATTTGGGGGGCCATTTTAAAACATAAAAAACCCTGGAAATTGAGAAGTAGGTATATTTTGTACCTCCTGCACCCTCTTTTCCTCCATTGATAGTTACACCATAATAATAGTACTATAATAATAGTAACTTACATTATAGATTAACTAGCTTAACCAGTATATATATGAACATGAATATAAAATGATATTTTTAAATTATACGTAAATACAAAAATACTTAGACTCGTGCGGTTTTGATTGGTGTGAGTTTTGATTTAGTACGGTTAAAGTATTGCTGTACAAATTTATGTAGCTTTGTAATATGAGCGCAACCCAACCAAATTTAGCATGAATACTCAATGGACCTAGGGGAAGATTTTAAAGCAAAAAGTTTTGGGGAAAATCTTTTTTCAATGTTTTCAGAGGGGGCTGGTATTCACAATATAACTATAATGTTGAAACAGACCCTTACTGTCTGTTCAATATTCTGTTATATATAAATATATATATATATATATATATATATATATATATATATATATATATATATATATATATATATATATATATATATATATATATATATATATATATGTATATATATGTATATATATATATATATATATATATATATATATATATATATATATATATATATATATGTATATCTTCAACAGACCCTTACTTTCTGTTCAATATTCTGTTATAAATATATATATATATATATATATGTATATATATATATATATATATATATATATATATATATATATATATATATATATATATATATATATATATAACGAATGAAATAAGAAGATATATATATATATATATATATATATATATATATGAAATAAGAAGATATATATATATATATATATATATATATATATATATATATATATATCTTCTTATTTCATTTGTTTGTATATAATTCTTTGATGAAGGGGAACTTTTTTCCCCTTTAAGGGAGTCAAAAGTGAAGGGAAACTTTTATCTCTTCAAGGAGTTAAAGGTGAAGGGAGATTTTTTTTTCCCTGATTCAAGGGGTCTATATTAGTATTCTTTACTAATGTGTAATATCAATCATTGCTACTCACAACAGACCAGTTTAAACACTGTTGCTGGATGTAGGTTATCAATGTTCTGACATCTATATATATCTATATAACCATGTATCTACGTAACAATATATCTATATATCTGGACTTCTCCCAAACCTGACTATTCATAGTGGAAACTACAAATTTTCACCCACACTCCATTCAATAAGAAGGGAATTTTTTTTTCTCTTCTTTGAAAATTTGAAAAAGTTTTTTGTGAGGATTTCAATTTTCAGTGTAAGTTCATATTGAATTGGTCCCTTGGTTTGTGTCTGACTACAATGCTTGTCTTTTGGAAATTCATTCTTTGTAGTGATCACAGCTTGACAGAGGGCAAGAGAAATAACTTATTTATTGATCACCTGTTTTCCCAATTTTTAATTTGATCACCCCCAACATGGCATGCTGCTTGAAGACTTTGGTCACATGATGGTTTATTTTGGGTGTCTAACCAGGCCTCTTTTTTTGTTTTTTAATCATGAATTTATGGTTTAGGCCATACTGGCTGTATTTTCATTAAAGTAACTTAATATTACCACCACCATTACTTAATTCATGGGGTAAAAAGTAGCATATATATTTGATGGTAATTCCTAAGTTCCTTTGGAAAGCTAGTTAGTATTTTTTATTATTATATCACAACTTGCTCAGTTCATAAAAAAGAAAGATGTATTTTGGTATAAAATCCAACTTTTTTTTTAATGTAAACACATGCACACATGCCCACTCTCACACATAAACACTTGTGCAATTTTTTCCAAGTTGCTTCAAATTCTAAATCATCAAATAAATGAGTTGAACTTTTTTCTATTTTTGAAGTTGGAAGAGGTATAGTTGGAAGACCAACTCATGGTCACTATGAATTTCAATAACTTTTTGTGTAAGGGTGGGCCATGGTCTGAGGAATAATTGATCAAAATTTGGGAAGTGTCCTGGAATATTTCTCAATTGTGAAATACTTTCTCATTTGTTAAGTCAATGTGAGATTGAAACTTACACAAGCCCTCCCCTGCATCTCAGTTCTATCTGAACCGATTTCCAATCAGATTTTAGTTAACATATGGCATTAACAAAGGTCTGCGTTCTCTGAGTGATTTCTAGCTTCTCAGGACGACACAAATTAAAGTAAAACTACTATTTTTACTGATGCATTCTAAGATAAATGAACAATCTTTGTCCAATCTGGGAACAATAACAAGTGAAGCTCCTACTTCATCCACTCCTACTCCTTAGGATCGTCCAAAGTCGGAGCAGATGAAGTCAGAGCTTCACCTGTAATTGTAGTCAACTTGATAGGATAACATAAACAGTGAAATGCTTATCATATTTTTTAAAAGTCTTCGTAAAATAGGCTGAATATGATTGTGAAATTGATGTATCTGAAATAAGATGTTTGGAATTGCAAGACTGAATAATATAAAGGGAAATAATCCTGGAATTTTTTTCTTGGATTATTTCCCTTTAAATAGGACTCCTCCTCGTGAAAGTTGGCAGAGTTTTGATTCTTTATGTAATTGAAAATATATACATAAATGAGTCTGTTTTCACAAATATTTTGAATTGTAACCCCTCCACTCATACAATGTAAAAGGGGGGAAAGGTAAAGGCAAGACTTCTTAAAAGTATATTATTTTGTTTGTTGAAAAACGATTTATGACCAATCCTCTACAATTAATAAAACAGTTGTCATGATATATTTCATGGAGTTGAGTTAATGGATGCCAGAAATTCATATTTGTAATAGTATATATAAAAAGTTCATGCAAAAGTTCCCGATACCATCTTTTGTTCAAAGTTCAAAAAAAGTGTCATAGTGTACTGGAAGTGTTTTAAAAGTTTACTCAACTCTTTTTTATTTGTTTAATCATTCAACTGCAGTATGCAAAAGTCTGTACTCAATGTCTGATGGAGGCATGAACTTTAGAGCCTGCCCAAGGGCCACGTCAGTTGTATGGCTTGCAGAGATTAGGGGAAAGGTCATTTCACTTGTGAATCCTCAATCAAAGTATAAGTTCTCTTATTCAACGCTACAGTTATGTATTAAGGGATGTATAGACCGAGAATAAACGAGATGAGAATTTGAGTTGAAAGCAGTTATTTGGGCCTCTGCATTATTGGCGGCGGTCTAGCGCAATGGTAAGAGCATTGCTATGCTGAAGCAGCTACCCTATGAGTAGCAGGTCTGATTCCTGCACTTGCCCAATTTTCTTTAATTGTTTATTCTATTTTTGTTGTCTAAATTGAGTGATATATTACCGTGTAATGATAGAAATCATTTCAAATCAGTTTCTATGTGATATAATGCAATCTTATAATTCATTGTGTTTGACCAAATATGTCCATTCCTTGATAAACACACACACACACACACACACACACACGTATATATATATATACATATATATATATATATATATATATATATATATATATATATATATATATATATATATATACACACACACATATCTATTTATATAATAATTGATAATCGTGTCATCCACAGACAGCTGTTTCGTTGTATTACAACTCTTCAGTGTGGTTATAGACTATTCAATATCCCATTCAGTACTACGGGGGAGGATCGAAACCTTCGCTGCAGATCCAGATATATATATATATATATATATATATATATATATATATAAGCTAAGTGGCTACCAGTAATGCAAAGACGTAAATATCTATCCCAACTCCTAATTCTCGTTTTCCTTTTTCACTGTCTATATCTGCTCTATTTGTTTCTTTCAATGCAGTCAATTATATTATTTAGAAATGGGTATGTGATCCAACTGAATGATTATAAATTGCGTTATATTGTATAAAAACTTTAAAATGATCACCCGTTATTACATGGTGAATGTGTCATTTTAGAAAAAGAGAAATGATAATTAGAAAAAAAATCAAGTTTATTACTTTTGTAGAGATAAAGAAATGTTCTTCCATTGAGGAGTTTATGGAGTCTATTCAACTTATTGTTTTTATGCAAACGGAAAGTCTTATGATAAGCTGAAGGGGAAAAGACTCTTGACTTGATGTGGGTTAAATTAAAAAAACTGAATTCAGGGCGAGTGGAGAAAAAACAAAGAAAAAACAATGAAACTTCACAGGATTGATGTAAATAGTAACAAAAGAATTTAATAACATAAATCATGAATTGACATGAATTAATTCTCGAAAAAATAGATTACATAATTAGAAATGTCTACCAAAACTGTGACCATAAGTTTCTTCAGTTTTTGAGCTACTCTGGCTGGTTATATATGTATGTATATATGTAATTGCGTATCTATTGTGTGTTCAATATTTCAACATTTACTCCTTATTATATTTAGAGAAATCTTTTCGTTTTTTTTCAAAATCCCCCTCAAATAATTTTTTTTGGTGTGAGTAAATTTGCAATGTAATTTTACAGCTAAATTAATCTCATAACTCATGTCTGGCAGAATTCATGTTTGTTCGGATTTTTGTAGAGATTACTGCTTAAAAAAAGGCAAGAGAAATAACTTATTGATTTATCACCCCTTTTTTCCAATTATTTAATTGATCACCTCAACACAACATGCTGCCAAAAGATATTGAATGCATAATGGTTTCTCTTTAGTTATCAGCCAGACCTGTTTCAAAATTGATCAAAGACAGGTTAAAAAAGACAAATAGCTCAAATAGTAAAGTCCACAAAGAAAAAAAAATGCAATATTTCCTTAACCTTATTGTGATTCAGAGAAAGTCAAGAAAACTAGGAATAAATTATCTGAAAAATAAATCCATTATCTGAAATAATCTTTAAAAAAAACAATCTTTTATCTAAAATTATCTCAAAAAAGTAGATCTTCTACTTGAAATTATTTTGAAATTATCAAAAATTATCTTTAAAAAAATAAATCTTTCATCTGAAATTATTCTAAAAAGATTGATCTTTCATTTAAAATTTTTTCAAACAAGTCAATCTTCTATCTAAAATCATCAAACAAAAATACGAGCCTAAGACTTGGGCATGGTTGGTCTCAAAATGACTATAGAGACCCCCCCCCCAAAAAAAAACTTTTTTGAAAAAACAAGAAAAAAAAAAGTTTTAGTTTTCAAGGTTCTGGCCCCCAAAATGTAACCAGGGGTGCCTGGAGATATAAACACACACACACACACACACACATACACAGACAGACAGACAGACAGACACACACACACACACACACACACACACACACACACACACACACACACACACACACACACACACACACACACACACTCTCATACACTTAAAGATAGGCATATAGATAGACACAGTCACTCAAAGAGAGAAGAATCTGTAAACTATTTGGCTAGTTGGTTCGGCCATTTATCAGTGTACGGTTATTTAATATTATTCTCTCAAATGAATGTATAAATTTTCAAATGCAATATCACCAGATCTATCACATCACGTAAATTCTTATTGGTATTCAATTTTGCTCTTTTGCCAATAAAGGGATCACTTGAAGATCCTCCCTCCTGAAATGGATCACTCTAAGATCCGGCACCCCTAAACCAATCTTGGTGGGACGGATGTTCAAGTGATCCAATCTTATTGAACCAAATTCATAATTCCATTGATATTCTTCAAATGTCATGTTAATGTTACATTTCTATTGGAAACAGTCCACCAAATCTGTCACCAAAACTGCCAAGATTGGCTTCTTCAGTGTTCAAGTCATTCTGCCAGGCTGGCTGGCTTTCTATGTATTATGCCTTACCAATGGATTTAGAATTAATTAAAACATTTACACTTTGTTATGTTCCAAAAACATTTCTTTTGTTTTTTTAATTCTCCTCCTAAATAGCTTTTAAGTTGGGGTTTCAATTACCAATGTAAGTTTATGCTAAATTGATCCGTGTCAACTTTTCCAATTTTTTAATTGATCACCCCAATGCAGCATACTGCCAAGAAATATTGGTCATATGATGACTGACCAGATCTGTTTTATTACTAGTTTAATAAATAAATCCATGAAATGATACCAATCATAATATACACGTTTTGACATAATATCACTGTAAAATATAATACTCGTTCTTTGTAGTGATCACTGAAAAAGTCTGATTTTTCAAAAAAAACACATATAAATGCAGTCATACACAAAATTGTAACAATTTAGCATAAACTAAAACAAAGTGAAGACATGCAAAATTTAAGGGGCATCTTGCAGTTTAAACAAGTTTTTCTTAGCTGATTTTTCACGTTATAGTTCTGTGAAATTTCTATATTTAAATGTTTTAAACTTAATGTCAGATATTAATATTTACTATTTTTATGATTGATTATTGCAAATCAATATTTAATTTTTGACTTCTATATGCTGTTTACCTTCATCCTGATTTTTTTATTGCTTGCTTTAAAATCAGAAATTAAAATGAAGGTAAATTGTTCATTCATCATTTTTTTACTTATCGCCGATTCTATTCTTCACTTCTTGAATCTAATGCCTGCAAGCAGAACCATCAGAAAAATGTGACGAAATATAGCAAAAACTGATCTAAACTAGTCAGAAAAGTGTAGATTATTTTTCAGTGGAGAGTTGAATTCACAATGTAAGTTTATGCTAAATGGAAACTTCAGTATGAACACTTGTTTCTTTTGAAAATTCAGACTTTCCTTTAGTGATTGCTGTCCAACAAAAGACATAAAAAGTAATTCATTCATTGATCTCACATTTTCCCAATTTGTTGATTGATTACCCCAACATGGTCTGCAGCCCAAAAACATTGGTTACATGATGGTATCTATTAGGTGACTGATCAGACTTCTTGTTGCTTTTCTTTGTCTTTGGATTAATATACTCTCAGACGACCAAGTCAGGTAGCATGAAATTAAAAAGAGACGTAGCTTCTTGTAGAAGTTAAATTTCATGCAATCTATGAAAGCATTGCTCTTTGAGTGCTGAATATGATTTCAAGTGAGCATTGTTAGCTCAAATACTTAAACAGTTCATTGGCTGGTGGTATGTTGATGATAAAAAGCAACAATAATAAGATGGAGAGAAACTAGTGATAATACAATTGTAATAATGAAGAGTGTATTGATCCAAAAGTATTGAGATAAAAAAGCAACAATAATAAGATGGAGTAAAACTTTTTATGAAATGATGCTGCTGCTGCTGCTGCTGCTGCTGCTGCTGCTGCTACTGCTGCTGCTGATGATGATGATGAAGAAGAAGAAGAAGAAGAAGAAGAAGAAGAAGAAGAAGAAGAAGAAGAAGAAGAAGAAGAAGACGTGCGCATTGATCTAGAGGGCTGAAATTGAAAGCAATAATAATGAGATGAATAGAGAATAATAGTAATGATGAAGGGGTTGCTGAAGTTTTACCAACAATGATTCACGACAACAAGTTATGGACAATAGATTATCAACATTTTTTTTGAGATGTGCAATTCATCAAGATACAATATAAAGAGATTATTTACCGAAATCTATGAAATTACAAAAATTTTGAGAATTAAAAAGTATTTACTCAAATGAAAATATATTAAAAGATCTGGCAGTAGTTCAGCAAGGATGCCGTTTTCAGCTATTTAGAAATTTCCTGGACTTTTAATGAAAAAGTTAAAAATTTGCATAAGAATCATTTTTATCGTAAGGAATATTTTTTCCATTTGTTAAAAAAATGAATGGAGAATTTAGGATTTGTTTTAATTTCCTTTCCTTCATCAGTTTTTGCTGATTTCTATCACATTTTTCAGATGATCCATTCAGGCATTAAATTTAACAACTGAAGATTGGATTCAGCTATAAATGAATTTACCATATCTGTAATTCTTCATTTCTGATATCAGTGGCTTACTAGTGAAGCTAAATAATGCTTTGAAAGTTGCAATAAAAGGCAATAGAGATAAGATGTAAGAAAACTATTACAAATTAAGGATAATATCTGTACTTTGCATAAATGAATCACTGTAGTCCGCATGTGTACCAAAACTAATTATCTAAAAAATCATCTAAGGAAATAGATCTTTTATCTAAAACTATCTAAAAAATACCAGCTCAAGATTTGGGCATTGTTGGTCCTAAATGAGACTCAACAAAAGCATTTTTTTTGTAAAAACCTTAACACAAATGTTTTTATATGGTTTCTAGTGGTGTATTCATGCAAATTTTCAAGATTGTAGTCCCCAAAATAAATAAGACAAGAAGCGTCCAGAGAGAGAGAGAGAGAGAGAGAGAGAGAGAGAGAGAGAGAGAGAGAGAGAGAGAGAGAGAGAGAAAGAGAATGTAGCCCACTAGACTGATGGGTCGGGCGGGCTATTAATGGGGCTACGGTGATTCGATTGTCAGAATTGGTTTGTCACTCAATAAAAACTGTCATGATTGATGTATGAGGAATAAATGTTCAAATTTTCAGCTCTCTAGCTTCATCCCTGAGGTCAGTACACATGATACATACATACATACATACATACATACATACATACACACATACAGACGATACAAACATACACACACACATACATACATACACACATACATACATACATAAGTACATACATACAGACGATACATACAGACATACATACATACATAGATACATACATATACACATACAGACGATACATACATACTTACACACATACATACATACATACATACATAACCAGCAAGCCAACCAGACCCACTTGAAAACTGAAGAATACTCTGAGGAAAGATTTTAGTGCTAGTTTTGGTTGATGCTTTTAAAAAAATTTAATAATGAATAAATAATTCACCATCATTTCAATTCCTGGTTTGAAAAGCAAAGCATCTAAAAAATTAAGATGAAGGTAAAAGGTAGACAGAAATCAAATAATGATTCGCATTTCATCCTTGAAAAAGTAAATATAAGTATCAATATTAAACTAAAAACATTTAAATACAGAAATTATTCTGAACTATGACATGAAAAATCAGTATGATACCTCTTAAGTTCCATGTATCTTGACTTTTTTTAGTGTGAATAAAAAACAAAAGTGTTTATTTGTGAAATTTATTTTGTTTTATTAGATAATTTTATTTCATTTTGACCTTCTTGGTTATTTGTATGTCTCTATAAATTGTACATCTCCTTAAATCATTGGAAAATTTTTATTGGTAACTGAATCATTATCGGTAAATCTGCCAGATACCATAATGAGGAGTGTATCTAGCTAGAGTGTTGTAATAAAAAGCAACAATAATAAGATGGAATAAAACTAGTAATAAAATGAAAGAGAAGTATGTTTGGTTCTTACCAGTCAACTGATTTGTGAAAGTATTAAGTTATGAAAAGTGGCCACTTTTTCTGTCAAATATTTCCATTGGGTAGGAATGTAACTATATTTTTTGATCCAATTTCACTGAAGTCAATATATTCCATCAGCTTGAATTGTGTCCAGTGTAAGTCTTCTTCAAAAATGTAATTTGCACAACACTGAATAGATAATATTGCTTTATTAGTGAAAGCTAATGTCATGCAATCCAAATTTAAAAATTACTAAGTAGGAAGCAGTGTAAAGATAAATTCTCACAGTGCTTGGGTGACCCTGACCTTAGGAAATGTAAATTAACCTTTTCAAGAAATGTAAACTAACTTACTTATTTTTTTTACTTACTTCTTATCATTTAAAAAATGTTTAAATCCTCTTGGTAGGAAAATGTAGTTCAGTACAAAAGCCATTTGCCTGGGAAAATCTTTTGGATTTCTTTTTATTTCAAGAACGGCCATTTTCTAGAACTTATGTACAGTTATATAAGATGTTTGAAATTCTTTTATGAAATATGATTTAGATTCGTTCTTGGTGTTTTTTTTCCAATTACAGTGTTTCAGCTGATGGGTTCTTTTGCTTCCTTGAAGTGTATATTGCATTTAGTAATCTTTGAGTATCATCCAGGATATTTTTTAATGAATATTTTGGGGGGGTCTAACTCAAAAATTTCTCAAGTCAATATAGAATTCTAGAATATACCTTTCTATGACATTTGTTCTGTTTGGTTGTTTATATTCTTACAATTCATTTTATTAGTTGCACAGCATACATAGAAAATAATGGGATAATTTATTTATGGATAAAATGTATTTATCGTAATAATTTTTTGCGGATGATATTCTTTATAAAAAAGTGTTATCCCCTGTTTACTCTGACCTACATAATCTTCAAGGAACCTAACCAAAATATTGACCTTCTAACTAAAAAACAAGCAACATGCACTGTAGAGAATCATGCTCGGCCTCACATGGAGCGATCATAAGACAGCACAGTATATTAGAAAAAAGACAAGAGTCTGAAACATCATAGAAACTGTTAGAAAACTTGAATGGCAATGAGCTGGACATGTAGCAAGAACGTCAGACAAATTGTTGGATATCACAACTCATAAAGTGAATCCCAAGAAATCATATGCAAAACTGTGGTCTACAGAAAGTAAGATGGCGTGACAACAAAGGACACTAACAGGCTGCTGCTGCTGATAATGATGATGACGACTCCTTGTTAGAGCTGCGAATAGTTAGCAAAGGCTGAATAGACGACGAGAGGAACAAACCTAGTTTATCAAAAGATCCTATTTACCATTAGTAAAAAATGTCAGTATGTATTATATAAACTGTCAACTGAACCTGTCCACATGAGTTTATTCAGTTCTAAGGTGATTCTTGCTGGATGGACGGCTATGCATGTATGTATGTGTCATGTAAACAGGCCAAATCAATGGAGCTAGAAGTCCGAAAATTAAAAAATTTACTTGCAATTATGTCCAGAAGAAAATGCATTTAAAAAAAAAGCAAAATACCTCCAAAATAAGTTTCTTGGGGAGGGTGGTTCAATTATGAATATATATGAATATGAATACATATATATATATATATATATATATATATATATATATATATATATATACATATATATATATATATATACATATGTATGTATATATATATATATATATATATATATATATATATATATTTATATACATATATATATATATATATATATATATATATATATATATTTATATACATATATATATATATATATATATATATATATATATATATATATATATATACATATGTATGTATATATATATATATATATATGGTTCAATATATATATATATATATTTATATACATATATATATATATATATATATATATATATATATATATATACATATGTATGTATATATATATATATATATATATATATATATATATATATATATATATACATATGTATGTATATATATATATATATATATATATATATATATATATATATTTATATACATATATATATATATATATATATATATATATATATACATATGTATGTATATATATATATATATATATATATATATTTATATACATATATATATATATATATATATATATATATATATATATATATGGTTCAATTATGAATATATATGAATATGAATATACATACATATATATATATATATATATTTATATTGATATATGGTTCAATTATGAATATATATGAATATGAATATACATATATATATATATATATATATATATATATATATATATATATATATATATATATATATATATATTCATATTCATATATATTCATAACTGAACAACCCTCCCCAAGAAACTTATTTCGGAGGTATTTTGTTTTTTTTAAATGCATTTTTCTCTGGACATGATAGCAAGTAAATGTTTAAATATCTAGCCCTCTAGCTCCATTGATTTGGCCTGTATACATGACACATACATACATGCATAGTCTGTGTCTGGCTGCGTACACTCTTGTTTTTTGAAAATTTGGACTTCTTAGTGATCACTGCCTATCAAAAGGTGAGAAAAGTAATTCATTCAATCATCATATCTTTTTTCAATTTTTTAATTGATCATCCCAACAAGGCATGCAGCCTAAAGATGTTTGTCATGTGATGGTTACTTTTGATTGACTAACCAGACCTGTTTTCCCACCTTTTTAAATTGCTACCATTTTTTATCATCTTTTGAAACATTAAGCATCTTTTTTTGTTTCTCTACTAAATTAAAATCTTGAAAAAAGTTATGACTATCTTTGACCTTCACATCAATTTATAAGTCGCTTTTTATTGCAATAAAAGCAACTATTAAATAAAGATGAAGGTAAAAAGTAGTCATAGAAATTAAAATTATTATAATACATCTGTACCTCGCTTAAATGAATCACTGGCACCAACATGTGTACCAGAGGTGATTATCTGAAATAGTCTTTAAAAAATCAATCTTTTATCTAAAAAAATTAAAAAATGCCTGCACAAGATTTGGGTATTGGTGGTCTAAAATGATCATAGAGACACAAGAAAATTATTTTTTTGATAAAAAACAAACCTTCTTAGAGGGTGCCTAGCAAATTTCCAAGGTTGTAGCCCCATAAATGTAACCAGGAGTACCTTGAGACATAATCACGTACATACAGAGAGAAAAATCTGTAGCCCACTTGGCTGGTTTGTTGGCCATTTGTGGGGCTATGCTAATTCAATAATGTATAAAACTTCATCTAATAAAAATAAATAAAGTAAATGTATTGAAATTACCATATCTTTTCTTCAAATTTTACTGTTCTTTTCTTGAATGATTCAGCTTTTATTCAAGAAGTCTAAAGTCTATTCATTTGCAATTTGTTGGTTCTGAGTTCATCAGAATAATTCATGAATCATGATGAACTTATCATTCAGGTTCTGTTAAAGGAAAGATAACTCCTGAAGTTTCCCATGGTAGTTTAATGTGTTAATTCAATTTCTCTTGTTGAGAATTTTATTAAAACAGGTCTGGTTAGTCATTCAATTGAAACTGTCTCTTGACCAATGTATTTGCTTTATTGGGGTGATCAATTAAAAACTTGGAAAAGTGGTGATCAATGAATAAGTTACTTCTATTGTCCGTCTCCTTTTGTCCGTTAAAAATGTTTGAATTTTCGAAAACAAGCATGAATGCTGCTGGACACAAACTAAGGGATCAATTTTGCATAGACTTACATTGTAAATTAAACCCCCCTCTAAAAACCACTAAAAGGCAGGAATCTTCAAAAAACAACAAAAGTGTTTTTTGTAGTTGTAATAAGGTCTAAATGTTAAGATATTTCTGACTTATAGCTCCATTGGTACAGCTTGTATATGTGATACATTGGTAGCCAGCAAGCCGGACCAACTTAAAAACTGAAGAAACCTCTGTTGATAGTTTTGGTTGGTGGTTTTATAATGACTAATTATAGTGACCATCTTACTCTTGAAGAGAATATAAAATGGCAAAATCAATTATAGCAAACAGATAGAATCAAGGACTGTGTTCAAACCACAAACAAAAATTTGGCAGTAAAATATTAAATACATTTTCTGTTCAACATATCCACTATTATGAATCTATTTCTGAACCTTTCTCAGGAGTGTACCCAAAAGCTATAAAAGCAAACACAGATAATAACAAACCATTAGTCTTTTGCAAAAGCACACAAAGGTACTCACTCATACGTACATGAACATTACAACACAGACATTTAACAAACCTGTTGATGGAAAACCAACACAAACTCTTGAACGAACTTACTGTACTACTCCATTCACTGATTATCATCTCATATAATTAAACTACAAAGAAGCTCATTCTCTGAAGTAACTCAACAACAAAGAACTTTATTTATAATAAAAACTATAAATAAAAACTTAAAAACTGAAAACTCTAGAGCAAAGCCAACTTGACCTTGTACAACAGGTGACAACGAACAATTTTTATTTTTTTGTTATTACCTCTGTCAATGAGGTTTGAAGGGGTATCTGCATTCACTCATGTTTGGTGGCTTGTCAATACACAATCTTCAAAAAATCTGAATCAATTTCAATGACATTTTGTGGAAAAATGGTATCTTGTTGGTGGGTTTTGGTCTTTGCTTGGTGTTTTTTGAAAATAAATCTAGCACCTCTTTCAGCAACACTGAGCAGTTATTCTTACAGCCCTTTGACTTAATGGATAGCCCTTTTACTTTCTGCACATTGGCGATGGGCCTAACTGTACCCCTGTCAATTTTGATGATTGGCAATTGGCTCTCTTCTATATTCTCATATTAAGTTTAGGAAATGTTCTCTTCACCAATTTCTTTTGAAAATAATAAGGGAAATTCTATTAGAAACTGTCAACCAAAATTGTAGGTTTCTTCAGTTTTTAAATGAGTCTTGCTGGCTATATGTGAGTCATACATACAGACCTCATCATTGGATCTAGGGGACTGAAAATTGGAATGTTTACTTCACATTATGTCTATGTTTCCTTTGTTCTTTGAAAATTGCCCCCTCCGAAAATGTTTTTAGTGGGGGCTCAATTTACAATGTAAGTTTATGTTTAATTGGTCGCTCAGTTTTTGTCTGGTAGTATTAATGCTTGCTTTTTTTTTTGAAAATTCAGAATTTTCTAAGTGATCACCACTCAACAAAAGGCGATAGAAGTAACTAATTCATTGATCACCCCTTTTTTCTAATTTTTTGATTGATCGCTTCAAGACAGCATGCTGCTAAAAAAATCGGTTCTGTTTAGTGACCAACCTGACTTGTTGGAAACCGTCAACCAAAACTGTCAACACAAGTTTCTTCAGTTTTCAAGTTGGTCTGGCTGGCTATGTATATGTGTATGTACGTGTGTATGTATACATATATGTATGTATAACCCATCAACCAAAACTGTCTACAAGACTGTCTTCATGAGTTTCTTTAGTTTTCAAGTTGGTATGGATGACTAAGTATTTATGTATCACGCATTCAGGTCACACTAAAGGAAGTAGAGGGCTGAAAACTTGAACGTTTACTTCTTAATATGTCAAGAAAAAACATTTTTTTTGTTTTTTGAAAATTTCCCTGATAAGTAGGATGGGGGGGGGTCAATTTGCAATCTAAATTTATGCTTAATTGGTCCTTATAGTTTCCGTCTGGTAGCATTCATGACTGATTTTTGACAATCCAAACTTTTTTGCTCTACAACATGCAAGAAAAGCAATTTATTATCCGATCACCCCTATTTCCAAATTCTTATTTGATCATCCTTAATATAGCATGCTGCCAAAAGAGGTTGGTCACCTAACGCTTTTTATTGAGTGCTCAACCAAATCTGTTATTCTTTATTTCTGATCAACAAGGCTAACTAATGATCCCAAATAATGTTATAGGTAAAGATTAAGGATGATATCCGTACTCTGCATAAATGAATCACAGTAGTCTGCGCGTGTACCTGAACTAATTATCTAAAAAAATCATCTAAGAAAATAGATCTTTTATCTAGAATTATCTTAAAAATACCAGCACAAGATTTGGGAATTGTTGATCCAAAATAACCGCAGAGACTCAAGAAAAGCACTTTTTTTTGTAAAAACGACAACAAAAAAAATAACAGCTCAAACGTTTTTATATGGTTCCTTGTGGTGTACTTATGCAAATCTTTAAGGTTGTAGCCCCCAAAATATGACATGAAGTGTCCAGAGAGAGAGAGAGAGAGAGAGAGAGAGAGAGAGAGAGAGAGAGAGAGAGAGAGAGAGAGAGAGAGAGAGAGAGTGAGAGTAGCCCACTAGACTTATGGGTCGGGCGGGCTATTAATGGGGCTACGGTGATTCGATTGTCAGAATTGGTTGGTCACTCAATAGAAACTGTCATGATTGATGTATGAGGAGTAAATGTTCGAATTTTCAGCTCTCTAGCTTCATCCTGAGGTCAGTACACATGATACATACATACATACGTACACACGAAACATACATACATACATACACACATACATACATATATACAGACAGACAGAAATACAAACATACATACATACATGCATACATACATACATAACCAGCAAGCCAACCAGCCAACCAGCCAACCAGACCCACTTGAAAACTGAAGAAACCTATGTGGAAAGGTTTTGTGTCTAGTTTTGGTTGACGCTTTTTTAATGATAACTGACAAAGCTAAATCCTAATTTAGAAAAAAAAACAAAACAAAAATAAGCGTGAACGCAGTCGAACACAAACTGGGGGCCAAACTCATGCCCCCCAATAAGAACCCTACCTGGTGGAAAGATTTTTGAAAAAAAAAAAAAACCTTTTTTTTTCAAGACATAATGTAGAGTAAATGCTTAAATTTTCAGCCTTTTAGCTTCATTGATGGGGTCTGTACGCATAACGCATGAATAGATAGATGACTATCCTCCCAGAAACTGAAGAAAACTATGTTGATGACAGATTTAGTTGACTGTTTCTATTTCTCTGTAATCTCGTTTCAACAACCTACAATTCTCAATTGATTTCAGAGAAGAGTATCAATCGTCTATGGTTACAATTAAACTTTACATAACTTCACATCACAAGATAATAATGTTTGGAATCACTCAGGCTGAAATAAAATTGTCACATAAATCCGAATTAGTGACAGAAACTCAGTAATAGCACGATTATCCTAGAAAGGTGTTAATCCCGGATTAATGAAATGATCCAACAACGCCTACTTTCCTCAAACGATATTTTCTGAACAGCCCGAGTCAGGAAACAGTTGAGGCACCATCAATAAATACATTTAAAATCAGGCTAGTGTAGAATTCGAAAAATAAGGATTCGTTGTACACTCACAGCATCTCATCGTTTAAGGGTCTAATTAACCTAATTGGGCACCAAAATGACCTTTACTGAAGATAGTTGATACCTATTAATTGACATATAAGTATGACAAAACTACTTTTCTTCGCGTGTTTGTCTGTCGTCAAAAAATGAGACGCTGAAAAATGCTGAAAATCAAAAAGCAAGAACCATAAGTTCAATGATACGTTCGCCACCCTTCGAATATTTCAGAAGGATTCTAAATGAAGTAATAGTAGCTGGAGGAAGAAGGGGGAGGTTGGAGAAGGAGGAGGGTCGAAGAAGGAGGAGGAGGACAAGGAAGATGAGGATGGTTCACCCGAAATTCTGAACCAAATTTCTTATCAATCCAACAACGCGGCTGAGAAAAATTGATATTTAACATCTGGTTTACACTAACCGGAAAAAAAGCAAGAGAGAGGGGGGTGCCACTCGAAATTTTGATTAGGGAGGAATTGGTTGAAAGAGGTTGAACCGCTGCATAAGTAGGTATTGAACATACATAACACCTGAAATTTGAGAAGTAGGTATACGCCTACCCTCACCCATTTAGTTGCATTTCCATTCATGAAATGCCATAGCTTGAAAATTTCTCTTCTAATTACCTTTTCCTTATCCTGCCATTTGATACGAAATTATGGTACTAACGATTCAAATAGTTTTAAGAATTACTTCAAGACTTATTCCAGATATCAAGCTTATTCTTTTTGTTGCTTTTGTTGCACTACATCCCAGTGTATCCCACTTTACGGCTTCCTTTGCGTACACAATCCGTATCGGAAAAGTAAGAGTCTCCTGCTTTTTTCGGTAAATGCAAACTAATTTTTTTTTCAGCAAAATGAGATCAGTAGTCAGACTAATTCTTGTATTGATGATAAATGACCCACCTCATATTACAGAGGGTGTCATTGCTTTTGTTTTGATTTTATGGAATTGTTAGATAGATGAATGGAGACTACTCTCATTGCTATTGTCAATAGACCCCCTCCCGCCATTTCTCTTTGGTTGAAGGCCATGATGTATAAATGGTCGTCAGTTGATTGACGTCAATAGTGCTCGATTTGTTAAATCAAGTCAAAGTCGTTGTAAGAAGTGCTTATTGGAAGACAAGTGTCACGGCTCAAGTAACCAGAAGTTTTTATTACAGTAACAATCGGATACCGATACGTCCACAGGGAAACGAGTGGTGTTCTGTCCTAATCGAGAACAGTTCATTACAACCTTCCACTAATTATAGCATTTGACAACTAAAAGAACAAATCACTACATACATGGTAATTATACATTGAAGTGGCGTAAACTCGCTATTCTGTTTGGACGACTGAAACAATTTTTCGATGGCAAAACTAGTAATAATGACAAATTTGCAACTTTCATTTGCTCCGTAATTGACTTATACAACCGTAAACCTAAACATTAATCCTAAAGCAAACTCTTATATCCTTTGTTGTTAAATTTAATAAAATGTAGGTTTAAATGCTCAAGTTTTCTGATTCCATTTGTCCCTTAATTGACTTATATTTTTTTCCCTTTGTAGTTAGTTCAATGTATTGAAACATTTTGTTTTGAAGTTCAAAACAGTTTTAAATGGTTAAAATTGTTTACGCCTCTTCAATGTATTAGGCACACAGTGACCTAGTTTACGCCACTTCAATACATAATTACCCATTTATTACAAGAATACCGATGCCCGAGACGGAAATGATAATTGACTATTCACCTTTGAGTAGGATATCATTTTTATTCAAGTTTAGACGAGAAGCATTGATGAAGAGTGATTAGATAAAAAATGATAAAAAAATATTTATAAAAATAATATTTGTAATTTGTTTACTCATAGAAAATAACAATGATAAATTGAAAGATCTTAATTTTCACTGTAAAATAATTCATATTGATTTGGTAATCAAATTAAAAGATGAAGAAAAACGAGTAAATTACGTTCCTCTTAATGTGACAAACGGATATTGATGCTGCCATATAATTTCAAATTCGCAATCTTTTAAGAAGAAAACGAGAATCATGTTCAAGGATACGTCCACCATTCTTACGTCCATATCTGTGATTTCCAATTTCAAATGGATTCTAAGCGAAATAGGTGTAGCATCACTAGTTGTGGTAGTATAAGCAAGTTGATGAGGAAAATGAAAATGGCCCCCCCAATCTGGTTATCAAAAATTAATTAGAAATTTTAGATTAGAGTAAGTGAATAATTTTTATCAATAATTTGTTCTAGAGTTTTAATGTATGGCTATTCTATTTGATTAGTGGGATTTAAATGAGTATATATAACATTTTCTACCATAAAGTTAGCTGGAAATTCAGCAATAAAGTCAGCTGGAAAAAGCAGAAAAGTTTAGCCGATATTAGCCATTTAAAAGACAGTTTTAGCTATTAAGCGACACTTGGCAACACTGTAAGAAAAAAAAAAGCAACAAAAAAAAACAAAAAAACAAACGCTTGACACATCATCAATTGATCCGAGTGGGTGTACTTTTATGACGTCAAACCTTTTTATGACAACACACGTCCGCTGACAGCTGGTAAATAAAACACAAAACACCCCCTTCCTCTTCCCGTTGTTTAACATTAAGTGGATCCGACAGACCGATGAAACGAACGACTGACTGCAAAGTGTCTTATTGAGACTTGTGGACACATCTAAAGAAATTCAAGGTCATCCCAGAGAGACAGTTCGTGAAAACTAAAATGATTTATTGCTACGTTTTAATCAACAACTCTGTATGCTGAGCAACATCAGATTTGCAGACGACATTGCCCTTTTCGCCAAGAACCTACAAGACCTCCAACTAATGATAGATGAACTAAATGAAGAGAGCAAGAAAGTCGGCCCACACATGAACTTCAGCAAGACGAACATGTGCAACAACTACGTCGGAGAGGAAAACACCAAGATAAAAAAACTAAGATCAAAATCGAGGACACAAAACTGGAGGAAGTAGATCACTACATCTACCTCGGACAACGAATCTCCACGAGACCCCCAAAAGAAGAAGAAATCAAGCGAAGAATCACACTAAGATGGCAAGCCCTTGGCAGAACAAGCCCAACCTTCAAAATTAAGTCGATACCAATAATCCTAAAATGAAGGGTGTGTAACCAATGCATCCTCCCAAGAGTCACTTATGGAGCTGAAACATGGAACCTAACCAAGAGACAGACCCGTAGATTAAGAACCATGCAACAAGCACATGAAAGAATTATGCTGGGAAAATTGTGGAGAGACCACAAGACAGCACAGCACATCCGGGAAAATGCAACAGTCAGAGACATCATAGAATCCATTAAAAAGCTCAAATGACAATGGGCTGGCCATGTTGCAAGAATGGCGGACAACTGATGGACATTGCGACTCACGACATGGATCCCCCGAGATCACATGCGGAACTGAGTCCGGCAGAATATTTGATAGAGAGACGAGCTAGACAAATTCAGAAAGTACTGGCTCCATGACGCCCATGATAGAGAGGTGTGACAAATCCTTGGGAAGGTCTATGTTCAACGACGGACGTTGAAAGACTAATGATGATGATGATGATGATGATGATGATGATGACGAGTTAAAGGCTGCCTTTGCTGGCCTTTAAGCACGATATCTTCACTTCCTTCCTATTGAATTAAAATTATGATAATTTGCAGATAAATAGATAAGGGATATTACTCTATGATAAGAACCCTTACTGTCAAAGGACTAGTAACCCATTGAAAAAATTAACCTTTAAAAGAGAGAAATTTGTTTCCCTCAATTTTAACCTCTAATAAAAGGAAAAAAAAAGTTTTCCCTCAATTTTGACCCCTCTCAGGGAGGAAGGTTTACCCATAATTTTGACCACTAAATGGGAAAAAGTTCCCTTTCAATTTTGACTCCTCAAGGAAAAAAGTACCTCTTTTGGATTTTGGATTCATAAAATTTTTATCAGATTATGAGGTCAGGAAAAAAAACCTCAACTTCCCAAACAGGTGCTATCAGAATAAACGTTCGATTATGATGTAGCAATGTTCTCTTTTGAAGTCACAAAGTACTATTAAGATGCCACATCCGGTGGTCACAAAATAAGAATCTAGTCATATAGTAAATTGTACCACCCCAAAACAAAATGTATCAGTTGAAAATCGCCTGGATTTGTTTTATTCTTCAAGTTAGAGCGTTTGAGGGATGTAGGGCTAACGAATCCCTGTCTACATTGTGCCTTCTTTGCTAGATTACGGTGACATACGTAACTGTAAACAGGGGCACTATCAATATTACGTTGACTAGTTTACTCTTGTCGTTAAAAAATGACGGAATATTTGAGTAATTCTGCAATCACACTGAACTTATAAAAAATCAAAAACATTATGTCACACAACATTTTCTTGTTCATCATCATCAGTCTTTTAGCGTCCGTCGTTGGACATAGACCTTCCCCAGGATTCGCCACACTTCTCTATCATGGGCGTAGCGGAGCCAGTACTTCCTGAACTTGTCTAGCTCGTCCATCCATCTAATATTCTGCCGGCCTCGGTTGCGCATGTGATCTCAGGGGATCCAAGTCGTGAGTCGCGATGTCCATCGGTTGTCTGCCATTCTTGCAACATGGCCAGTCCGTCGCCATTTGAGCTTTTTAATGGATTCTATGATGTCCCTGACTCTTGTCTTTTCTCGGATGTACTGTGCTGCCTTGTGGTCTCTCCATGTGAGGCTCAGCATAATTCTTCCATGTGCACGTTGCATGGTTCTTAATCTACGGGTCTGTCTCTTGATTAGGTTTCATGTTTCGGCTCCATAAGTGACTATTGGGAGGATGCATTGGTTATACACCCTTCTCTTTAGGATTAATGGGGTCTTCTTATTTGTTGAGCTAGCTCTGCCAAAAAAAAAAAAATTCTAGTTAATGTTCAATATTTTCCAGATATTGAATTAAACTGAAGACAGAAGTAAATTACGGAAGAAAAATTGGAAGAGTTCGATACAAAGAGATTAGTAAATTGCCGATCGTCACAGTTTTTTTTTTGTGAATTAACACCAGCAAGTTTTCCATCTCTTGTATTTTCAAATTTTTTTTCGGCAAAATAGTGTCGACTTCATTAACCGAAAAACGATCGGTTCGTTATCAATTCTCAGTCTGATGAGTTATCGAAAGTCCCCAAACCGGTCGAACAAAGACAATGACACTATATAAACAAAATGAGAGACATCCAACTCAGACTAGCGACGTTTAACGCGCAAGATATTAAACAGTAAAATAAGACGCGGAAATAAATACCAACAAGGCATAGGGTGACAACAAGAAATGAAAATTCAAAAGAAAATCGATATTAAAGAGACTGGCAAACGGCAGCTGGAAGGTCACCACCTTCGATCGATGATGCTGCTGACTCAAGTAATCAACAAACAATAGTAAAACGAGACCTACTTTTTCCATATGGATTGTACACCTGAAGAAGGTCATAGAATAGATCAACCGAAACCTTGTGAGAACTACAACATTATCGAAGGAATTCAATTTTCCGAAGAACCTCTTTGAATCGATGACTATTGTAGTGAATTCAAGACCTATTAGTTGCTCAAAGCTTGTGACCTTATTTCAGATCAAGCAAAGCTTAATTAATGTAATTAGAGAGAGAGTAAACACTTTTATCCACTTGGACTCTGAGAGGTGATAAAGCAATTTTTTTCTTTGTAGAAAAGTGTTTTTCTTCTAAGCAAAAACACAGCAGGATTTTATTATTTTTAATGAAACACTACACAGTCAAAACAGATATTATCAGGTATTATTTATGACCAAACTATAGATTTTAAATGAACTTCTTTTCATAGGGATCTACTCATTTTTAGACGGCGACACATTTACATTTTTGGCCACAGACTTTCAATGCTGTGGAGTTTTGTCATAAATATCCGTTTTGACTGTGTGGTGTTCCACCACAAATAATCAAATCCTTCTGTGTTTGATTATCGGAGATAAGAGCACCGAGATCAAAATCGAGGACACAGAACTGGAGAAAGTAGATCACCACATCTACCTAAGACAACGAATCTCCATGAGACCCTCAAAAGAAGAAATCAAGCGAAGAATCACACTAGGATGGCAAGCCTTTGGTAGAGCAAGCTCAACTTTTAAAAACAAGAGGATCCCATTAATCCTAAAAAGAAAATTATACAACCAATGTATCCCCCCAATAGTCACTTATGGAGCTGAAACATGGAACTTAACCAAGAGACAGATCCGCTAAATGAGAGCTATGCAACGTGCGCCTGAGAAAATTATGCTAGGCCTCACATGGAGAGACCACAAGACAGCTCAGTACATCTGGGAAAAGACAGGAGTCAGGGACATCATAGAATCCATTAAAAATCTCAAATAGCAGTGGGCTGGCCATGTTGCAAGAATGGCAGACAACCGATGGACATCGCGACTCACGACAATGATTCCCCGAGATCACATGCAGAACCGTGACCGGCAGAATATGAGATGGAGAGACGAGCAAGACGAATTCAGAAAGTACTGGCTCTGCGACGCCCATGATACAGAAGTGTGGCGAATCCTGGGGAAGGTCTATGTCCAGCGACGGACGTTAAAAGACTGATGATGATGATGATGATGATGATGTTTGGATTAGAAGAAAATTTACTCCCTGTAAAAAAGTGTCAGGGGCGTATTTATTTATGGACGATACTGTATGTCATTCACTGCAATAGATCACTTCTGTGTGTTATTACAGTATAAACGTTTGTAACATTTTGTCAATTATAGGTATATTGTAGTTCGTTCTCTCCTATGAGTGGTCAACAGAAAATACATAGGTAAATGAGAATCAAAAAATAATATCTAAAGAAGAAGAAGAAAAAGAAGAGGGAGAAGAAGACAAAGAAAAGGAGGAGGACATCCGAGAAGCATCAGATCCCTGTCCCGGTAAAACGTTTATTTATATCGTTGCTGAATAGAAAGCCACTGAGCTCATCATTTATGTTTTTCGGGTTTGCTTCTTTTATCAGTAGCGGGCCAGTGGTTGGTATCATCCAGGACAGTGAAACATGATATCTAGAATGTTGGTGATCTTTTTGTATTAATACTATTCATTATTCATCATTATTCTCCTATATTAATGAATTCGATGGTATAAACCTACGTTCACTAACAATTCTATCATGTGAACATCCTTAGGCGTATACATGAATGTATACGAAAAAACAAAAAAACAAAAAACAAACAACCCACCCAAACTAAAGAAAACACAGCCATTTGGTACGCTATTGTCTTGTATATATCACAATTTTTATCATTAATTCCCTTATCTGGTCAGTGATGAAATACGCAATAAACTTATGTATATATTTTACCCGAAACCATGGAATTGTTCTACTCAATTATCTCAACGTAATTCTCTCAAAGAATTCTGTGCTGGCTTATTCGATATCATTCAAATCAATAAGTTTTTGTTGTTGATTTTTTGGTTCCGTGAAAATTGTTTACATGATAAAAGCCCAAACGAAAATACTCCACAGAAAGAAGCCCACTGTCATAAATGTGCGCAGGAGAAAAGCCCACATTAGGGGAAGTAATAGTTTTTTTGTGAGCCCTTATGTCACCAATACTTTGCCAGTGAAGCTTTGAAAATTAATTCTTAGCCGGTCTCACATATTCACCGATTGGTTCACGTATGTAATAAGAACTTATTTAATAATGTTTAAATATCTTTAAAATATCAAAGACATTTACCCTTAAAATAAGTTTTTGAAAAATTCTTTAAAAATTTGTTTCATTTGCACTATCTTAAAGATTACAATGTATCTCCTGAAAGAAAAAAAAAGTACAAACCCTCTTTTATCTCATTTAATTCCCTGTGTGAGAGGCACCAATAAACTGAATATGCCCACCAGAAAGCATCTATTGAATGTAATGTTTTTACGCACCCAAGAAACTTGGAAGGCATGTAGTTAAAAGATATAGAAATACGAAATACTCACACAGATTTGATGTTTTTATGAAAAAGTATTATTAAACCGAACATTCATCAGAAATTATCGCGAATGAAATGAAGCGTTTTTCTTTTGTTCTTTGCCATATTGCTCACGATGAATTTGTCCGTTTTCTGATTCAAATTAGAACTTTGACTTATTCATGCTGTGCAATTTGATAAAGAACAAAATACAAACCTTTAATTTCATTATTGCCTTGATTTCTGATGAATATTTTGTTTTTAATTAAAAAAATTATAAACGGAAAGATAATTTTTATGTGGGCTTTCATTGCATGACCATTTTTCATGGTACCATTCTTAGAATATAATTCATTTCTCTTCCATTACAAAATGAATAAACGTATTTATCCCAAAATATTTTCTGTAAAAAGAATGGTTTTATAAACAGAGCTTTTGGTTTCCGAAATATCAATCTGAATTTATGTGGGGCCTTATCTACACACAACAAAAATATTTTCCAAATGGACATTATCCGTTTGGGCTTTTTTCCATCTAGGCCTCTTTTTTCTGTGGGCTCTTTTCCGTGTGGATTTTTGTCTCTGTGGCTTTTTCTTGAGTGGGCTTTTCCCCTTATGGACTTTCCACCCTGTGAGCTTTCTTCTTCCTGGGCTTCTTTCCGTGTGGATTTTTTCTGTGTGAGCTTTTTACCTTGTGGGTTATTTTCTATGAGAGCTTTCATCCATGTGGAATATTTTTCATGTGCGCTTTTTGTTGTGGGGAATTTTCACGTGGGCTTCTTTCATGTGAACATTTTTTCTGCTCACCGATTTTTGTTATCTCAACATTCACGCCACCCTGTAGCGAACGTCTTCACTCTTCGAAGACTGAGAGTAAAATGACAAAAGCAGTTTTCACAAACAATAGGATCGGTATATTGAAAACATCTTAAATATTTTCTGTCTTATCAGAAACGCTGCTGAAAACATTTTCTGGAACCCAAACTGGCGCAAATGTGAACCTTCAAATATAGCACATTTAGCTTGACTTGTGAATCGTAATAATGACCATCGAGCTTTATAGAATGCTCTTCACACCATTCACACTCTAATCACTCACACACATATCGATACTACTCACGAACCTTTCAACATGCATCAATGCGGTGATTCAAATATAATCAAATTTAATTAGAACTTATCTAAACTATAACGAAATTCTTCACCATTGTACTCCTCTTCGATTCAGCACATTGTTGTACAAGAAATGATAAATCTGCTGTTATTGTTACCATTACTCGTGGCACGACTTTCATCGAAACGGCTTTTCAGCCAAACGACTTTTTATCAAAACGACTTTTCATTGAAACGACTTTTTATTGAAATGACTTTCGAAATTCGTAATTTAAATAACTAGGAATTAAAAATAATTTGAAGTTGCCGCTATTTGTAGTGTAAGCCAATACGACCAACTGTACGATCCAGTCGTCGAATGGTGCGCTTGACCGTTGACGGAGACGCTTAACCTGACCTAGGAGTGACATGATGGAGCGAGCACCAGCAAATAATAATAGTCTTTTTCATGGGAACAAGTTGGGGTTACATAAAAAAAAAGACTATTGTACTGGACCATTATCCTTTAATGACAATAAGATTCCAACTTTACCCCCAGCCTTTTAGTACGGAGGCGTGATCAAGGAGTGGGGGAATGCCCTGTTTTCTCCCACCCCGACAGACGCCTATGCCCCTAGGTCTAATAAGTACGCATACAGAATCAGGTTGCTCTACATATAACCGTTTGATCCATAAGTTCTTAATATTTTGTAGATTTAAAGCAGATTTTTTTTCAATTCGCTGATTACATTTCTGTCCATAATTTCTTCGATATTCGCCATGAATGATATTTGCTGACAAAGAATTTGGTACTCATACATGACTGAGGGCCAGCGGCCAATGCAAAAAGTTATTCCCCTTGAATCTTTTTGAAACAAATTTCGAGGTAGTTGCACACAGGAAAATAATCCCAATTTCTATTTTTGAATCTCCCTCTTGATACGTGGATGATGTCCGCTAAGACCAAATTGTAGATGTTGCAGAAATGTGAATCCAGATGTGTTTTACACCTAATTGTTCGTTTGTTATGTTTCAAGATTGAATTAAGATAATTAAATCAAAATAAAACAAAGCAAAACAAAACAAAACAAACTGCCTTATTATTTCCAGATCCAGGCGATATAATTGGGTGTCAAGCAAAGATATTTTTCATTTAATTCTATTCGTTGGAGTATTATAAATCACCATAATTAATTCTTACGGCTATATTTTACCTTCAGCTTAATTTAAAAAAAAACAATAAAACAAACAGCAGCAAGGAATAGATAAAAAAAATAATGAAAATCATATAGCTGTTTTCGATGAGTCCTTGGGTAAATAAGAATTTTTTTTTGTTGAAACAAAAGTATTTTGATTAAAATTTTCAAATTGATAGCAATAAAAATACGAACCATTTTGGACTCTGGTCGAAACAAGGGAAATAACTCTTATAAAAATACCTGATTTATCTACCTTGAAAATTACCGTCTCGCGCAATATATTGAAACAAATTATATAAATCTTGATTAACAAATTTAGAACATTTTTTCCATTTCTATTTTTTCATCACCAATAAAATATGTGAATTATAAAGGTGAATAATAAGAAGGGTGAATTTTCAGACGTAACGCAAAAACAACACCACGAAAAATCAAAATGTTTGAGGAAAAACATGCAAATCCGAATCTTAAATCAACTAGTGTAAAATGTTATCCCCCTTCACGACTAAAAATGGCTAGATTTGTGTCATTTTTTCACTTCCAGCTTACTTTAAGGCTGAAAATGTTGAGTACTCTCAAAAAATCATATGAAGACCTTTGAGTACACTCTAAAATTCAAACAAAGACCACAAAAGATATAATAATACGAAGTATTGATCAAAAATCAACACAATAATGAAAATGAATGAATTGTATTATCATAGTTTTGATCAGAAATTAAGACAATAATGAAAATATGATATATGATATATGAGTGTATTCAACATTTTCAGCTATGTATTTGGTTGGAAATGAAAGAAAAATGAAAATATAGCGAATTTTAACCATTTCTAGAAACTATGGGAGATACCTTTTTGTAATATTAACGCCAGTCGATGCTTAACGAAAAGTGATTATAAACACGAAAATCTTTTATTTTGGTATGAAAAAAATATACTCATTGTATATACAAGTGCACACAATAACACTCATATTTACATAATATCTAAGAACTTAAACATGATAATCCCTTAAAAATAATTTATATCTATTAATAGCACCACTTATTCCGGTAATATATTCCATAATCCTATCACTCCATTGCTAAGAAAACATTTTCCGATATTCAATCTACATTTATTCACTTCTACCGTATAACGAGGTCTTTCAATCTCTTGTACTAGTAAAAATACACCAGGGTCTACAAATTCTATACTATGCATAATCTTATACATTTCTACGAAGTCTCCACGATCCTTCTTATATTCTAACGATCTTCTGACACTGACAATTTTAAATCATCCTAAACTCATACTTCTGAACTCTGGCACTAACTTAATTGTCACTTGAACTTTTCTAAAAGATACGCAAAAATTTGATTTAAATTCTATTTTCCAAAAAGGAAATTGAAATGTAATGGTTTGGTTTGGAAATCAACAGTCAACAATATATTCAAAAAAAAGGCAAAATAATTTATTGTTGATTTCAAAATAGAAACCACTTTTCCCTAGCTAATGATACAATGCTATACCTAGCATGATGATGATGATGGTGATGATGATGATGATGATGATGATGGTGGTGGTGGTGGTGGTGGTGGTGGTGGTGATGATGATGATGATGATGGTGTTGGTGGTGATGATGATGATGATGATGGTGGTGGTGGTGGTGATGATGATGATGATGATGATGATAATGATGATGATGATGATGATTGAATAAACAAACTAGCCCGAAAGCAGTACAAATGTAAGTATAATTAGTCTGTTGGAACAAGGATTAATTAGAAATCGTACCAATGACTTTGATTGAATCATATGAACAAATGGTATAACCACAAATCAAAAGCCTGTTCTTGAAAACTAGAAGTAACAGATCTAGAAAAATTGGGATTCCTATCACGAATTCGGAAGATTCTTAATTACACCCCATCAATGATCTCATTAGATCCTACCCAGAGCAAGAGACATGAAAGATAAAGGTAAAATCTATCAAGTAGAAGATATGGATGTTTTAACACTCACCAAGGAGGAACTAAAAGAGAATGAAATGAAAATAAAACCAGGACATTGCTTAAAAGTCATAAAATTGTGGATTATGAGGATTATTGTCGCATCAACCAAGTTGGGAATTTCAGAAACAGTCCCGAAGACCCTTCACGTAAATATTAGAATAGTTAGAAATGTAGCGATGAATTGAGATCAGAGATTGAGTTTGAGAGGTCAACAAGATACAAGTGTTGTTTTGTTGTACCTTGATCCTTAGTGATGACTATTGGATAACTGTGGAGTAAAGATTGGCGTAGTCGGTAAGGGCTCTGACAATGGAATTATGGTATAGTTCTAACTTTGGTCGAGGCTGATTATGTCCACTTCGTACAAATGTCTTATAGAAAGACATGAATGTATCTTTTCACAACCAGTCTAGGGAAAAAATTCTGATTTCAAACTAGGGAGTGGAACCTCCTCGAGGCGGTTTGACGCCCAGATTTACATCCTTCCGGTAGCTCGTACAGAGAGTAATTCGCAGATATGTCTAGCATTAACGTATCCGTCTCTACCTTCCTTACGTCAGTCAGGTCCACGAAGGGTGATTCTCACGATTGAAGCGTTTTATTATCCGTAGAGAAAGAACCGAGGCCATTCAGATATAAGATTTATAACGGCTGAAGCGAACACTATCATTTCGAGGTCATAAATGAACAAAATTACCATTGTAAAATTGGTAGTATCGAAAGAACGAAAAAGAAAATAAAAATTGAGAGCAGCTATAAAAACTAGTAAACACCAGACGTGACGGTATAAAACTCCCACGCTACTAAGTAATTACAATAATGCTAAAGTGGTGACTCAATTTCTGCCATTTTTTTACTAAGGTACTGAAGGAAGTACCGTTTATATGAATTATTATCACCTTGATCGATTTCATTTCGTATAAATTTTCTCATTTCTTTTCATTTTTAACATTATATGGCCATTTTTAGTAAGGTGGTTATGAGTGCAGTACTTCAGTAAAAATGGCACAGATTAAGTACCCAATTAGCATCATAATTACGTTGTAAATAGAACCCCGTTAAGGATTTTTTTTATGAAGACTAAAAAATGTTTGGATCATTCGAAAGTCTAATGGATTGAATGCGCCTGAAATTGAAAGGAAAAATAAATTCTTCTTTGAGAAATATTCTATCTGTGTAAAATAGGAAATTACCTAATATTATGCGATACCTCACTTATTAAATTGATCAGGTCGAATCACTTTTGATAGATCTTAATGGATCTATAAAACGTACCTTATCGAATGGTAAAAACCGCACCCTTCCATCTTTAATAGTTTCTGATGCATGAGGCAGTTCTGTGACCAATACATTTGATAAGAGCGACCTCGTTTTCTGCTCGGTCGCTATAAGATCTCCAGATTAGTCAGCACAAAGCTAGCAATATTTTTCAACCGAATGGAATGCATTTGGTATGAATGGAGGCGGACTGAAGGACACCATGCCAATATGTTTTAAGCACAAAATGTAGAACGAGTGTGTTGAATACCAGACTTACAGATGCAAAACATGGAAACAAACAGAGAACCAACTTAAAATCACACAGAGATCCATGGAAAGAGCAATGGTAGGAATCACTCTCAGGGGCAGAAAAAGATTGATATGGATTCAAGAGCGAACCAGGATGAAAAATATCCAAATAATTGAGTGACAAAATGAAGATGGGTTGGGCACTGAACAAGAAGAAATGTCAGCAGTAGTATCAATAGGTTAACCAATTAAATGTCCATGGGACATTAAACGCAGTAGGAAAAGTCCAGACAAAAAAGATAGTGGGATGAGAAGGAAGGGTTTGTATGACACGGCAGAGGTTAGCGCAATCGAAGTCACCATGCAAAGATTTGGGAAGTAATTGAAATAATGAAGAGTATATAGAAAATCCCATTAGTCCTGAAAAGAAGAGTATGCAACTAATGTATCCTCCCGATAGTCACCTATGGAGCTGAAACATGGAATCCTGACCAAGAGACTGACTTGCAAACTGATTAACCCTCAAGCTGAAAAGCATGCAACGTACACATTACAGAATCACATGGAGAGATCACTAGTCTGAGACATGATAAAAACCATCAGGAAACTCAAATGGAAATGGGCTGGTTATGTTGCAAGAATGGCAGACAACCGATGGATATCACAAATCATAACATGGATCCCCAGAAATCTAATGCAGAACCGAGGCCGGCAGAATATGAGATGACGAGACGAACAGGACAGGTTCAGAAGATATTAGCCCTGCGACACCAACGATAGAGAGGTGTGGCGAGTCCAATGACGGATGATAAAAGACTGATGTTGATGATGTAATGACCAAGTTATTCATCTTTTAAATAAAAAAGCAACAATAAGATGGAGTAAAAGCAAGTTATAATGAAGAGTCACTACATCTACCCAGGACAACGAATCTCCATGAGACCCTCAAAAGAAAAGAAATCAAGCGAAGAATCACACTAGGATGGCAAGCATTTGGCAGAGCTAGCTCAACCTTCAAAAATAATAAGATCCCATTAATCCTAAAGAGAAGGGTGTATAACCAATGCATCCTCCTGATAGTCACTTATGGAGCTGAAACATGGAACCTAACCAAGAGACAGACCCGCAAATTGAGAACCATGCAACGTGCACATGAAAGAATAACGCTGGGCCTCACATGGAGAGACCACAAGACAGCACAGTACATCTGGGAAAATACAATAGTCAGAGACATCATAGAATCCATTAAAAAGCTCAAATGGCGATGGGCTGGCCATGTTGCAAGAATGGCAGACAACCGATGGACATCACATGCGCAACCGAGGCTGGCAGAATATTAGATGGAGAGACGAGCTAGACAAGTTCAGGAAGTACTGGCTCCGCGACGCCCAAGATAGAGAAGTGTGGCGAATCCTGGGGAAGGTCTATGTCCAACGACGGACGTTAAAAGACTGATGATGATGATGATGATGATGATGATGATGATGATGATGATGATGATGATGATATATCAACCCACAGTGATATGACGAAAACAACAATAATATGGAGTAAAACTAATAATTAACAATAAAAAAAATGAACAGTATATTGATCTGGAAGAGTTGTGATAAAAACCCCCAGCAATAACAAAAGGGAGTAAATCTAATAATGAAGTGCGTATTGACCATGACTGTTGTTATAAAAAGCAACAGTGATACAATGGAATACAACTAGTGAAAACATAGTAACGATTAAGAGTTTATTGTCAATGAAAGTTACGATAAAAACAATTATGATAAAAAATGCTTGTCAAATTTCTATAAAATTAATTTCCAACTCTGCTAAAATTGTGTCATAGGGGACAAGAATATTACAAAATCTTCAATAATTTCCTATCAAGAAATTTTCAAACAGAAATATCGATTCACTATCCAAGGGAAGCAACTACTGATAAATAAGACATGATTAACGCCCCTGAATATCGTTTTTATTCTGATTTCTATTCTTCTGATATATTTTCCCTATTGGTTTGTATTAGCGATAGGTGCATCGAGATGAGATCATTACCCGATTTGATTATTCAAGTTCAATCACTTATGTAGACCATTCATTTTGAAAGGTGAAGATACTTATGTAATCTGCTATACAGGAACATGAATTATGATTCAGAAAAGTTACGAGAAAAAAGAAACATTTATTATAATAACCACCCTGAAGAGTTAACATAAAAAAAGAAAGATTAACCACGATAACCATTCTGAAGAGTGACACTAAAAAAAGAAAAATAATTATGAAAACCAATCAGAAGTCAAGAGAAAAAGAATAATATTGATTATGATGATTAATCAAATCAGTTAACAGAAAAAGAGAAACATTGTTTATGATATCCAATCAGAAGAGTCAAGAGATACATTGACTATTTTAACCAATCAGATGAGTTAACAAAAAAAGATTGACATTAATTATGATAACCAATCAGATGAGTTGACAGAAAAAGAGAAACATTGATTATGATAACAAGCCAGAAGAGTCAAGAGAAAGATAATAACATTGATTTCGGTAACCAATCAAAAGGGTCAACAGAAAAAGATTAATATTGATTATGATAACCAATCAGATTAGTCTACAGAAATGATTAGAAAAATTTTTAAAAGTTGCCTTCCCGGTATTGTCTATGATTTTCAGGAGAATCATCTAAAACTAAAGAGCTTTTCGGACAATTGATCATATTTTCTTGATATTTTTGTGGTTCCCACAACGTTTTAGCTGATCCGTTCGACAGCCTTCTAATCGAAGATTGTGTCCCTTCATCTGGTAGTGCTAAGTACAAAAAAAAAAGAGCAGTAGCATGCGTACTTGTTATTCACAGCAACGTTTGTAATGTAGATTGCTACTTTCTTTGATAAACAAATAATTCAATACCATTTTCCTGTTGAATAGCGAGGGCCACACATGTTGAAATCCATACCAGCCTGACTTACACATTTAGCCGACAAATGCCGATCAAATTTCTTTTGGCTACCGACTTTTACTTGACACTTGCGAATAAAGTGTCATTTACATATATATAGTACAACTGAAGAAAGTCGTACAATATATTAGCCGAAACGAAATCAAGTATGCTTTTCACTCTTAAATGCATAATCCACTTGAAACTGCTCGTAATTGACAGTGGAACGCTTCAAGGAATAGCATACAATATAGTGTAACTCCTCTGTGGATTGAATTTTAAAAACATTCACCAAATGGTTAAAAGGAGATCATTTTAATCAGAAGTTACTTCACTTTTAAGTGATATTCAATTTTCTTCGTATGAATATGAGAGTTAAATATTCACAAATATTATCGATTGCCGAGATTTTATCACGAACTCTACCTCAATACACTCGACTAAGCTCATATTTCTTTCTGTTGATGATGATTCATCAAAAAGCTCTGATTTTCTCCGGCTATATTGCTTTCATTACCTAAATTCTGTCTTCAAGTTTTCGTTCTGTTTTGCACCGGTTTGAATCGGCAACGTCTTTAATCTGGCGAACTCTTTGATCCAGCAACTATTTTTTCCATCTTTTTTTCCCCTTCCGCTGTAGAGCTTTCTTCATCTAAATTCTATCTAGCATTTCATCCTTAATATTTGCAGTTTTCGTAAACGCAGTCTCCATAATTTTGATCTTTTTTCCCTTTCTACTATATAGTTTTCTCAATCTAAGTTCTGTAGATAACAACAATATTTTCTACATGTCCTGCAGAAAGAACAAAGGAGATAAAATTAACTTCTAGGAATACTATTTGAATTAGGTGGTGGTAAACAGAATGTTTTCCTCCTATGTTATCAAGGTTTATGACGTATAATTCGGGTGTTTCCCCCCCCCCTACCTTGTTAGGCACGGATTTCACGTCCGAATCCTACGTCATAAGCATTGCTAACATTGGAGAGAAAGATTTTCCTTTACTGTCATCACATTCGGTACATCTGAAGAATGGCCGTCGTTGTTCGAAAAGTTACGTAACGTTTGATGATGAAGTAACTTTTTTTGAGATAGATCTTGTTAAATATTTTAGATGGAATATGAAACGGCAGGATAATGTATTTAAATCGCTATGAAATAGAATCCATAAAAAATATTCTCCAATACGCGGTATGAGAAGTTCAAGTTATCAGAATACACTATGAAAGTTAGGCATGACTACTTCGTTTGAGAGGAGACCAAGAGGTGATTTAACCGAAACTTTCCAAATATTAAATGGTTTTACAAATACAGAAGAACGATACTCTTTCAAGTATGGAAAGGATGGGAAATATACTCGTTAGGTCCAGGCAAAAAAAAAAAAAGATGTAAAAATAAAACTAATTGAATTTTTCACCCATGGAATTTTGAAATACAGGAATTCGTTACCAACTTATGTAATGCATAGTACAAGAATAAATAATTTTAAGATTAACTCGAGATCATCAGGAATGAAAAATAAATTAACACATACACATTTTTATTACTTGAATTAATGCATACTCTAATGTTTTAATGTATATTGTATATGGAGATGCCCGTAGAGGCATTTTTATGAAATAAATAAATAAATAAATAAATAAATAAACAGGGTATTTTTGAGAGGTATCAGCTGGAATATATAAGAAAATTTAAGAAAAAATGTGTCTGGTAAATTTTTCTCTGTGCTGATAAGCTACCAATTTTTTTTTTATTAAGTTTCACGTATATTTTTACCACTTGACCTAATGTATATTTTAATGTTGAATATGTATTTTTAATGTATTCTAGATATCGAGAAGCCAATCGAGACATTTTTATTTGATTAATAAAATAATGAATGAGATTCGTCGCTATGAGATTGTTACGACACACACGTGGTATGCGCTGTTTATTAACGTGATTTTGCTTCAAAGTAAAATGACAATTCTTCCCGCGTGCGAGAGACGATGTGTCGCGGGACGCACGTGACGGACGAGGTTTCGCAGGAACCGTCGCCGTTATTTGACGTCACAGTTCTCGTTCTTGTGAGTTTCCATGGTGATTTGGTTGTTCCCTTGATCGTTTTAGACAGTTGGATTCGGGCGTTGCGACGGTCAACAACGGAAAAAAATTCCTTGCTGTTTCATAATATAATACCACTTGGTACTTGAATCGTCTTCAAGTACCGAAAATCCGGACGAATGTTTTTTTCTTTTACAGTCCAAGCTTCGGCTGCAAGGATTTTTCAAATGTGAGTAAAATAATCCAGTCTGTTTAAAGCCCCATTTACATTTTCTCAATATTTTCATAATCTCTGCAGTCCAAGCCAGTGTTTGATCTATCTGGACTCGAACTCTCTTTTGGGAGTCGGAATATTGAAAATGAACAGAACTTCCATCGTTTACAGGTTCTACACAGCGAGACACCACCCGGTGGAGAAAGCACGATTCTCACGACCGGGCTCTACACAGCCAATAAGCAACCAAAAACAATCCTCTCACGTCCAGATTTTACACACACCAGGTTGAATGATTACGTTGCAGCATAATACGAACAGCAGACACCCACTGGTATAAAACTTCTCACTCAAACGTTCTCGAATATACTTCTATTGCAGCTTCGGGATGAATGCCATTTTACACACATAGGAACAACAGACGCCTTCCACAACATAAAATACATCTGTTGAAATGCCTGTAAATAGTGCATCCAATGCAAGCAACTTTGGGTTCGTTCTTCGACCACGCGAATAATGGCTTGGGTCACAAAAAAAAAAATTCCGGCAAGTGACAACAGTCAGAAATTTGAAGTCAAGGTCGGCTGAGGAACGACCCCTCAAGATCTTCATTCGCCTCATCACCGAGGTGTTGCAGCTAATGCCTTCTTGAACCTATACGGACGATCGCATCTTTAATTGGCGTATTGAATTCAAGCCAATAAGTGTGGCGACACACAAGTTGTATGCACCGTTTATTTACGCGTTTCTGTTTGAAAGTAAAAGGAAACTTCTTTCCGCGTCCGAGGAACAGTGTTTCGCGAGACGCGCGTGACGGACGAGATTTCGCTGGAACTGTCATCGCCGTCCGTTCTTATTTGTTTCCATGGTGATTTGGCATTCCTTTGATCGTTTTTGACCGTTGGGTTTGAGCGTTGCAACGGATAACAACGGAAAAAGAATCCTAACTGCTTGATAAAACAAAACCATTGAATATTTGAACCATCTTCAAGTACAAAAAAAACAAAAAACAAAAACAGACAAATTCATCAGGAATTGTCTAAAACAACAGGAATCTTCAAAGAAACGTGTCGTCTACTACCCACATTATGTCGAACTTCGTCTTTGTCTCTTCAACGAAAGAGGGGTTATATCCACTTCTATAAGTGGAAAAGAAAAAGCAATTGGAAATAGGGAACCAGGCAAGCCAACCATCCGCACTATTACTGATCGTAGATAGTCCTTCCAACGTGGTAGACATTGATAAACGATAAACCACAAAGAAAGTCTCAACCTCCCACATAACAGACGGTAAGCCATACCGATGGTGGAGAGCCCGTCTTGCAAAATAGAAGTTGATAGAAAATCAGGAACAACGGAGAAAGCCAAATCCTTATAGAAATGCACCCATTGTGACAAATCTAGAAGCTTTCTGAAATATTTTCGTAAAAACACAAACGATAAGAAAGGATGGCCAGTCTCAGCCTCAACCTCGAATATCATGGACAGTAAAGCCGTGCCGATGGTAGAGAGTCCATCATACGTAATAGACATTTATGAACATTCAGCAACAATAGAGAAAGCTCCAACCTTCAAACATAGTAGACAGTAAAGCCGTACCGATGGTAGACAGTCCATCATACGTAATAGACATGACGTATTATCAGCAACAACATCTCTGATGATATACGCCAACGCTATCTCAGACAAAAGTCTGTGCTTTTCTCAAAAATGGATCTTAGGTTGAAAAAAAAAATCTTGGAGTTTTATACGTTAAATCATAGTGTCGACGTCGTCTGATATAGATATAGAATATACAGAGAGATTTAGCGAATCTCGGGAAGGTTTCTGTCCAACGACGACCACTGAAAGGCTGATGATAATGTCAGCCATTTTGAGCAGATTGTTATGGTCAAGTCAAGAAGTGAGCGAAGATTCCAGATAAGGATCAACAAATTATTTTCAATGAATATGATGAAACGGTCATAGAAAAGCGTCCATTGTGACAAATCGAAAAACTTTCTCAAACAAACGAGAAGAAAGGACAGCCAGTCTCAGTTTCAACCCCCAACATAATAGACGATAAAGCCGTACGATGGTAGAGACGTTGTTCTAAAAAAAATGGATCATAGTCTGTCGGAATAACGAATCTCAGATTTTTTTCCAGTGGCAATCTAGTCCTAAAAAATGGATCACAGACTTTCGACAAAACGCACCCTGGATTTTTTTTACGTTAGAACAATGTCGATGTTGTTTAATATAAATGCTTCGTATTTTTTTCAAGATTCGTTCAATCGAAATATTTTCCCTCTGTAAAATAATTCATTTAAATCTGACAAAAGTGTCTTGGAGATTTTTTTCGTTTTCGAAATTTAGAGGACATCTTTGTCCAGTGACGACCACAAAAAAGCTGATGATAATGTCGGCCACTTTGAACGGATTGTTATGGTCAAATCCAGCAGCGGACGAAGATTCCAGTCAAGGATCAACAATCCATTTGCGATGAATGCGATGAAATGGTCATAGAAAAGTGTCCACTGTTACAAATCGAAAGAAGATTTTGTTGAGTTTAGTTTATTTTGGCTTTGATGTACCGTATTTACTTATTAAATCTAACTAGGAAATATAGGGTTTAGGATTAGTATTTAGGGTCAGTATTTTAGGGTTAGCGTTCGTTGTTACCTAACCCTAGCTCCAAACCAGCCTATTAGCCCTAACTCCAAAATACCTACTAACCCTAATTCCAAACTTAGATATTAACCCTATCAAAAATACAATTTAGCCACTTTTAGCTGTTCGAAAATGGACAATCCATAAATTTTCTCTGTAATGAATCAACAGTAATAGCAGCTATAGCGTCTCCGTGGATTATCTCCCTTGGCAAATATCGGCATTTTGTTGAACCTTAAAATAAAAATTTGTTCTCGATTTTTTAAATGTGTTTCTGAAAGTAAATTAGCTCAAATTTTTGAATAAACAAAAATAAAAACATCTTCATCTATCATAATGTGGATTTTGACTGTTATGCATTCAAAGTTTCCTATATTCAGATAAACATAAATAATGACGTCATAATCGATGACAGTAACACTTTTTTAAATATTCAATCGTCAAGATTCTACCAATTTTTTTTTGTCAAATTCAGATAATTTTAGCGAAAATACTTAGTTTCATCATCATTTATTTTCTCAGCAAACGTATGCCAAAATGTACAATATCATTGGATTCATAAAAAAATTACTTTTAACACTGTTAATCAGCACATTTCCCAGAGGGGTTATTGATATTCATGATCGATGCTAACACACGGGGCATTTTCTGCTGAGTACGGAAGACCAAGCGGACATGAAGTGGAATTTACAACAATAAAATGCATCATTGATGTGAACGAAAAGCACAAGGTCTCTTGGGAGACAACCAACCAGTGGAGTAACAGGATCCAATGGAGTAACGAAGACCTGGTTTCTGCTGTATTCATCAGCTTAGTGATTCTTGCAAGTCCCAAGTCTGGTCGAGACCAGGACTTCATACCTACAAGTTTTTTTTTTATGACCGACCTCCTTGACAAGAAACAAATCCACTGAAGGGATACTTCTACCCTAATAACAGAGCTTAAGGTGTGCTCAATCAGCTGCTGAAAAGAAATCGGTTCTTATAAAGAGTTTTCCACTCTCTTCGCTCATACCGGGAATCGAATCAAGGACCTTCTGTGAATGGGGAAGACGTGCTTACCATTACACTCTCTGAGTGGACATCACTGTTGCACTGTAAAAAAAAAAAAAAAACGAGCTGTCGTCTGCATCAATTTGCAACCTCCTATAATTTGAAATAAGGGTCAATTTACATAGACAAAAATCCGAAAAAGACATATCATAAATATTCTGGTAAATATTTTTTTCATTATTCATCCTTATTATAAGTTATATATAATAATATAAGTTTCAGTCAAAGCATGAATAAAAAATATACACTTCAAAAATATAAAATTAATCTAAATAATCAATAAAAATAAAAAAGTTTTGTTAAACATATTGAGTGAATTTTTTTCTTCCTGTTCAAAAACCCAAATTATGATTAATCGGAAAAAAAACAAAACAACAAAAAAAAAACAAACAACAAAAACAATAAGAATTGATGAGCAAAAAAGATTTTACTTAATTTTCCTGATTTTTTTTAATTCTTGAAGTAAGACTACCTGTTATAGCAGACCCGAGCACCTCTCTAGAAAAGATAAATATAGTTAATATCTCGATGGATTTATCTGTTAAATGTGCAGTGAAAATAAGGAAATATAAATAAATAAATCATCAAAATGATAAAAGGTGGGGTAAAAATTGTATGAAAAAATTGCCCTTTCCGAAATTTTGTATGAAGTATTTTTTTTCTAATAATTCGTCCTTAAATAAACAAGTATTGAAAATTTGATTAAAATCGAATAACATGTTAATTTTTACCTGATTTTTAAATTTCTAAGGTGTCGATTTTCCGGTGAAAACTGCGTCCAAATTGATCACAAATTTTATATATTTCCATGCCATCAGAAATGTCGGCATATATGAAATACTTCGATATACACATTGCATTTTATATACGAATGTGGTAGAGATTTGCCATGAGCTTGTAGAATAGCATTTTTTCAACCACAAAGGGATGTTTTATCAAAAAATTTCTTTTTTGCTTTATTACTTTTACAATACTTTAAATACTAATTACGTCTTTTGAACATGAATGAAGTTCTATTTTACTACATCAGTTGCATGAATGAAATTCTATTTTGCAAGGTCAGCTGCGTCCCTTAGCGTGACAGGAGGCATCTGCATATTGCTTATCATCATATATGTGGATAATTGCTAAGTTTTATTTAGTCTGGCACAAGGTCAAATGTTTTGGACTCTAAATGAAAATCAGACTCACTACAATATTATCGGTCCTTATTAGGCAAACTTGCAAACCACTATAACACGGCCAGGCGACCATCTATCGCTGTATTTAACAATAGTTGGTTTTTGGTTGAACAACGTTTAAAAACTTTTGAATTTACCCAGTGCTCAAGTCTATCCGAGTAGACTGCGAATAGGCTGTGTATTTGTTCAGAATTAACATACGGCTTTCTCTTTCGCAGAAAGAGTGGGGTCTGCGTTCCCTTTCACTGATAATTATCTGATTTCCATCTATTTTCTATATGATACTAAAAGCCCGACTCGTCTAACCAGTTTTACAATGATCGATTTTCGATTGAATAACTTGACTTATCCAGCGCCTAAAAGTGTTCCAGTAAGCTTCA
>OY735243.1:14635830-14705830 GCA_963457665.1 Thysanoteuthis rhombus
TATCAATCGTATTTCTGATCTTCACAGATTTCTTTTAATGAAACCAATTTAAATTCTCAGGAAGATTGCAGAAGATATCTAGAGCGGCTGTTTGTTCGGGGAGAATTTCTGAGAGGATGGAATTATGAAGTTGTCTGAAAAGTGGCAGAAGATGGAATAAAACGGCAAATACTCTGTTCAATAAGGTTAATGCCTAAAATGAATTTTAAAAATGTATCGCATGTTCTCAGCTAGACTAAATACCCGCTCTATCGGGCGGTCAAATTGCTGCCCCTAAAAGAAATAGAGAGAATAGATAAATGGAAATCATACAGAAATTTTAAAATTGATTTAGTACCACTTTCTATACTGTTAAAAAAATTTAATACCACTTTTTATACTGTTAGAAAAAAAAAAGAAGTTGGGGTGTAAAAAGGGACATTCGGCTAATGTAAAAAAAGGGGCGGGCTAATGTAAAAAAGCGATTTATATTCAAAAAAGGGTCATGGGGCAACAGCAGAAATGGGCGTTAATGTTAGAAAAAAAGTAAGGCTAATCTCTGAAAAGAAGAGAGACTGACGTAAAAAAGGTTTCTGATGTTAAGAAATCGTAGACAATTTAAAAGGAGAAGTAGAATGTTAAAAATGGTGGCGTAATGTTCAGGAAAAGGGGAGGCAGTTTAAGAAAAAAGAAAACTATTGTTTAAAATGAAGACTAATGTTCAAAAATTGGACAAATAGTAAAACAGGGCGTTGGGAGTAATATATAAAAAAAGGAAAGAATACCCACTTTATTTTGAGCCCATAAAATGAAAGTAAACTTTTTTTTCCCTAGATTTTGACCCCTAAAAATGAGATAAATTTTACTGCGTGATTTTGAAATTTTCCACTTGATTTGGACTTTTAAAAATGAAAATAAACGTTCCCTCTCGATTGCAGCAGTCAGGAAAGAACGTTCATTTTCTCTAAAAGAGAAACAAAATCCCCATCCTCGATCAACATAGGAAAAATTTCCGTAGGATTCTGTCCCCAATTTGAAAAAAGTTTCCCCTAGATTTTGATGCCAAAAAGTAAAAGAAATCTTTTGCATTTCGACCTCTGAAAAAACAAAATTACCACCCGATTTTCCTCCTGAAAAAAGAAAAAAAATCCCTTTCGATTTTGACCCCTAAGATTGAAAAAAATGTCACTTTAAAAATGAAAAAATAATTACTTCCCCTTGATTTTGACCAATATAAATAGAAAATAGTCATAGTAAAAATTATTAAGTATATATATGGAAGAAATAATTCTCTCTCGTGATTGGTCAACTGAACTCACCATTGGGAAGAATGATTGATCCAAATTTATCATTATAAGTGACACCAGTAGAATTTTTGATGATGTGAGAAATGTAATGTCTGTGTCTCTGTCCGTCGGTCTCTCTCTCTCTGTTTCCCTCGGTCTCTTTGTGTCACTATCTGTGTCTCGCCTCTCTTCTCTCTTAGCTTTCCATTTTCTCTTTCTTTCTTTTTCTACATTTTCTTTCTTTAGCTCTCTTCCTTTCTCTCTCATCTGTCTACTTTCTTTCTCTTTCTTCTAGGTTTTGATCTCTAAAAGTGACCCCCTGCGAAAACAAGTGATAGGAAAAAAAAAAAAAAAAACCCTATCCGATTTCGCCCCCTAGAAAAGAAAAGAGGAAATAGATTTCCCCTAGGTTTCGACCCTTAAAAGTGAAAAATGAAAGTTACCTCCATGTGATCCAAATAACCTCCATCCCCAAATTTCGGGTTTTAGAAAAATGTACCTTAACCATACTGCATCAAAACGTGCACTTATAGAAACATCACTGTTCAAGGTATCCATGTACGACCAATGTACATCGCAATATGGGATATGTTAAATGTTTTTGCTTCTTTCTTAATAAAGAATGCATTCTCATCTCCGAGGATTAAGTAGAGAAAAATAATTTTAAAAAATATTCTTTTTTTACGTCACATTTTTTATCTCAAAAGATTGAGTTGAGAAACGAAAATGAGAGCTATCCTTTTATCACCTCATCAAAAAGGATTTTTGCCATTGATGAATAATCATATAAACATTTCCCCCGATTTGAATCCCACCCATAAAAACATATTGGGGGGGGGGGTTCAAAAACCAATATGCTAAAAGCACTTCCGGGGATCAAATCCGTACCCACAGAAAATTTCATGGTACTCTATCAAGTAGTTTTTGTGGTAGGCGAGAACAGACAGATAGATAGATAGGCAGATAGACGGCCTTTTAGCGTATCATAAGATATAATCCAAAGGAACATTTCGCTCAATAGAAAATGTTTTTCTACGACCAACAATGAGGTAAGTATATATAGGACTGAATAAATCGTCCATATCTCCTCCCCCCTCTCTCTCTCTCTGTGGAATATACGTATGTATGTATTATTTTCAAACAAAATATTTTTCGATGTTGTGATTGCTTAAATAAAATCTCTCATTGGCTAACAAGGACGTATTCACCCCCCCCCATCCCACCTAAATCTAAATAATCTTTCCCTTGGTCTACATCTGATTAACTACAAACATATTTCTTGAAATAACTTTCTTTGCATCTAAGTTATAGATTAGTAATGACTTATATAATATAGATACTGTTGACATGAGTCATTATAAGGAGATACCTTCATGATATGAAAATGCGTCGTTCAATAGATTTAATGCTTTAATTCTTCAATAATGATGATAATAATTATGATAATGATAATAATAATAATAATAATAACAACAACAACAACAACAGCAACAACGACGACGACGACGATGATGATCATAATAATAATAATAATAATAATAATAATAATAATAATAATGATAATCATCATCATCATCATCATCAAAAGAGAAAATTTTGTTTTAAATTTTTTTTCTTGTTTTTCTTTGTAACCTTTGAGCCACATGGCCATATAGTTGAAGCGGGAGAAGTAATTTCAGTATTACGCAAGAATTGTCACAATATTGTTATTCCTACACTATTTGATGATCTGCCTCAAAGGTTACTACTACTACTACAACTACTACTACTACTACTAATGATAATAATAATAATAATGATAATATGAATAATATGAATAATAATAAAAATTCAATAATTCAATCCATCTATTTGTTTTATTCACTTAATAATTTATATCAATATTGAATATTGAAAAAAAATAGTTCGTTGAAATTGAAAAAAAAATCAAAAGAATGTCTTTCATTTTTACGTGATGAACCGAAATAATTTTTGTACCAGCTCATTATCAAAGTAAGAGTAGATACCCACCCCCCAAACGAAATAAACCGACAAAAGAGAAAGAAAGAAAAGAAAAGAGCAAATACATGAATGCAACAAGCTAAAAAAAAAATTAAAAAAGATACATGGCAGGGCAGGGTGAGTGGACCATTTAGAACTGTGCAAATAAGTTAAGTTCGATCATATAAACAAATGGTATCAGTGCAAACTAGAGGCTTTCTGGGGGAAATGAAAAGAATAAGATACTCTGGGACTTCGACATCTAGACCGACCAGCCCATCCCCCTCGGAAAACAAAACAAAAGAGGATCTGACAGTCGTAAACAAGAGGAGGAGGAGCTGCATAGATGTGAAAGTACAGAGTGAAAACAAAAGAAAGTAAAAAAAAAAGCATGGCCCTGCTCGAGAATTGAGAAAATTAGGAAACTTTGAATGTCACGGTGTGATTCTACATTATACGTATGGAACTCAAATATATTCACTTATTTCGTTAACAAAGAAAAATACAGGGAGTTTCATCCATTAATCAATTGATATGCATCAGATGGAAAAGAAGGAAAAACCAAATATTTTTGTGTCTGTACATCTGTATTAGACGCGTTTTGGTCGGTCCCAGTTACATAAAAAATAGAAAAAAAGGAAGGAAGGAAGAGGTGTGATGTCATTAAAGGTGTGATAAAAAAAGTCAAAAAAGATAATTCAAAAATAAGAAGGTACAACTGAAAACAAAACAAGAAAACAAAACAAAAAAAAAATAAAACAGGTCTGATTAATCATCCGATAAAAACCGTCACGAGACCTATACTTTTTTGCAGCACGCTGTGTTGGGGGTGATCAATAAAAAATGATTTTAAGAGGGTGATCGATGGAAAAGTTGCTCTTTCAAACAAACAAAGTTCAAATTGAATAAAGAAACAAAACAATAAACGAAAAACAAAACAAAACAAAACACGCGTAAACGTCATCGTTATGTTATGCTAAATAATGTTCTAAGAAAAAAATTGTACGGTATCTATTTTTTACATGAAAAAAATTCACCTATCAAGAATTTTAATAATACATTTTTTATAAGTAGATAAAATACATATGGGCGTTTCTCTAGGATTACCATGCATTAATCGTTGGCACATTTTACAATTCGTTTACTTGACTGCTCACCTTTCATCGCGTGTCTGTTTATTTTGTATACGTAATTATTTAAGTATACATGTTGCTGCATTTATATTCTTATCAATATGTACTATTTCGTTTCCCTCTTCATATTAAATACAAACTATTTTCTGCTTTATACCATGGTTCTTTGTATTAAGCTGTTCAGAAATTATTGACCGATTTTATTGTTTATGGTTTTCGTTGAGTTCTTGTGGGCTCCAATTATCGGAACTTTTTCACTTGACAAATTTGCCTCGGATGGCCCTATATTATCGCACTGCCAACACCCAGTATCTGTGACATTTCTCTGACTGTTTGGCGTAGGTTTTGTTCGACCGACATCTCCAGTTGTTTATATCCAATTGCAGATGGACGTGTTCTGCCCTCTTGATCTTCGGGACTCAAATCTCCACTACGAAACTGTTGAAACCATATACATTACCTATATATATATATATATATATATATATATATATATATATATATATATATATATATATATATATATATATATATTGTAGAATGTGGATTTGCAACACAAACTAGCTCATGTTTCTGCCCTCTTCGGGCCTCATCATGAGGCCCGGAGTGGGCAGAAACATCAGCTAGTTTGTATAGCGAATCCACATTCTACTATTTATTTCCAGCTCTACTCTAAAACAACTAAACTTCAAGAGTAAAAAGTTGTATGTATCGAGCACTCTATGAAATAAATTCATTACATTCCAGAAGGGGCTTTATATTATTGATATATTATTATATTATGTTATACTGCTAGCCTGATTTGTACCACATATAGTGTGTGTGTGTGTGTGTGTGTGTGTGTATATATAAAGAATTGATATACATATATATATTTCTTTATGAAATTAATATATATATGTTACTAAAAAATGGATATATGATCCGCTAAAATGATTATAATTTGAGTTATATTATATTGAAACTCTCTTTCTCTTTCCTTCTCTCTCTCTCTCTGTATATATATTCTAGAGTACAGCTTTAAACACTGAATAGACTAAAAAATTTTCTTTCATTTTTTGTACCACTTCAGTCTCTCATTTCTCAATATCTGTCAATGTAATTTATGCAATTTTTTTCAGTGTTATTTTTTTAATGTTTTACACTTACTTTGATCTTATGGTACTAAGAGTAAGTTTTTTTGGTTGGAATCATCAGTTAATTACCATGTTACAGTTTCAGGGACTTAAAAAACAACAGTTTTATCAACTTGGCACCCCAGCAGTGTAGATCAGAGTTATTTTATATAGGAAATCTTAAAAAGAAAGGTATACAACCAATGTATCCTCCCAATAATCACTTATCGAGCTGAAACATGGAACCTAACCAAGAGACAGACCTGCAAACTGAGAACCATGCAACGTGCACATGAAAGAATTATGCCCAACCTCATATGGAGATATCACAAGACAACACAATATATCCGGGAGAAGACAGGAGTCAGGGACATCATAGAATCCATTAAAAATCTCAAATGGCAATAGGCTTGCGATGTCGCTAGAATGGCAGACAACCGATGGACATCATGACTCACGACATGGATCCCCAGAGATCACATGCACAACCGAGGCCGGCAGAGTACTAGATGGAGAAACGAGCTAGACAAATTCAGAATGTAGTGGCTCCGCGACGCTCACGTTGGAGAAGTGTGGCGAATCTTGGAGAAGGTCAACGTCCAACAACGGACGTTAAGAGACTACTGATGATGATGATGATGATGATGATGATGATGATGATGATGATGGTGGTAGTGATGATGATGATGATGATGATGGTGGTGGTGGTGGTAGTGATGATGATGATGATGATGATGATGTACATATGTGTATATATGATCTCTCTCTGTATATGAAATAAGAAACCGTTAGATCCGGGAGGAGTGTATCTCCGGGAATAATCAGTTATTTAGTTTTTGAAAAAATAATTTTGTAAAAAAACTCATCATTGGGAGTGTGCAATGACTATATTATGAAAGAAGAGTTTGCAGATTGAATTTGTCAGACCAAATATATCGCATTTTATCTTTAATGCATTCTCCCGATAGTCACATATGGAGCTGAAACATGAAACCTAACCAAGAGATAGACCTGCAAACTGAGAAGCATGCAACACGCGCATAAGAGGTTCATGCTCAACCTTACATGGAGAGATCACAAGACAGCACAGTATATCAGGGAGAAAACGGGAGTCCGAGACATCATAAAAACTATTTAAAAAACTCAAATGGAAATGGGCAGACCGTGTTGCAAGAATTAAAAACAATCGATGTTCATCACAACTCACAACATGGATCCCCAGAGATCATAGGAGAAACCGGGGCCGACAGAACACAAGGTGGAGGATGAACTAGACAAATTCAGGAAATACTGGCTCCGCAGCGCCAATGATAGAGAATTGTGGCGAATCCTGGGGAAGGTCTATGTCCAACGACGGACGTTAGAAGAAGAATGATGATGATGATGATGATGATGATGATGATGATGATGATGATTAAGTTGATAAATCAATAAGCGAGGAAACTAAAATGTTCTGTCTAGTATCGAAGTGTCGCTTCCCAAGCCCCCAGCATTGGATCAGAGTGTAACGTCTTCGTCAGGAACTAATTGTCGCTAACCGGCACTTCTGTCCGGGACCAGAGTGTAGTATACGAGCAACTTCGTGTGCACGTACGATACATACATGTACATGCACTTACATACACATGCGCGCACGCACACGCATGTATGCACTTTGCTCTTTTGTATACGTGGATTATAAACCAAGATGTCGATCAAATCTTCCCATAACATACCTGACATGAATCAACTACAGACTTCGGCATTAAAAATCATTCAACATCACTTCCAACCTCCAGAGACTGACACACTATCGATGTACACATTAAAATATAACCCTGAACTATACTCTATGTTACTGGTTATCACATTGTAAAAGTGTGTGCGCCGGTATTCTTTATTGTTTCTGAATTGTGGCTCACCTATCAGATATTATTGTTAAATTAAACTCGACCCCTTTGTCCCTTGGTCTCCAACTACATCACTGTGCCATGTGGCTACAAGCTGAACAACTATAAATAAGTATGTACCAATACATACTTCCGCACTCAAACCTAATATAGTCACATAAGCTGCGAAGTCAAAACAAACAAAGTCGTTGCTTTCATTGTCGGGTTTATAATCAACATACTTACTTTACGCGGCAAGTTCCCGCCATTTACCGGCAATATGTGATCCTTCTGTTCTAAGTGAGGGCTAACCTAGCCTTGAAAGTGCATGTACTGTAAACTGTGATGCGATTAACTAGTTCATTTGCAGACGAGACTAACGCGTACAGCGAGGGACCATCGTCAGGTCAGTATTGTATTGTAATTTTGACTCGAGAAAGCATACAACTGGCTGAAGAGGACGCAGTTCTGTGTGTCAACAAGGTTCGTTTGTTAGCCTAAGACCTGTGAACGAGGTTGTCCATGCTGTCGTACAAAAGATAGAGAAGCTATTCACAAGATTTTGTTTGTGTATTAAAAGCTGAAAGAGGGACAGTAAAGGGGAAGGGGTGAAGAAAAATATAAGGAGAGAAACAACGTAAGTGACTGGAAGAAGAATTAACAAGATAAAAGCTATAAGAAAGAGAGAAAGAACAACGAGAAAGGGGGTGAAGGAGAAAAAAAAAAAAGAAAAGATGGAATAAGGGTTGGGGAAGAAGGAATGAACGAAAGAAAGAATAGAATAAGGGTTGGTAAAGAAGGAAAGAAGAATGGAAAAAAAGAAAGAATACTATAAAGATATATGAAGAAAGAAAGAAAGAAAGGACGGGAAGAATGAAGAAAAGAATGAAAGAATATTTGAATGATGAAAGAATTATTGGTTGATGAAGAAAGAATGAAAAACAGAAAAGACAGAAAGAAAGAAAAACGTAAGGGAAGAAAGGGGGGATATCAAAAGGGTGGGTGAAGAAAGGAAGAAAGAAAGAAAGAATAGTGTAAGGATGGATGAACAGGGGAGAAATGAAGGAAAAAGAAAGAATGAAAAAAGAAAGAAATACTAGCCTGAAGGTTGGTGAAGAAAGAATGAAAAACAGAAAAGATAGATAGAAAGTGAGAATAGCTTAAGGGTTGGTGAAGAGGGAAAGAATGAAAGAAAGAAAGAATAGTATAAGGATATATGTAGAGAGAAAGAAAGAGTGGAAGGGTAGAGAGGAAAGAAAGAAAGAATGGAATGAGAAATGAATAAATAATTACACACCTAAAGATTGGTGAAAAAAGAATGAAAAAGAGAAAAGACAGAAAGAAAGAATGGCATAAGGGTGGGTGGAGAAAGAATGAAAGAAAGGGAGAATTCTATAAGGGTTGGTGAAGAAAGAAAGAAAGAAAGAAAGAACGAAAGAAAGACAAATAAGAAGGAAAATGTCGGTAGAGAGAAGTGTTAAAATAAGTGACTAAAATCAGATGTAAAAGCTTGATATGAAAAAAGTAAAAAAAACTCACAAGAAATATTTCTGTTAAAAGGTAATGTTTGTTTATTTGCCTATTTATTTTCTTTCTCTCTGCCAGACAAACATTCTTCATGTTAAGTATACATAGATAAGTTTAACAATTGAGAATGGTACCGTCAGCGGTCATCTGGGTAACGCACTGGATACAATACCGTCGGGGGTAATTGTGCAGTATGATGAATTTTTCTCGTGGATAAACTAACATAAGTTTATCCCAGAGAACCAGTTTTTTTAAAAAGAAAATCTATCACGGAAAATCTTGTCATAATTGGTTCAACACCTGAAGCGTACATAAAGCTGTTTTCTGTCGACTATAGAGCATGTCTAAAATCGAATCTAATCATAAAAGTTAATTCCCTCAATCCGCAGTACATTCAACTTTGACGAACAATAAGTTGTTCATCATGAGGAGGAGAAAGGGCATTTTTCTGGTTGGGCGTCATCATATTCCCACTTTTCACTTCTTTCTTTGGTGGATGGGGGTAACCGGTGTGATATTCGGAAGATAATGACAGTAATCATCTCACTTACCTAACAGCGTGAGTTATTGCCACCCCAATCCTGATTATCATGACCGTACCTCCAATTTAAGCAGTTCATACCGTAAGCATAAAATATCTTTAATGCACGAACTCCCATTTCCTTGACCTTATGATCTGAATTTATTGTTTTGAGTAACACGATCGCTATTCGGCTCGACTCCATTCATTTTGTTTGTATGTTTCCCTCATAGTTAATGCCAAAGCATAGAGGGTGTCCCAAAAGTAATGCTCAGTTTGTTTCATAAGTAACGACTGATTTGAAGCTGCTCCATATATATCGTAGCAGTCTTCTTAAGCATATTACGTCATACGATGCTATTTTTAGTAACATATCACATCGATCTGTGACTAATGAAATATTTATTCCATATGAGGACATAGCTACTAATCATCTGACAACTGAACAACAGTTAAATATATGAATATATATATATATATATATATGAATGGCTTAGCTTTGTGCCCAGAGATGTTGGGAGGGATTTCAACAGCAGAAGGACAATAGACGGCAGGGCCTGGATCCGGAATAAACCTGATGATAATTACCCTGGGCAATGGATTTCTTTGGTGGAGCCAGCTTGCCCAGGGCCATTGCTATGGTCTATCGAAGTGGCACAGATAGGGGCAGGATTCCAAGGTCGTGGGTTTGATAGGAATGTCCTTTTCCTGGCAGATTCGAGCTAGCTATGGGGGGGTTGACGCCTCTTTTTAGTAAATACAGCTAAATATTAAAATCAAAGCTGGGGGGAGATGATGTTCGATCAACACCGAAAGGATCCCAGTTGTTATAACTGTTTTGTTTTTAAATTCCTGAAACGGTTACATGGTAAACAACTTATGATCCCAAGAAGAAAAATTAAAGCTATAATATCTAATTCCAAGAAAAACATAAATCCTATGAAAATTGCACATTGATAAACAGATATTAGGAAAAAATTGACTGAAGTGACATATATCGAAAAGAAAATATTTTACATATCGTTTAAATTCTGTGACGTATTTTAGCACACACACACACACACACACACACGCACACACACACATATATATATATATATATACACACACATATATATATATATACTCACATATATATATATAGAGAGAAACGAGTGAATTCTGAAGGATCGGCCTCATACATACCAAATAATTATTGGTCATAATTGATTGGATAAAGAAAAATACGTTATTCAAATGTGAATGGGCCTTTTGTTTTCATAATTACAAGAATAAAATATATTGCTGGTTGCTGAAGAGTTTGCTAGGCATGAAATGTTGACATTCCCCGGGTATATATCCTTGTAAATCTTATTCTTTTGTAATAATAGCTCTGTCTTCTTGGATTAATATCAGGCACTGCAATTAGATATCAACATCGGATAAAATCTGTTTTCAATGTCTTTTTGTATTATCACAAAATGAAAATTATATTATATATATATATATATATATGTGTGTGTGTGTGTGTGTGTGTGTGTGTGTGTGTGTGCGCGCATACGCGTGTGTGTAAAAAGAAGTAGAGAGAAGGAGGGAGAGAATGGGGAGTTATCCCATTCTTTCCATATACGAAATGAAGGGATAATATAGAAAGGTTTGCCGGTAAAGCATGACAAAGATTGGTACAATTGCAGTCGTCATAAAAGCAGGTGGAAAAAGCCTTTGCCAAGCACTGTACTTGCAATAGCTGCTGCTGCTGATAATGATGAAATTAAATCTGGACTATTGTGAATGTATATTCCTTGCAATTATGGGTAAGTCATTGTCCATGGATCCGTCGCAAAATTTGATCACGTCTATGAGGACCTACTGCCAAACCCCTCGACAAAATTTAATCGATATTCATAGAGAGCTTTTGGAGGTATCGAGTAGACGGGCAGGAGTGGATGCAGAAACGTACGGAAAAACGCAAAAATGTGTCCCAATTAAAATTCACTGCAAAATATGATTAATTCTTATTATCCTTCTACAAAATTTCATTGGAATTCTGTAAAAACTTTTGGAGATATCGCATGGACTGACAGGAGCGGATATAGCAATGTAGGAAAAAACTGCAGAAATATCTCTCAATCAGATACAAATTTCTGGACCCCCCCCCAAATTTGATTGCCTTTTTCTTGTACCGTGGTTGACCTTTCTACAACGTTTCATCAACATTCATTGAGAGCTTTTGGAGATATTGAGTAGACTGACAGGGGTTGATACATGAAGGTAGGAAGAATAAAACCGCAAGATATTTCTCAATCAAAAGGAATTCCTGGATGTGCTCAGAAATTTAATCACATCTTACGTAATATGAACCTTACCGTTCCAAGTCGCCGTCAGTTCCAAAATGTAATCACTCCTTCCGTAGCTATTGCCCAACGTTCCAATTCTCTTCAAATTAATTGAGAACCTTTGGAGATATCGTATAGACAATTAGGAACGAATACAGAAATGCATAAAATACTAAAACAGATAAATATCACTCAATCAAAAATGAATTCTTGGATCCGCTCCAAAATTCAGTTGCTTATTCATAACTTTTAGATACATCGTAAGGATACATAGGGGAAACGTGGGAATGTACATAGAAAAACCGCAAAAATTTCTCCCAATCAAGACCAAATTCCTGGATCCGCCCCTAAAGTTGATAAAGTCTTCCTTACAATGTGTCTCGCCCTCCCACAAAAATTCCATTGGAATCCATTGAAAACCTTTGCAGATACTGAGTGGACAGACCTGAGCGATTAGACTATGTGAGAAATTGACCTCTTCCCAGTCTACATGCTGAATAATATGTCGGTAGGTCTTCTAGGTGTGAGAAGTCTTCAAAAGATGAATTTTCGGTGAATCTTCCTACATTGTTTAAGAACAAGATACATGATGAAAGGTTGCTACAGACAATGGATTTTCCAGCATTTTTTTTGAATATCATTCTGCACTTCTTATACCAAAGTGAAACAAATGAATTGTGTAAGAGATAAATGAAACATAACTGATTCTTACTTTTACGCAATTTAAAAAAAAAGGTAATGTTCAGCATTATTCTGAACTGCAACAAATAACATCCCATAATCTTCGTAATAAATACATAATCTATTAAACACCGTGAACCAGTGAGTCATCATTTGAGAGAAAATCAGTGCAATCTGATACAACCAGAATGAACCCAGATTTAACATAGATTTGAAAAAAGATACTACTCTATAATTATCATTTAATAATCATCTTGACAAATTGTTTATTAATATAGCTAAAATAAACCCTCACATCATTGTTATTCAACTGCTAATCAACCGGACTCAGTGGTTTCAGAATCAGACTTTTAGGATCATATAGATGATACGTATACAATTTATACAATATTTATTATATAATCTATATAGCGTGTCAGGAATAATGCATAGTAAATTAGTATGTAGGCCATTATAAATGTAATAAGTTTGATCCCTAATAAGTGTACTACACTTTGTTGTCTTTACCGTTCTATGGACAATTTAATAAATATCTATCAGAGTTCTGTTATAATGTAAAAGTTATGATAGGGTGGTCCAAGTGAAATACATTAACAGAGCTAATAAGATAATAAAAGGCTTGCAAAATGAGACTTGCAGTCGCCATAACAATGAAGAATACGTCACAGAAACGCTGACCAATTGAAACTAAAATAAAAGGGAGTGCGTGAATGCCCTTTAAAATACTAGATTTGTCAATTTTGGCCTTACTTTTTCCAAAATTGTTCAAAATAAAGTAATATCTAACTTCATTTTGTAATGAAATAAGTTAAATTTTTGATAAAGTAAGTTTTTTTTCTATTTAGAAAAAACATTCGATACCAGTGTTGATTTTTCTAATATAATATTTTGTCTCAAGGCTTCATGTCCGACCACTTTTTAAAACAGTACGAGTGGAGGTGAGATTCAAAACAATCTCAAAATTAGAATACTTGAATTATGGAAGATAGATTAACTAATAAATTAGCTTGAAGCTCCTTCGTGCCGATCCTTACATAAATAACCCCGTCAGGTTTTACGTTAAATATATATATATATATATATATATATATATATATATATATATATATATATATATATATATATATATATATATATATATATATATATATATATATATATATATATATATATATATATATATATATATATAAATACAAAAGACAACAGCCCTTTCCCACATGTATAATTCTTGACACTCAATCTCTAGTTAAGATAGAATCAGCGATGGAAACAACATCGTGAGAAGAGCACTATCCCGGGAAATTTTTCCTTGTATACACCCAAATTTCAAGATATTAATCTGTGATGAAAGAATAGCTCTTAAACTGAGAACTATGCAACATGCATTGGGGAGAATCATACTTAATATCCCATGGAGAAATCAGTACAGTTTAGGAAAAAACGAAACAAATAGAGGTCAGAGATATCATAAAATGGAACTGGGCTGGTCACGTTGCGAGAATATCTGACAACCGCTGGACATCACGACTCACGACGACCAGAGATCATACGCAAAACTATGATCAGCGAAATATAAGATAACGTGACTAGACAAGTTCAGAAAGTATGGACTCTGCAACGCCCACGTTCGAAAGATCAGGCAAATCTTGGGCCACGGACATTTAAAGGCTGATGACGATGATCAGCCTGTGATTAAGAAAATATTGAGGTTATAGTTCGTACGTAACTTGATCAGAACAGACATCGAATGAGAAGAGCCAGAGTTGTTCTAAGACCACCCAAGAAGAGAAAGTTTAATAGATACAGGGTGGTGGGAGGAAAAAAGGTTGTAATGTAACGCCTTATTGTGGTAAAGTTTACTACCGTTTGTAGCTTAATCATTTAAAAACTTGGCTTCTATGCGGGAAGCATAGGATCAGAAGCCTTAATAGAGTCGCCGACCTATTTGTCCATCTCTTCTCTTTGACTATCAAGGTCGCATTATGGACACAGCGTTCGGTGGCGGCCTTTCGACAGGCGGCGACGTTTTTGTGGCCGCGGACTCCTTGGATCAGTTTTCTTTATAGTAATTAGCTTTTTTCTAAACTTCAGACGATACCAAAGTAATGGTTGTTTTGAGAGATAGATAGATTGATAGATAGATAGATAGATAGATAGATACAGACAGAGTGACAGAGAGAGACAGAGAGAGAGAGAGAGAGACGGAGAGACAGAGACAGAGAGACGGAGAGAGAGAGAGAGAGGGGAGATAAATAGATAGATAGAGGATATATATATATATATATATATATATATATATATATATACATATACAAATACATATATATATATATATACATATACATATATATATATATATATATATATATATATATATATATATATATATATATATATATATATATATATATGTGTGTATGTATGTATGTATGTATGTATGTATGTATACACAAAACGGAGAGAGAGAGAGATACAAAGGGTTAGTCCAAAAGAGTGTAAAAGTGTATGACCCCCCCCCCCCCATACATAATTATCAAATTGACAGAAAATACGCCCGGATATTATCAAAGCTTAGCTAAGTAGAGCATGGAGTCATAAGGGAAATGAAAAAAAGATTTCGTTGCATCAATCCTCAAATTAAAGACGGTCTGCATGTCGTTTTTATCAGCATTCGATATCCTTGTTCAAACACTGATCACTGGTGCCTACGGGAAATACGCGACTATCTCAGCCACAAGACAGCATCTTAAATTTATTCCCTTGGATAGCGCAACATGCAACATACGCTGGAACAAAACAAGCAAGTGCTGCAAGTCAGAAACTGAATCTAGTATGTCCGTCGTTGGACGTGGACCTCCCCCAGGGTCCGCCAGATCTCTGTTATGGGTGTTGTGGAGCCAATATTTCATGAATTAATTTGATTCACGCCATCTTATATTTTACCGGCCACAGTTTCGCATACAATCCTCGGATATCCACATTTTGAGACGAGATGTCCCACAGTTACCTGACATTCTTTTAACAAGGCCAGCTCGTTGCCATTTCAATTTTCTAATGGTTTCAATGATTTCTCCAACTCCTGTTTTTCCTCTAATACACCGTGATCCTTCCATATGATGCCGAGCATGATTCTTTTCTGCGCACGTTGCACAGTTCTCAGTTTGAGAGTCAATCTTGGGTTGTAAATAAGACCGTGGAGTGGACGCACCAGTGCATTAGAGGCAATATGCAGCATACCACACAAGAAGCAAATGCGTATCGTGTGACAGCGAGCGTGTCAATACAAGTACATACGCTTCTGCGTTTTGCTATCAATTATTATTTTGCATGTGATCATCTGCCTTTTCTTTTTTGTCAAGCTCCAGAACTAAGTCGGGAGTTGATTTTATTTTCCTTTAGTAAAAAACAAAACAAAAACAAACAAAAAAACTATAAAAACAAACCTCACTAGAATTAGGGTTATAGACCGATGTGTAAAATTCCCATTCTCATACCCTTAATTCACAACGAACTGATTTCCAGCAGATTGTCTAAGTGACTCGGCTAAATTGACAAGTTTTTGATATTAACGAAAATTTATCATACAAATTCACATGGGTTTATTTCATTCTAATAAATAGATGAATACATTTTTAGAAAAAAACATTAATTTTCATATTTTTAAAAATCATTATAAATACAGAACAAAAGTTGCAGTAATCATCTGTAGTTTTGATAAAAATTGAAGAGGAGTTTGTCCCTGCAGCAGCCAGTCTTGTTTCAATTAATTTTGGACTTTAGTCTATGGTAGAAATTAGCTTTTTGTTTTTTTTTGTTTGTTACTTATTGAAGGAACATACGTATTATGTTATATACATAAATATATATGTGTGTGCGCGCACGTGTGTGTGTGTGCTTGTTTGAATGTGTGCATATATATATATATATATATATATATATATATATATATATATATATATATATATATATATATATATATATCGGAGGGAAAGCAAAGGTCCAGATTAACATTATAGTTACATTGTAAATAGACCCCACTCTAAAACCTTCAATTCTTTTCTCAAAATCGTTTACTTTGAAACGTTCCCCTATGTCCACTGAGGAAGCCTGTCAAATTTGGTTGGGCTGCGCCCATGTTTAGATGATTCCTATTGCGTGACAGACAACATATATACATGAATGGATAAATTAATGCTATACTAGAATTGTTAAATGATTGTTTACATTCAGAAACCTAAAGAATGCAACAGCACGGCTCAGGAGCTACATGAACTATTTTGATCCTTAATCAAGATTTTCAGTGTTCAAACTTGAGCAGAGTCGACCTGAAGCACTAGCAATAAGGACAGACACCCAGAGCGCCAAATGCTAGGGGATTATTGTCCTACGACTATAGTGTATATTTCCAAGTACAAGCAGACAAACAGAGAAAATTATTTGTGAAGTCAGATTTTTTAGGAATATAATAGCATACAAAAGAGGGCACCCAAGTCTAGCTTTTCTGGGGTGCCAGGGACCCTAATATATATATATATATATATATATATATATATATATATATATATATATATATATATATATATATATATATAATTAGAGGAAATACAAAAATCTTGAAAATCCTGTATAATCTTTGTTCATAGCACCTCCTATTTTTCGAATATATGGGCTCATTTTTCGTTTTGTGATTTTTTTTCGTAATTCAAAATACTTAGCGTTAGTGCTCACGCAATATGACTTTACGTGAACTTATTTACTTGAAAAAAAACGAACTTTTCATTATTGTTTCATTTAAAATTACTACTTTGAAAGGTGAAACATATGAGTTTGATAAACTTGATTTAAATAGTATCATTTTCTGCATTGTCTACTTGATGATATTGTTGGATGTTGTATCCATATTACCTGGCCGTAACACAAAAATATCTACCTGTATGGAGATATAGATCTTATTTACTTTAAGCCTTAATAGTTCATTACCTCAAAGCTGTTAATAGTGCAAGTGATTATTTACGTCTAATCAATTTCATTTGTGGTTTTTACAAGTGACTTTAGGTGGAAGAGTCCATTGTTTTAAACAGTGTTTAGGAAATATTTTACATGCAAAATCATTAGCCTTAAGGGGAGGACTCCATCGTCGCGAAGAAAGAGACAAACAGAAAAAATGCACCGTTCATAATATATGGATAATATTAACTCAAGACATAATTTAAAAATACAATATTTTTGACAATCCTTGGAATAACGCAGCACGACTTGAACGACTATTTTTGGCTATTTTGCACAGCTAAAATTTGCTTGATTATAGTTGAAATTGAGTATTCCACCTCAAGGCAACGGTGCACGACCCAAAAGCTCACACAAAGGATCAAAAAAGTATTAACATACAAAGTATTAATTTGATATTTACGTTCACAATGTTATTCACGATCTAAAGATATCGTTTTTTGTATTCATATAGAGTTTCAAAATGCAAAAACCTTTTGAACTTGTTCAGCTTAACATGCAATCTTATTTTTTAGCCGGTCATAATTATCTCGAGGGATCTCTATTATGAGTCTTCCAGTGGTTGTCGGGTATTCTTGCATAGCCTGCCCATTGCCATTTAAGGTTCTTAATGGTTTCTAGGAAAACTCTGGCATTTGTTTACACTCTAATATACTGTGCTTGTTTGTTATATTTCCATGCAATGCTTAGCAGGATCTTTTCCTGAGCACGTTGTACGGTTTTTAATTTGATGACCTATTTCTAGGCTGTTGCATATTTCAGCTTCCTAGATGGACTATCTGAATAATGCGTTGGTTGTAGACCCTTCTTAAAAAGACGAGTGAAATCTTCATATTCTCGAATACCTAGCTTGATCGAAAGCTTGCCAACCAAGAGTAGTTTCTCCGCTTGAATTCTTCTTCTTTTAAGGATTCCGATGAGATTTTTAGTCCCAGAAAAGATCATCGTCATAAGTCTTTTAGCGTCCTTAATTAAAAAACTCAAATGGCAATGGGCAGGTCATGTTGCAAGAATGAAAGACAACCGATGGACATCACCTCTCACAACATGGATCCCCAGAGATCAGATAAGAAACCAAGACCGACAGAATACTAGATGGTGAGATGAACTGGACAGATTCAGGATATACTGGTTCCGAGATACCCATGATAGAGAATTGTGGCGAATCCAGGGGAAGGTCTATGTCCAACGAAGGACCTTAAAAGACTGATGATGAAATTTCCCGACCTCTCTACTATGTCGTTAAGGACCGAGTACTCTCTGACATCTCGTGAAAATAGATCAATCGAAATAGAAAAAAGGGTCTAAAGCAGTGAATCTTAAAGCAGGGCACACCCCCAAAGTGAACAATTGGAACATATTGAGGTCTCAATTTGAAATTTGGGTGTAAAAAGCGAAACGCATTCCGTTGCTCAAAATTGAGTCATATTGAGATTTAACTGATTAATTCTTGATTATACAACGCTATTAATTCCTAATTACACAATACTATTAATTACTAATTTTATTATAGATTTCACAGGGACGGATACTTAATATCACATCTGTAAGTTATAAAGCGATGGAATAATTGCGTTAGTGGTACTAAATCTCACACAATAAAGAAATTACAAAAATTTAATAAGTTCCCAAAGGTTGATATGTCGGGATTCTTTCCCGAAAAGTTCGTTTCTGTACAAATATCTATCCACTCAGGATGAGTAGCGTTGATAGAATAAGTTTGTCAGTATTCAAAGATGAGGTTCTTCCTCCATATGATATATGATGAAATAACTTTATTCTTTATAGTAAAAGAGTATCAACTTTTTGGGGCAGTCCTGGGGAGCAAGAGACAAAACAGGCTAAGAATCACTCGTTTAAAGTCTTTGGAAGAAAATAACGATTACAATAGCAACAACAAGAACCGTAACTACTACTACTACTACTACTACAACAACAACAACAACAACAACAACAACAACAACAACAACTACTACTACTACTACTACTACTACTACTACTGATGCTGCTATGAAACAACTGCAACAGCAGCTACCACAAAAAAGATTAATCTTCTTGGGCCAGAATGGAATGAGTAACGCCACTTCGGGTGCTAGTAACCTTGAAGCCTGATTTAAGTATTGCAAACAGGCCGAAGTGAGTACATCCTTGTAGTAGCAAAATGTGCAATACTTACATGATCTATCTATGTATCTATCTACTCATATATATATATATATATATATATATATATATATATATATATATATATAATTATTGTGTCATCCACAGACAGCTGTTTCGATGTATTACATCTCTTCAGTGTTGCTATAGACTTTCCATTATCCCATCCAGTACCACGAGGCAGGATTGAAATCTTCGCTTCAGACCTGGAGGCCGATAATGGTCCGACAGAATGATTATACATTACTTTATATTATACATAAACTTATTTGAGATTATCTCCCGCCATTACACGGTTGATATATCACTTAACATTGACATCGCAATTATATTTACGTTGTCTTTATTAAATGATATATATTAATCGTGTAATGACGGAAAATCATTTCAAATGTTCCTATATAATATAACGCAGTTTATAATCTATCTATCTATCTATCTATCTATCTATCTATCTATCTATCTATCTATCTATCTATCTATCTATCTATCTATTTCATTTGATTCATATCTATCTATCTCTGTTCATATCTATCTATCAATCGATCTCAGTCTGTCCATTATCTATCTATCTATCTATCTATCTGTCTGTCAGTCTGTTCGTATCTATCTATCTATCTATCTATCTATCTATCTATCTATCAGTCTGTTCGTATCTATCTATCTATCTATCTATCTATCTATCTATCTATCTATCAGTCTGTTCGTATCTATCTATCTATCTATCTATCTATCTATCTATCAGTCTGTTCGTATCTATCTATCTATCTATCTATCTATCTATCTATCTATCTATCAGTCTGTTCGTATCTATCTATCTATCTATCTATCAGTCTGTTCGTATCTATCTATCTATCTATCTATCTATCTATCTATCTATTCATCTATCTATCACTCTGCTCGTATCCATCTATCTATCTATCTATCTATCTATCCATCAATCTATTTATTTCAACCTTTTCGTACCTATTTATCTATCCGAACCGATGGAGAAAAAAAAAAAAGAGAAAAACCGCAGCCAGTGACAGAGACAGTGAGACATGTTTACCAACGTGTCACTTCATCCGACTATTCAGAATGGTATTAGATCACGGCCAACGCTCAATGCTGATCAAACTGTCTCAACATACAGAGGTGGAGCTCAGAGAGTTGTTTGTGGAGTGGCGACAACTTATCGCTTTTTGCCCTTCTTTTTTACCTTACCTTTTTTTTGTAGTTGTTTCTTGTGCTTAGTCTTTTTTTTTCGTTTATTTTATCTTGTTCTTCTTGTCTTTTTTTACGACCTGTAAATCCCCCACCCTATCCTTCTCTATCTGTTGTTTCTTTTAGTGTAAAAAATGTCTTTCAATTTTTTTTTCTCCATCTTTACAGTGTTCCTCTTCTTAATTTTCTCAATTTTTCTTTTCCGCCTTTCTTTCTCTACGTACTTTTCCTCTTCTTTTTTTTAATCTACTCTTCTTCTCTTCTCTCTCCTCTTCCGCCAACCCAGCATCCATTCTTCTTCTTCTTCTTCTTCTTCTTCTTCTTCTTCTTCTTCTTCTTCTTCTTCTTCTTCTATCAACTAACACTGTACAACCACCTTAATCTGCTCTTCTTCTCTTCCTCACTCTCTTCAATCAACTCAGTGTCCATTTTTCTTTTTTCTTTCTTTCTTTCTTTCTTTCTTTCTTTCTTCTTCTTCTTCTTCTTCTTCTTCTTCTTCTTCTTCTTCTTCTTCTTCTTTTAGAGACGCCTTATGTTGATTTCTTGTGGTGTTACAATCTATGAATTGAACTATGTTTGTACAGCATTAGTACACAGCTGAAACGCTTCCCGACGATGATAACATTTATTTTTTTTCCGTGAGAATATTTTATCCCGTTGGTAAGATTCACTCTGGTCTCCCAGCGTAGAGGTGAGTAAGTGCACAAATTTTTGTTAGTCAAGAAGAGAAAAGAAGGACAAAAGTAGACCACACCCGGTCTGTAATAAAGTTTTAACTCCCAATAATAGTTGAAAAGTGCGTCAGTGAAACAAGCCTGGAATTGACGCTGGTGAAGAACTTTCCCCTTTCCTTACATAATTCCATTCCTACTGAGTGCTTAAAAATAATGGTCTTGTGTCAGACTAAACCAAGCAGAGTAAATTCCAATACGCATCATTATCAAGATCATCATCAGTAGCATGTTAGCGTCCGTCGTTGGACATACACCTGCCGTAAGATTCACCAGACCTCTCTATCATGGGCGTCGTGGAACCAATACTTTCTGAAGGTCACACCATCTTATTTTTTTCCAGCCATAATATCTCTAGGATCTGCGTTGTGACTCGTGAGGTTCAGCAGTTGTTAGACATTCTAGTAACATGACCAGCCTATGGCCATTTGAGTTTTTTTTCCAATATTTCTATGATAGCTCTGACTCCTGTCTGCTTTCTTGTATGATGTGCTGTCTGGAAGATGTAGTGATCCACAACAAAAATATAATATAAAAATCATAAGTGAAATAGAATTGTTGTCTTGAATTCATCACATAAGTAACTCTTTAATATAACGAACTTGACACCTGGCCATTGATGGACCACATGGATTGGCAAAAAACAGAAATAGACTCTTAATTTTCAAATAGTGTGGAAAATAGAATGATGTACTTCTAATACAACTTATATAATACAAGGATACACCTGTCCTAAGTGACGGGGTTATTTATGTATGGATCGGCACTGAGGAGCCTAAAGATATTTTATAAGGTAATTTATTTTTTATAATCCAAGCATCCTAATTCTAAGTTTTTTAAAGGCTTAACCCATCTCAAGCCTTTTTAATGTGTGATGATCAGGCTTGTAGTCTTAAGAGTTCCTATAACGAAATGTTTATTGCTATGTCATAATAGGAAGGTAAATCTACCAATGAGATCATCCCATTCGAGCAACAAGCAAATAAATAGATAGATAAGTAAATAAACAGGAAGATTTGCGTATAAATTCATTATATAGTTAGATGATTATGATGCATGAGAATTATTTGTTTGCCTATGCTTTTTGATAGTTGTTAAAACAACAATTTATGAGATTAAGAAAAATACAAGTCGAACTTATTCTAAAATGAACATCAAAGGACATCGAATATAGAGTTCTTCGGTTTCAAACTGCAGTTAGGTTTTTATAAATTTGGTTTAATAAATTCGTGTATAAACTGCAGAATTACGTTTCAAACCATGGTTTGAAACCAGATCGAAGAAAGTTGATGGCAGACCCCTTAACTAAAGCCGGCATACTCAATACGAGCAGGGCTATGGGAATTGTTGGACTACAAAGAGCTAGATTAAAGAGGATAAGCCTGTATTATATAGAGCATTGTCAATTACATTATGCAGCACCTTTTTATTGTTTCTTTCTGTTCCTGGGTAATAAGTGTTATTTCCTGATTGATTATGTTGAAGTAGTCCAGAAAATTGCTATTATTCCTTTCAAACTTATTATGGTCAGAACATTGATATTTTGTAATTTACCTATTTCATCTTTGACAGCTTAGGGAAAGTACTTGAAAGCTGTGAACGTCTAATTCAGAGCTGTAACAAATTGTTTCCAAATGTCTTATCTTATGTGCAGTGGTGGCATCAACCAATTCTAGGGGCCTGACAGTGGGTTCCAGGCGATCTTGCTCATCCTCACATAGAGTGGCTATGACCAGTCTCGCCTTTGGTAGAGTGTCAAGATGACCCTGTTGTCCCAAAGGCAAAGATAGTGAGGGAAACGCTGCGACCCATCAGGAATGCCACCATTTTGAAGTATTGATGGTTCTCAGTCATACCCATCATACTTTAAGGCGTCTGGCAAGGCTGCTATTTTGTTGGTGAAATAAAGTGCCCAGAACTTGTCTTGATCCTCGATAGGCATGCCGACATATGTCTTATACGTATTCGTAGTTTACTCCCAGACAAAAGTCAAAGCCTTCGTTGGACCACAGATAAAGAAGATCCTGGATTGCAAGGAATTCCCCAAGGAGCTAACTAGGAAGGAGAAAGAAGCTTAGTTAAGCTTTGTAACAGTGGGTTGGGGCTTCCAGAGAAATCAAAAGATCGCAAACTCTGTGGATTATGGTAAAAACTACGGTCAAATGGGCTGCGGACTGTCCCACAAAGTCCATATCCTTGATACTCATCTGGATAAATTCAAGGAGAACATGGCAACGTATCTAAAGGATCAAGGTGAACACTTCCACCAAGAAATACTGGACGCTGCTACCAAGGTTCGTATAACCAGAATATGGTGGGAAATTATATTTTGGATCTGTTTTGTGAAGATGAATTACAGTTGTAAATTTCGAAATATTACTCACTTCTGTATCTTTTATGATCACTTTTGTTTAACATTAGTGTACACACATGTTAATTTGCATTCACATTGGATCGGACATGAAAAATTAGCGTCAAGCGAGACTCGAACTCTCACCTATTTCAACTTGGAAAATCTGCTTTAGTGCGTCAGTTGCCTTATTGATTAGGCTACGAAGCTCAAACCTAACCATTGCTTCAATTCTTTATTTTCTCCGAAAGTCCGATCAGCAACCATTTTGAATGTCTGTTGATATACAATAGTAGTATTCATACCAATATTATCTCCAATTTATCATTAGATGAAACATTGTCAATCAAAATCAATATTCAACTAATATTCTTTATTAATCTTAATTCCAGTTGTTTCAATCGCAACTTCTTGGAATTGGATCATGGAGATTTATAAAGTATAGTGACTATCCACGAAAGGTTAAAATATCTTAATAACGGGTGTAGGAGAAAAGCCATAGGGAACAAAAACCCGAAGCACAAAACCTCAACGGACAAAAGCTCTAAAGACAAAACCATTCAATGCCAGACAAATCTCCCCATACCAAAGAATTTCAGTGATTAGTGACAGCGTATTTTTTTTACTGGTCTCATATTCTAAGGATGTGTAAATTTACAACTTTTCATTTTGATTACAAAGTAATGTAACATACAGTATGTTCTAGTTTATTTCTCTTATACGACACTGACTTTTTTATTCTTTGTTGTAATTTTCTGCTTTATTTTTCATCGACTATTCTTTGTTCTTCAGAGTACTTTTCTGTTTTGTTTTTAATGATTTTTTCTTGTTTATTTCTTACTTATGAAACTTACACCGTTTGCAAACCAAATATGGAGACATACTTCTACGAAGTTACTGACGATTAGAAAGAATAATATCATCACTTTTTCCGATTGTATAAAAATCTGAGAAGATTGAGGGAAGTTTTTGCCTCCCCATGATGATAATTCCATAGTATGTCAAAGGAGATAAAAAAAGATAAATCGATAAAAAAAATCCATAAAAAATGGATTACGTCCCCCTGTTCTCCTTACAGCTGAAATTCCCGCATCATTTACGCTGTCCGTCATCACTAGACTATAGAAACATTAAGTGCTATCTTTGAACTGATGCTGATTAAGTATTAAAAATGATGGACATCTTTGCGCAGTTTAGCTGAGAGATGATTGTTCATCAGAGCAAGACATGACATGACGGTCACACCGTGATGATCCGGAGATATCAACTCCTCTGGAAGTCAAACTACACAATGACTACAGAACAATTCTTGACTAATTTATTTCTAGCGAAAGCCCAAAACATTAGGAACGAATTAAAAATTGAATGAAGTTTCTAAAATAGGGTATCCAAGATAAGGAACATCTTCTTGACCTCTTAGTCAGTTTTGTTTGTTTATGCACAGTCGAAAGCGCTCGATAGTAGAGATCAATTTACACACACTAGATCTTGTGAATAAAAAAAAAAAAAGAAGAAAATAATGTTAAAAAAGTATTCCTTGTTAGTTGTATTAGTTCTCTTGTCTTAGTGTAATGATTGCCAAAAAAATCTGAATTTTCGAAAATCAAGTGTGGATACACAAAATAATGGACCAATTTAGCATAAGCTTACATTATAAACCTCTTTTTTTTCTAGACATAATAAAATGTAAATGTTTAAATTCTGGTGCAGCCTATACGTGCAATGTATACATACATAGCCAGCCAGATCGGTTAAAAACTTTAAAAACCAATGTTGACAGTTCTTATCGACGATTTCGAATACAACTTAATCTTTCATGTCTTCTTTTGCCAACCTTTAATGGTGTTTGGTTCGGCAGCCTGCAACACTATTACACATGATTCAGCACAAGTTAACGGAGAAAGGTTCAGGCATTCTGGGAGAATTTAGTATGACTTGAGCATGAACTTTTTATGGTTTTATGATGAGTTTTTTCTTCCCCGCTCCCTTTTTGTCCCCCACTTCTAATCATTTATGAACACACACACGCACACGCACATACACACACACACATATACACACACACACACACACACACACATACGCACATACACACACACACATACACACACACACACATATATATGAATTTTTTAGACGGGATGAATTAATTACTGCATATGATATAGTCGGACAATTTTCCTAGCCTATGTTTTTTTTCAGGAGGTGTTTTAGTTTTACGCTCACACCTATCGAAAAGTACACCGTTTACCGCAAAAAACTGTATACTCCGTTCCATGGTGTCTGTAGTAGACACTATAAAGGCGAAACATGCTGACCTGTTATAATGAGAATTCGAAAGCACATATGATGACTGAGGGAAGCAGCACATATACTTCCTTCAGTCGAACCAATTAGCCGACCGAGTATTGATATCAATAGCATCTTGGAGCCTCTCATCATAAACTATTTCCCAAAAAAAGAAAAACAGAAAACTTGATGCAAGGGACGAAACTCGGAAGTACCCTGATAACACAACCTGGATAGAAAGAAATGGATATAACGTCTCCGAGTAGTGATGCTGAATTCTAGAATCAACAAGACCCAAGGAAGGCTGGAAGGTATACGGCTGAAACGTTGTAAAAAAAATAACACATCATCATCAGTCTTTCAACGTCCGTCGTTGGACATAGACATTCCCCATGATTCGTCACTTCTCTCTATCGTGGGCGTCACGGGGCCAGTACTTTCTGAATTCGTCTCGTTCGTCTCCCCATCTTGTATTCTGCCGGCCTCGGTTGCACTTGTGATCTAAACACCTGTATGAAGAGACTTGAAAAACAAAAAAAACAAAAAAGTGCCTTTCAGGACATAATGAAGAGTAAATGTCAACATTTCAACCCTCTAGCTCCACTGGTACTCATGATACATGGTCATCCATTTATCTAGCCAGCCACAACTAATTGAAAACTGAGGAAACCAATTTTGACAGTTTTGGTGGCCGTTTTGGTTGACGGTTACTTATATACTGATATGCACAATAATACACACGAAGTCGAACCCACAAACACGGTATTTACTAAGCCTATATTCGATTATAAAGCAAGGCTTTAGAATGGTTTTGTTAATATTTCGATGATCATTTAGATCACCTTCAGAACAATAGTACTCATTCCAAATGTATGTCAATTGAACACGAGTTCATCATCATCATCATCATCATCATCATCAGCATCATCATCATCATCATCATCATCATCATCATTATCATCATCATCATCAGTCGTTTAACGTCCATCGTTGGACATAGACCTTCCCTAGGATTTACTGCACTTCTCTATCATGGGCGTTGTGGAGCCAGTACTTTCTGATGAACATTAGTTAACCGTGCCAGAAGTTGCTGTTCGATCTTAGGTAAAAAAAAAAAAAAAATGAAGGTTTCTAATATTAATTTTCATGGAAAGCAGACTCTCTTGTTGTAAAACAAAGTACAAACAAATATAACCACTCAGCTTATCAGGGCACAACTAACCACCAACATCTGGGTGGTAAACATGAAATCGTTTCAGCCGTGGCACACACTTTTATAGACACACGAACAACTTTATTAGGTTGTCCCGCATAAAATGGCCGCCTATGAAAGAAAAATATGCTTGGTGACACCCTTAAGTTGTTTTGGAAATCTCTAAATTTTGAGCAAGAGTTCAAACAGTTGTCTTTGTATCAGTTCCCATAACGTTCCTCAAATTCTCATCAACAACAACTAATTGAGGGTGTCCTCAAGGGTCATTATCCTGCCACAAATCTCCAGAACAAAATTTGTGAAAACAACGTCACACTTATCTTTCTGAGAAAGTTCACACTCCAAATACTAAATAGAGTTTTTTTGTGAGAGATTGAACAACATTTTCAGCGTGTTTGAATTTATACAAAAACAAGTCCGATTTCCTCTGAGCACAGCACCTACTAGTATGACAGATTATCTTATTAAAACTGATATGATGAATCATAAGCTGAAATTTTAAAAGAAAGCTGTCATATAATTATCATTAATTTTGATAGGTTTTTACCTTCATTGTCAGTTGCTTTTTATCATAAATAATCTTACGGCAACGATTGAACAGCGCGATCGGAAAATAAAGAGCAAACCCACGGTGTAGATCGAACTGACTCCCTATAGCTAGAGGGATTCTAGTATACACCAGGTCGCTTTTAATCATTTGGTTACGGGGACATCATAGTTAGGTAGAGGCTGATTTTTCTACCTTTAACCTGAGTTCTTACAACTGATATTCCTCGCTGTTGCTGTTAACAATTGAGACCTAGCAGTCTTTTTTTAATTTTTTATACAACGATATTTAAAATTTTTCAAATCTTATTGTTGAATGAAGTATTGCTACATTATTATCAATTTTGAGGAGTTAAATCAGTCATAACAGTATACCCCTTGTCTGAATGGTTGAAAGCGACCAGGCGTGTACTGGACCCCCGCTGGTGTGAGTTCGATTTCAATCGTTGGCTTGTTCTTTATTCTTCCGTTAAATTGTTATCGAGAGATTACAGTCCGATTCAAAGTCGTGATAAAAAGCAACTGTCATATAATTAGTTGAACATGTCTAATTACATTTTCTGCTTCAGAATTTATCGAAATCACACTCATAAAAACAAATGCCCCCCCCAAACCCCTGGTCATTTCAGGTAGGTCAAACTAATAGCACGTTCGAAGGTAAGTCAACAAGTCTGTAGCCTAATGGTGAGAAAGAAAAGAAAAACATTTATGTTACACATCAGATCTTTATTTTTTTAACATAATCTCCTTCATTACCAATGTACTTGTTCCAATGCTTCTCCATTAATCATATAGGTCGGAAAAAAGAAATTTCGGATCAAAATTCAATTAATATATACCTGTAAGACTACAAATCTATTGATCAACCTGTGCATACATGAATGTACCAACTGACATATAGAAGTGCATAAATGCTGTGACTCAGACACACTAAGATACTTTCGTGTATTGGCAACATGTGTGTGCATGTATATATATATATATATATATATATATATATATATATATATATATATATATATATATATATATATATATATCCTCATCATCAGCAGCCTTTTAGCCTCCGTCGTTGGACATACCCCCCGCCCAGATTCGACAGACCACTCTTTCTATCTGATATTTTGTAGGTCCTGGTTTTGCATGTGATCTCTGGGGATCTACGTTTTGAGTCCTGATGTCCAGTGGTTGTCTGCTATTCTCGCAACATGACCAGCCCATTGCCATCCAAGTTTTCTCATGGATTCTATGATATCTCGGACTCCTGTTTTTCCTCTAACATCTAGAACTCACTTGTGATCTTACCCTGTGGTATTGAGCACGATTCTCTCTTGTACACGTTGCGAGGTTCTCAGTCCAAGATTCAGTCGTTTGTTCCCTGTTTCAGCCCCGTATAAAATTCGGATTCAAATTTGAATAGAATTAATAAGATCAAGTTCAAGTGTAGAACACGAAAAACTCTGATAACTGTTCATTCACAGCCATCGGAAAATAACTGATTTGCATATCGTAACATCGTAAGATAATTTGGGATTCATAAAATCAATGAAGTTTCTACGAGATGATTTTTTAAAAAGGGAAACGTGCAAAGTTTCTAAGATTATACATATGTATATATACTAGGTAGGGTACCCGGCGTTGCCTGGGTAAGAGATAACTTAAAATCTGACAACACAGTGGAAAATATGTTCTTTTGTATATGTTCTTGCACAATAAATAGATGTTTTTTTTTACATCTTTCGATCTTCTGTTTCCTCGCTGCTGTAGATTGATGGCCTGAGTTGAATTGGGATAAAAACGGTTCGTCATTTATATAGTTTGTCATTTTATGTTGGGTACAATGTGTACTGTATATTGATATCATTTTATAATACATATCATTTTTTTGAGACAGGGCTTACTTGCGTATGTTGCCAAAAAAAGGTATTTAACGATGAGGGATCAGTAAATAAAACAACAGACGTGACTCGCTGTTCGTGTCATTTCTATTGAATGTTCACCCATGTGAATATTGAATCTGTTTTGACCGTTTTAATCTCAAACTGCATGCAAATAAACCCATGATATCATCAGAATACAAATAACACAAAAAACTTCTACCAACACATTCAACCGAAGAATCTGACAATTTTCTCAAATAACCTTAAGGCTAATTTTTCCACGTCATATTACTACGAAGACGGCAAATCTTTTTTTTTTTGTATTTGCTTGCTTCTTCAAGTTTTATAGACTCCCAAACGGCTGCACACAAAGGGAGGCAAGTTTGTATGCTTGCCATTTCTTTTAGTCCATTTTGTTAACTGCACACGTAAAGGGAGGGGATAATGAAAAAGAATTGTTAGACACGATAACTTTTTCTCACTCTCTGTCATTTCCAGGGTCCATTCTTTTGTGAATTCAGCAAGAAAGTGACCGACATTGGATTGAAAGCTAATAGATTCGTGTTCAGGCTTTTTTAATGGAAGAAGATTAAGACGCTAGCTGTAACCAGATTCGAAACTGCATCCATTTACTGTTACTTCACTCAACGAATATACGTAAACAGATTTACGAAATATGCAACACTGCTTTAACCCTAACCATACAGAGGCATTCATACATACACAAAAATATTGAAAACATTTTGCAAAAACATGCATATACGTACACCGAACTTGGTATTTATTCAGCCACACGATATTTCGCACCAAAACACGTACATGTGAATAAAATCACGCGCATATTTGTATCGATACGTTTGAATACACACACTGCATCCACAAATATACAGTTATATCATATCGAAACTTTTATCTGAAATGATCCCCCGTCATTATACGGTTAATGTATCACTTGGCCTAGACAGCATGAATAGAATAAACAATTAAAAAAATTGAACCTGCGATCGATTGGGTAGCAGCTTCAACGTAGCGTGGCTCTTACCATTGAGCTAAACAACCGCCGGTAATGCAAAGGCCCAAATAACTATCTCAACTCCAAATTCTCATCATATATATATATATATATATATATATATATATATATATATATATATATATATATATATATATATATATATATACCATATTTAAACATTTCCATGGTTTGTTCTCAGTGGTAATAGAAACACGTAATATAAATAGTCAAACATTGACATACATAGGTGCTTGTGCATATCAAGCAACATATAGCCCACAGTGATCACGCGCTCAGCAACACATATTGTACAAGGAAGAGCGCAACAAAACAATCATATGTTATCGACAAAGATATATCATTCGCCCACCCGAGGACCATACCATACAAAATACCAAATAAACAAATAAAACAAAAGAAAATGTGAAAGAAGAGAGAAAAAAAAATGTTGAGGATTGGGGGTGGGGTGTGTAGCTCCAATCACCACAAAAACAAAACAACTTCTCCACCAAAATAAATAAATAGATAAAAAAAAAAAAGATCTGGCATCACATACACAACAACCAGACCCTACGATTGCCATTTCTTGGACAAAGAGGCCAGTTGCCAGGATATATGACCACAATAATCAGAAAGAGCGACACGTGTAATATGGACACAGATAAGAGAAAAGAGAAAAAGCCGAGGCCGTGGGCGGTTAGGTGAAGCACTATTCAGAAACAGCGTTCTAATGATCAATAATGGATGGCAAGTGGTTGTAGCCTCGGTTTAATGGCTAAGTGGCCAGAGATGGCACTGCTTGGACGTCATTTTTTTTTATTTTTTTAATTTCATTTAGCTGTTTTTGCTTTTGGCTGTTTAGTCGGTTGTTGTCATCGCCGTTCGTCTCTGGCAACACCACCGCGTTGTAATTAAACATAATTGAATTGGAGCGAGCAACTGCACGGCCGAATGCTTATAATTAGAGCGACTGATAGATAGATTTTACCTTTTCGAAATCAGGTGTCAGTTAATTCGCCTTTGAACTGTCATCGCCGGGATAAGTAGTCTCCGGATAGGTACAGAGGACCGGACTGATCAGTGAGATACAATGCAAAATAAATAAATGGATAAATAAATAAGAATAAGGACAAAAAAGAAATGATATGAAGGTTGAAGGGTGGTGGTGGAAATGAAAAGGCAATGATATATATATATATATATATATATATATATATATATATATATATATATATATATATATATATATATATATATATATATATATGTGTGTGTGTGTGTGTGTGTGTGTGTGTGTTTATATAGATAGATATATACATATGTATATATATTTATGGAGAGATATAGAGAAGGGGAGAGAAAGATATGAAAAATTAGCATAGATGAGCATAGGTAAAATCGCGTATAAAGATATTGAGACACACACACGCACACACATGAACACACACACACACTTGCACATATATATGTATGTAGATAGATGTGTAGATCTTCACAGTCTGATATATATCTGCAGACTGATATTAATATATATATATATGTGTGTGTGTGTGTGTGTGTATGTATCTATGTGTGTGTGTGTGTGAGTGTGTGTGTATATATATATATATCAAGAGAGAGAGTGGATTGATAGATGGATAGTCAGATAGATGGCTGAAAAAACAGCAGAGAAAGAGAGGAAGGAAGGAATAATGAAATAAATAAATAAGTAAGAAAGAAAGAAAGATTGAAAAAAAATGGTTGGAAAGAAAGACCAGAGAAATAGAGAGATACATATAGAAAGGAAGGAAGGAAGGAAGGATGGCAAGATGGACGGAAGGAAGAAGAAATAAAGTTGGATGGAAAATAGACCAGTGAAAGAGAGAAAGACGTAAACAAAGGAATGAAAATAGAAAGAGATACGTCCGAAAAAAAGAACAGAGTAACAGAGAATGACATAAAGAAAAGTAGGAAGGAAGAAAGGAAAGAAGAAAGGAAAGAAGAAGGGATAGGAAGAATAAAGATGGCTGAAAAGAAATACCAGAGAATGAGAGGAAGTCATGAAGGAAAGAAAGAAGGGGAGAATGATATAAAAAGGGGGAAATATCAGAGAAATAGAGAAATATATACCAAAAGGGAGGAAAGAAGGAAGGAAGGAAGCGAGGGAGGAAGGAATAAAGACTGATGAAAAAAAAGAACAGGGAAAATCATGAAGCAAAGAAGCAAGGAAAGAAGGGACGAAGAAAGAAAGAAAGCAATATAGATGGCTAAAAAAACAGCAAAGGAAGAAAGGAAGGAAAGAATAGATAAATGAAGGAACAAAGAAAGAGAGACAGAAAGAAAGAAAGAAAGAAAGAAAGAAAGAAAGAAAGAAAGAAAGAAAGAAAGAAAGAAAGAAGGGAGGAAGGAATAAAAATGGAGGAAAGAGAAGACCAGAGAAAGAGAGAATGATATAAAGAAAGGGAGGAAGAAGGGAAAAAGAGAGAAAGAAAGACAGACTGAATGAAAGAGAGAAAGGTTGATATTGAATTGTCAAGAGAGTGGAGAGTAAATAACTCAACCAAGCAAAAAAAAAAAAACCCAAAAAAAACAGACATAGAAAACAAAAGCAAAAACTTTTGGGAAAAAGAAGAGCAGGAGTAGAGAGAATAATTGGGAATTGAGAAGAGGGGGAGTATAAGCGCAAAATTAATAGATAGTTGGGAGCAAAAGAAGAGAGAGAGAGAGAGAGAGAGAGAGAGAGAGAGAGAGAGAGAGAGAGAGAGAGAGAGATAGATAGATTAGGTCTTGGGGAAAAATAGATAAATAAAGGGTATCGAGAAAAATGATGAGTGAAGAATCACAGGTAGAAAGTACATAGCTATGACTAATTTAGAAAAAGAGACAGAAGGGAAAGGGCAAGATAGGAAGATGGGGTAAATAAAAATAAATTAAAAACAGTGACTCAATATGGCATTGTAGAGAGAGAGAGTGAGAGAGAGAGAGAGAGAGGAAGGGAGAGGGGGAGAATTAATAAACAGAAATTATAATTGATAAATGGAGAATGAAAGAAGGGGGAATATAGAGAAAGGGGAGGTGGTATTCATCGCAGAAGGAAGGTCGATAGATAACTCTTGCACGCACATACTCAGACAGAGTCGTGCGCACGCATTTATATGTGTGCACCCGTGTGAAAGAGAGAGAGAGAGAGAGAGAGAGAGAGAGAGAGAGAGAGAGAGAGAGAGAGAGAGAGAGAGATTGAGTGAGCGCGCGTGCTAGTGTGAGCGAGCGGGAGAGAAGAGGAGAAAGATAAGAAATGACAGAAATTGAACTAAAAGAGAAGGCAAACGTGTTATTCTGTCCGGTAGTGTTGCTGGGATGCTGGTAGCAGGACGAGAATAGATGAAAATAGATCCATGAAAAAGTTGTTTGATGTCGCAATTGCAAACAAGAGAGCAACACAAAGCGGCAGAGGAATCACAGATAGATGGAATCTGTTAAGCAATAAATGGGAATTTTATATAAATTGGTGATGCACACGGATTAAGTGGACGGCCTCTTTCAAGATGTCGCCTTTATTAAAATGGCGCCAACTCTCTGATCTCTTTTAACGCCTGCCAATAACGTAGACGTGAGAAAGATAGAAAAAATGGCGGGTTTTAAATGTTCTAAAATATAGAGAGCGTAATGACAGCGTATTTAGAGAAGATGACAGCCTACACAGACGAGGAAATCTCCTGCTTAGCATTACGGTACAAAAGAAACCATTATATACTGTCAGCGACCAACAGAACATCACAAGCTAGAAGAAACGTTGGGATGCCACTCTATAATGTGACCGAACAAAGACTTGAAAGATCGACTTCGTTGAATGGTGATAAGCTGATAGCTACAAAATGTTAAGATTAAAATATGAAGAAGACAAGTCAAGAAAAATGTGATTGTGACGTGTTGCAGTACCAAGTTTTCGACATGCAGTATAACATATTTGGCAAATAGTCTGGCTTGAAACTACAAAGTGAATATTTCTTAAGCTAGTAATTGAAGATATAATATTTATCCATATATACTTCAAACGCAGATTCTTGTTTCGGCTATGGAAATTTTACAATTCCAGCTTTCCTTAGGTGTCACCTGAAGTCCTGAAGTGAAATATTGCCATTAATTATTTGGACTGCTTCCCTAATCTTTATTGCTTTCACCTCTACGTTTTGGTCGATGTGTTTTCTGACCTTCTTCACAAGATGAGTTCTTGAAATAAAGTATTGTTATTATTCCATGAAGTGTTCGGACGAATATCCTTATCTTAGTTGTTTCGATCATCACATTTCAACCAGAGCAGTCTTCAATCCTCGTTGGTATTGTCAGAAGTTCTGAAAATGAATACTTTCATTATTCCATTATTTATGAGTTTTTCGACCATCCTCTGATTACATCACATACAATAATAATCGGATTATCCCTACCTGCTGCTTTTCACGCACGAGTTACGAGAACCCTACGGCTGGTAAAAGATCGAAGCTAACCACGAAGACATTATCCTTCATAAAAGCCCGATCGTGCAGTGCCATATGTGTTTGAGAAGAAATGGCGAAAAACACAGAAATGTCACCGGGGAAAGGTTATAGATTAAGAAGAATGAGGGAAATCATGGGATGTTGAAGGGATCTATAAACGTTCATGTACGAGGAAAAGGGTTTAGAAATCATACCTGGGAGTATGTTTAGCCATAACCATATGTGTTTTGCCATTTGTAGGAGGATTTATTCTATAATGCTATTCGACTGATTTTGCTAGTGGCAGTGATTTGGGGGGACTACCTGGACGTTGGATGATCGTGTTGCAGATTGATATGCAGGCAGAATCAATACATCTGCCTCCCTTCTCTCTCTTCCCCTCCCCCTCTCTCACTCATTCTCTCTCTCTCTATCTAACTATCTATAAATATATATATATATATATATATATATATATATATATATATATATATATAATCAGGTTGACCAGTCTATGTCCGGTTGAGTGCAATAATTGTGGAGACATTATATCAAGAAATAGATTTCGTTTTTAGGTTTAAGTGCATTATTTCGGACTCCTGCTTACCAAGATTAGAGCAGGGTCACGTTAAGACTGGTTTTACGCGGTCGGCTCTTCGATTTCGGTACCGGACAAAATATGTTTCCTTATATACTGCCCCTACAATTATATATATATATATATATATATATATATATATATATATATATATATGCTTACTTGTAATACTTTGAACCAAGATATGATAAATTTGAATTTATTCGTTTTTTTACAGTGAATTTCATAATTTACAAAGAGTCCATAGGGAATATAAAGTATAGCCAGAGACAAGTTAGATGAAGGCATTTGGGAAAGTAATAGGTAGAAGAACTGAAATGCATACTGATTATAGAAAAAAATGAAGAAAAAGTGGAAAAGAAAAACAAGAAAGAAAATGAAAAACAGGTCTGGTTAGTCACTCAACAAAAACTGTCAAGCGACCAACGTCTCAAGGGAGCATTCCACGTTCGGGTGATCAATTAAATAATTGGAAAAAGCGGCGATCAATGAATGAGTTACTTCATACACATTTTGTAAGGGCAGGGATACGTAAAATGCCTGATTTTAAAGAAAAAAACAAGCAGGCAGAAACTAAGGACCAATTTAGCATAAACCACATTGCAAATTGCCCCCCCCCCCAAAAAAAATTGATAAACCAAACAAATTATGTATGGAAGAATTTTCAAAAAACAAAACAAAACAAAAAAAAAACGAACGTTTTTTCTAGACATTTTAAGGTGTAAGTGTTTAAATAATTAGCCACACCGTCGCGGTCTGTATACCTACAGACCAACTTAGAAACTGATAGAAACCAATGTTGACAGTGATGGTGACAGTTTTGGTTGACGGTTTCTAAAAGACACGTGAAGAAAACCAGATACTTCTCTCGTGTTTTGATGTATAATTATTCCGGGCTTCATGTTGGCATTTAAAGAAGGCATTAAACCCTTCCTTTGAAATTTAGCATGGAAGGCGGATAAAATACGGAGTTTGAGTATCCAAGCCAAAGCTGCTTTCATGTCAAACATGTTGGGATGGGTTCTGCATCTTATAGTTTCCCATCTACAGATGGGCAAAGATTTTACTTTTATATCTCCTAATGGCGTACATGAAAAAAAAATTCCTTTCGATTTTTTGTTTGAAAAAGTGAGAAATTATTTTTCCCGACGCGTAAAGAAATTTCGTTATGTCGTTTAATTCAGTTGATATTGTCTCCTCACTCCTCAAAGAAATATCTATTTGTAAAGATATGGTAAGTATTGGAGAGATGTCTGAAGAATGGCTTATTCAAAGCACGATGTTCAGCGTTCGGATCAAAAGTAAACAAATTCGATATAAATATATACTAATTGCTATCTATCATGGAAATTGAACAGTGCACGCGAATCGATTATGATACATTGTTTTACCGTTATGTTTAAAAAACGAAAAACTAAGACGAAAACGGCGAGGTTAAAACCAACTTTGAGAAAAGACCAACGAAGGTCAAAAGTATTCAGAACAAAAATAAAAAACACGATGCAACATGGATTTGAAAAGAATCATGCACTCATTTAAAATGACTCTATGAAACAACATCAGTCGGACCGAATGAAGCAATGTATATTTACTTATGCATAATTCCCTGTCTACCATGTGTGTGTGTGTGTGTGTGTGTAATGGGCTACGGAAGAAATGATTACATTCTGTTTACATCTGGATCCATATAGAGTTACCTCCCCTGAATCGTAGTTGTCTGTACCGCCCACAAAATATCTCCCAAGTCCTAAATGTCAATGAAGTTCTTTGGAAAGATGGGCCATGGGACAAGGAAGATTTGGTTAACTTTCGGATCGATTCGGGATTATTTCTTTAGTTTGAGAGATAACCTTTCATTTTCTTTATACATGTATTCTCTTATGTTTGTCCATGCAAAATCTCCGAAGGTTCTCAAAGAATTACAATAACATGTCGAAGGGTAGGCTTTGGGCTAAAGAAAAACCGAATAAATCTGAGAACCGATCCTGAACTTTTCACAGTCACCTCCCCCGTACCGAAACATTTTTGAACAGATTTTCATTCAGTTTTTAATGCCAATGAGGCTAGCAGAAGTGTGCAGCCATCATGCATTGTTGTGGTGACTGATAAGTCACTATAGTTGTGTTTTTTTGAGGGTCAATCTTTCGGTAAGTTTCCATGTTTCAGTTTCATAGGTGACTATCGGAGAATACATAGGTTTATACCTGTCTTGGTAGGATTGATGGGATTCTCTTGTTCTTGACCAACCAAGAGTGATTCTTTGCTTGATTCCTTCTTACTTTAATGAATTTCATGGAGATTCGTTGCCCTAAGTAGATACAGTCATCTACTCTCTTCAGCTCTGCGTTTTCTGTTCTGATCATTGTGTCTTTGTCTTGTACATGTTTGCTCCTTATGACATTTATCTTACTGAAGTTTACGTGGACGCCTACTTTCTTTTTTACTCCATTCAGTTAGTCTTCGAAGATCATTAAGGTTCTCAGCGAAAGGGCAATGTCATCAGCAAATATGAGGTTACGTAAGTATTCGCCGTTATTATGATTCCTTTATTTTCTTAGACTAGGTTTCGACGGACTGTGAAGAGTTTGGTTGAGCTGGTACCGCCTTGTCTTACTCCTTTTTCGAGCTGAAAGGGTTCAGAGTTTTTTTATGTAACCTAATAAATTAGCTGCTGTTTTGGTAGATATGTTGTAAGATTCTGGCATATACGGGATCTACGCCTTGTTATATGATAGCACCAATGACCTTAGTGATTTTCACAGCCTTGTTAAAGTCAACAAATGCTACAGCCAGCAACAATTTATATTCTGCTGCTTTCTCTTTTAGTCGATTTATCGAATGGAGATTGGCTTTATATTTGTTCGTATTCAACCCATTAATTTTTAACTGTTGAAAGGTCATATTCTTTATCCAGCATGAACGCCAGATATAAGGGAAGCAACCCTTTAAAGTAGATTTATTCTAAGTAATGTTTTTATACACACCAGAAATCTAATGTTTTTTGAAATTTCACACGAAGATATTCTTCTATCAAAATGCAGAGGTTAGTTAAACTGGATATGCATAAGAGAAAGAAGCTATTGAATGTAATGTAGTCAAGTATGGACGTAAAGTGAAAAGTATACATACAAGAAAGAAACTATTCAAATGTACTGCACTTATGCACGGACATTAAGTAAAAGGTTGAGAAATTTTGCTTGTAAATATTTTGTAAAATTCAAGAGAAAGAGAAAAAATAATTACATTCCTAAAAAGAAGAAAAAATTCATAAAATAAATAAATTTGTGGCTCTAGGGAGAGACTTCCCGAGCTTACTTACGGCGCTCATAGTAAGACTTCTCTTTGACGTAATCAACATTCCAAAACGGACCACGAAATCGAAGTGGTGCTCTGTATATTGCAATGTAAGTAATGAAGTTAAGTTTTTATCGCATTATACTGCTTAAATTATTTATCTATTTTTTTTCCGACAATATAGGTTTTTTGCTTATCTTGTTTTTTTTCTGTGGACAATCTGGGTGTTTATTATCAGGTGAGTGTCAACACACGGGCAATAGCGCTTGGTATTACTATGAAGGATCCATTTTTCATCCACTCATTTTTCAGTGACAAACAGACCAAAGAATGGATCATGGAAACTAGTCCACCTTAATCGAATCACTGTTGAGGAGTTGCTACTGGCAAACCAGGCAGAAGACATTTTCCTATCTTCAAGACTTTTGTTAGCTGTCCAGAATTCCGCTAAATGCTTATATGACTGATATTGAATAATGTGCCTAGTTACCTTACTCTAACAATGATTCTAGGACAACTGCAGTCTCTAGTAATTCAACGTTGTCAATTTGAGTGTCTTGTTCTTGGTTCATCCTTAAAAAAAGTTTTTTCTAGATATAGTACAGAGTAAATATTCAAATGTTCAGCACTCTAACTCTATTGAAGCTACTAGTTTGCGTTATATATATATATATATATATATATATATATATATATATATATATATATATATATATATATATATATTCCAAGCCAGCCAGCCAGCCAGCCAGCCCAACTTGAAAACATAAGAAACTTATGCTGACAGTTTTGATGACAGCTTTGGTCGGCAGTTGCTATATACATATCTCTCTCTCTCTCTCTTTCTCTCTCTCACTCTCTCTCTATATATACGTGAGGGATGTCCAAAACGTAAGGTACAGATAAGCATAAATCCACCGAAATCAAAACATTGAGAAAGCTGTAAACACAAAGCAACAGAGGGTATACGATACCCATTGCAACAGCCAGAAGAGCCTTAATATTGAGCACACGCATAACAGACGTCACAGCAAAGATGGCTGCCACCATAAAATACCACCACAAAATAGTGTACAGACATAGAAGTGCAAGGTGTAATAAGGTTTTTGAATGCCAAGGGCAATAATCCGAAAGAAATTCAGTGCGAACTTGTCGCTGTGTATGGCGAACATGTAATTAGCAGGAAGGAAGTATCGGTCTGGTGTAATGTGCTCACAGAGGGGCGTACGAACTTGCAGGATGAAACCTCATGTAGGGCGTAGACGTTCATCAAAAACAGAAGACAACAACGGGCGCGTTGAAACATGGATTCAAGATGTAAGACGGTAGCAAACCCCGTGATACGGTCGTGAAACTTATTATCATCCGGAGTGGATGATCCATGGATGGCTCACGAGAAGTTGGGATATCGGAAAGTGTCAGTTCGTTGGGTCCCAAAGCTATTGAGCGAAGAAAACAAGTTCTGGCGCGCGAGAATTTATTTTCAGCTTTTGGAACGGTATTGGGGAGGTAGAGCAGATTGGGACTTTCTGGAACACATGATCACAGATGATGAGACCTGGTTACATTACGTTATGCCGGGAGCAAAGGTTGAATCTATCACCTGGAAACCGCCCATCCTCATCGAGCCCACAAAAAATTGTTCGGGGAAGCAAAAGGTGTGCTGCTCATACTTGATTCTGTGTGGTCAGACACTTAAAAGACCACGACGTTTGTGTAAGTCTGTCATCCTGCTACAGGACAACGCCTTCTTAAGCACTGAAAAAAGAGTGGTTCTAGAGATATTGGAAGTCTTAACTTGGTTCCTTCAGATCATCATCTGTTTAGGCCCCTCAAACGATATTTATCCAAGAAGTGATACCACAAGGATGAGGTACAAAGGTGGCTCCAGTCGATAGATGACAAGTTCTCCGGGGAGGGTATTTGTACGTTTATCTTTTACACACACACACACATATATATATATATATATATATATATATATATCACATCCACACTTATACACACACACACACACACATATATATATATGCACATCCACACTTATACATACATATATATATGTATAAAGCTGAGTATTAATATATATATATATATATATATATATATATATATATATAGTGTCATCCACAGACAGCTGTTTCGTTGTATTACAACTCTTCAGTGTGGCTATAGACAATCCACTATCTCATCCAGTACCCTTGGATTGAAACCTTCGCTTCAAACCTGGAGGCTGGTATCATACCCTGGTCACGGAACTGGACGGTCAGTCAGGTTGAATATAAGCGATATGTTTATGTAGCATATATTCTCCATCCACCAGAGTGCTCTATTCCTATGGAAGAGCATGGCATAAGCTTACAGTGAACGAGTTACCTCACTTAAAGAGTGCTCAACCCAGACTAGGGGATAATAACTCAAAATATAACCAAACAGGAAAAACATCTTTGAGATATTTCTTCTTATACAGCAAAGCAGATAAAAAAGTAGCTGTGACGGGAGAAATACTCTGATACATGAAAAAGAATAGAAGATGTCGTTGCTTAGTTTGACAGGTATTCTGGATAGACTACCTCCATGTTTCTCCTACTGGGGGCCAGGATCCAACCCTAAAACAACCTATGTAGAAGTGTCCATGGAGAGAGCATGGAAGTCAATGCCAGCGATTTAGGGAGATTATTCTATTTTAATACAATTTCCAGAAATGACCCCGGTGACCTCTAGTGACCGCTGACATCAACCACTCATTGCCTATAACTTTCGCCATGTGAAAATGTGCCCCTATGCAAAATTTCTACATGTTAGATGCAATATCGTGGTTGAGGACTCAAAATATTCGCTTGAAATGACATAAGGTGACCTCGAATGACTACGATAGCAAAATGACATTTTTGAATATTTCGGCTAGTCCAAATTTCGGTTGCATCGGTGCAAAACTATGTCTAACAACTTGGTTAATTAGATGGAATCGACCAAATGTAACATCGTCACCACCACCATCATCATCTTTATCATCAGTCTTTTACCGTCCGTCGTTAGACATTGACCTCCCCCAAGACTCGCCAGACCTCTCTATTGTGGGCGTTGCGCAGCCAATACTCTCTGAAACTCCCCAGTTCGTCTCAGCATCTCATATACTGCCGGCTTCGGTTCTGCATTTGATCTCTGGGGATCTATGTTGTGAGTCCTGGTATCCATGGGTAGACTGCCATTCTTGCAACATGATCAGCCCATTGCTATTTTAGTTTTCTAATTATTTCTATGATGTCTCAGACTCTTGTCTTTCCCCTAATATACAGTACTGTCTAGTGATCTTTCCATGGTTAATTCGTGTGTACGTTGCATGGTTCTCAGTTTGAGGTTCAGTCTCTTGGTTAAGTTTCATGTATTAGATCCATAGGTGCAATGGTTGTAAACCCTTCTCTTTAGGAGTAATGGTATTTTCTCATTCTTGAAGGTTGAGCTTGCTCTACCGGAGGCTTGTCATCCTTCTTTACTTGATTTCTTCTTCATTCTGAATGTTCAATGTTGCATTGTCATCAAACGATTTATCACAATGCCAAATATCAGTTACATATATGTGAAATTATTGCTTGATTGAAAAAATGAGTTAAAATCACCAGAATTGACACCTGGTTGTCGCAAACATCAACAATTGTTGTCTTCTTTGTGAGAAAATGTACCCATATGCTCAATTTCAGCATCCTCGATGTAAAATTGTGACCCACAACTCTGAAAATTGGTTTAAACGATCAGGAATAATCTCCAGTGACCTTAAATGGTCCCACAAGTCATCCCTGCATTGTATATGACCTTTGCTATTGGAAGATATACCTCTATGCCCAACTTCAATTCCATGGGTACTGTTGCCTCAAACTCGGAAAAGTGTTTTAGATGACCAAAAATGACCGCATGGTGCAAGATTGTGGTTAGAGGTGACTAGAAACTGACGCCTGGTGACCTCAAATGATCTTCTAGATCAACCTCACAGAGCCCATGTTTTAAGTTGACCCTTCTACAACTGGCATGCAGGATATTGATTTGATTGGTCCTGTAGATTTTTACGCTAATACTCCCAAGTAGCAACTCCTACAACACCGAGTATTTAAAAAAAAAAATCAAAACCCACCTGATGATCTTGAAGTCGTGGAAGAAGTCTGTCGTGGGTATCTAATATACTAATTATACTAGCTGCATTTCATGGAAAATATAGAGCACTTTTTCGATAGAAACCACATTTCACCAATAATACATATATATATATATATATATATATATATATATATATATATATATATATATATATATAATTGTGTCATCCACAGACAGATGTTTCGTTGTATTACAATAGTATGGCTATAGACTATCCATTATCCCATCCAGCACCACGAGGCAGGATCGAAACCTTCGCTTCAGACCCTTATCCTGCTTCAGCGCTAGGGAACTGGACGGCCAGTAAGGCTGGATTTAAGTGATATATCTATTTAGCTATGGAAGAGCATTGCACAAGCTAACAATGAACGAGTTATCTCACTTGAAGAGTGCTCCACCCTGAATGGAGGAGCGGCAATTATTGTGTCATCCACAGACAGCTATATATATATATATATATATATATATATATATATATATATATATATATATAATTTGATAATTTGATAATTTGATAATGTAAAAACAAGTTGACTATAAAGTATCAGTTGTGTCGTCAGATCTGATTTACAATTCAAATATGATTGAACAAGGCATAGTCGGAAATAAAAAGTATATGAAAACAATTATAATTTAGTCATTTACCCAAATTATCAAATTATTGAATTACACATTGTCGGGAAAAAACATTTCACTTATAAAGAAACTAAAACTTCGGCGATTGGGAGCAACATAAATGAACGTTTCAGCAGTGAACCCTGCGACCTTCCTCAAAGAGACACCTGATGAAGGCCGAAACGCTGTGAAAAAAATGAATACCAAAGCTGAGGAGACAGTCCAACTAAATCAGATACAATGATCAGAGCCACCTGACTAATACAGCCATTCATCTAAACTTGTACACACCAACCATCTGCCTATAAAATCAAGGAAATGTGGATAATGATAATCATAGTAATGTATTTTGGATTTCAATAGAATTTTTATCTTTCACTCATAGTAAGGAAGTCCCAGCTTAAACTAATTTTATTCTAACTACATTTAACCAAACAAACCATAAAAATGGAATGTGTGACTTCGTCGGCTTTAATCCCACGCAGGTGGTACTAAGTTGAGTGAATAAGTAAGAAAATAATTGGTAAGTTGTTACTGCCGAGTACTTTCATGAGACCTCCTTTAAAATAATTCAGGGAACGAACCTGAGAAAATACATTGTACTTAACTTGATTTTGCCAACAGATGGCCTTATTCAACAAAGGCCCATAACTCTAAATATTTTCAAGTGAAGCGTTAAGTAAAGGAAAAAGTAAGATTTTTAAAGAAAAAATATTTTTCACTATTATGATCATGCGAAAGTGGAAGGGGTATTTTATTTTGATATTATGGTCGTGTGGGTGTGTCCTTTTGTAGTACTGAATTCATGCGGATGCGATTATGATCAATACATAGTTTACCCAGGCCTGGTGATTGAGCGTGGTGAGGGGATGTTACACATCCTTGGTCACTTTCGCATAAGTAAATAAATAACCGTGAAACATGTCCCACAGATGAAAAGCATTTAAGTTAATTCGAAGCTTATTCTGAAATATAATGGCTCACGCATAAACACACCAAAAACACACACACACTCGCACATTATCCCCCCCACATAAATACACACACACGTACGCACACTCTCACACACGCGCTCAAACAGACATATACACACACATACACATTCACACAGGTGGGCATACTCCAATTTGCAAAGGCATACACTAATAGACGCAGAAATGTGCGTATACTTACGTAAGCGCTATCTCTGTCACACACACAAACAACATGCACACACGTATAATCAGAGCGTCATACATACATGTACAAAAGTATTTTAAAGTGTATGTATAAGCAACAGATATTTTCAAAAGAAGATAATTTTCATGTTTTTATTAATTACTGTGTAATAGCCAATGGACGAAGCATTGTCAATATTATCAATTTATAACTAGTCTTTCGTTCATCTTATTGCTGTTGTTTTTTTCCTTTCATTTAACGGTCGTAGAATAACAATAAAAAAAAAACCAACAGAAAAATAACAAAAAAGAGACGAATCAAAAGCTTACAGTTAAGTACAATATAAAAGAAAAATATCTTAAAAGTTATTCCTTACTTTATAAACAAGAGATAGTTAGTTATCAATGATGGTTTTGGAATCTATTTTCTGTTCTGAAAACATTGATATGTACAAACAAGACTGGCTGCTGCAGGGTCAGAATCCATCAAAACTTCGACTGAAGATGATTACTGCAACTTTTGTATTGTATATATAACGAATAAAAACTTGGAAAAATATTTTTTGGTATAAATGTTTTTATTAGAATTAAATAAATCCGTGCTTATCTGTATAATAAATTTTCGCAAACATCCAAAACTTGCCAATTTAGCTCAATCAGTAAGACTGCTTTCTGGCGATCAATTGTTCGTGAGTTCAAATCCCAGAAGGAAAATTGGATTTCCTCAGTTTATACCCCTCATTTTGGTGAGTGTTGTTATCGTTATGGTAGGAAAACAAAGTCAACTCCAGACTTTGTACAGGAGTTTGGCAATACTCCCCTCCGTAGCTTTCAATGTATGTTTAATAGGTCTCTGAATTAAAGAGTCTATAAAGTCTTTTTGTCATGTTTTTTTCTCTCTCCTCTCTCCTGAATTCTTTACCGAGCATTGGTTGATCAAAGAAAGAAAGGGGTTTTCATATTTGGAACATACTTTTGCAATTGAGGGTGATATTAGGTTCTGTCAGTTTTGGCCTTTTGTGCTTCCGCTGTCCCACGAGCCAGTTTAAGCCAGCTTTCGCAAAATATCTACTTGACCCTTGAACTGTGAATAGATATATTTTTCACTATATAGTAAAAAGTGAGTAATAGTTTTTTCAATGTCTAGTCAATAACTATTAAATTGACTGATTATGTTGAATCCAGCAATTTAAATCTTAGAAGATTTTTAACTGGAGAGTTCAAATTTTCCGTTAGCAGACAGCCATCAATCGTGGTGTAATCGAAGTCATTTTAGATGATAAAAACTGGCATTTAAAAAAGTCTGAATTTTGTTTTAGATGAATAAACGTATTTTTCTTCTTTGCACGGCTAACCTTACGCTATTTCCTTATAGTTAAAACGAAATAAAAAATTGAAATAAGATTATTGCTGAACGTGTGAAAAAAATTATTGCTAATGTTTAAAATGTTGGAAATACCCACCTAATTTGCTTGAAAATATTTCGAGTTATGGGCCTTTGTTGAATAATCAACATATAAGTTATAACATTTTATTCGGACATATTTAGGGTCATTTATGCAAAGTATGACACGTGTATCTGATCTGCAGTCTTAAATATGAACAAAATTATAGCCTGACATGTTTTGTGCCTTACAAAGCAACGGACACTGGCTTCCATTTAGTTGAACTAGATTACCCATGCTATCAAAAAATGACGGAGATCTTCAAGTATTTTGGTAGTTGCATTGTACTAGTGAAATATCACAAGATTTATCTCAATCTGTTATTTATGTTCAATGCTTCCTGGTTATTAAACTAAACTAAACGTGAAACTAATTGAACAATTATGAAGTCTTTTTAAACAAATTTAAAATTGCGTAATTTTTTTTTCAACAGCAAAGAAGAGTTCACTACATAACTCTAGGCGAAATGCCTCTCGACACCTTTTTTTCGGATCTTATATAAGAAAAAACTTGCTTTGCCATTCTGTCTGTGTTATTCAATTATTTTTCGAACATAGGCACACTCGTAGACAAATAGCGTATGCCAGAAGACTAACTTGACACTCATTGTCGTATATATAATATGAATCATAAATTGCATTATTATATGTAGAAAGTTTTTTGAAATGATAATGTTTCTTTATGATATAAAACAATTCATAATCCATTCTGTCTGACCAGATACGCCCATTTCTTAAATACATATATAATATGCATAATTTCACGGAAATTCAACAAGCGTAGTTTAGTCCGGCACAAGACTAATATTGAGGGATACTATTGAAAATAATTTTTTTGTATCAACAATGACTTTAGAGCAGTCCCAGCACTCTATTAGAGGTCTGATGTTTCAGGTTCCTATCCTGGTTTTTGTTTGTCCAAATAACAATCAGTTGATATCGAAATAAATTCATGAAAGCATATGTATTTTACAGAATCGATGTTCTCTGAGCACTGCAACGGCTTTGAACAACAAGTCTTCCAATACTTCTGATACAAGAGCTAAATATTTTAATAATCCTCTCTAAGTTTTTTTAAATCACCTCAATTCAGCAGTTGAAAACTGACATATTTGTTTGCGTGCTGCAATCGGTGCTTCAAATGAAGGTAAACCACCGATGGAGTATGCCAAAGTCTCAGATTTTGTTGTGTGCATCAGCTCAGTGATCCTTGCAAGTCTCAAGTCTGGTCGAGACCAGGGATTTATACCTATAAGTTTTCATGACCACGCCTTTGGCAGGATGCGAATCCACCGATGGGACACCGTCACCATAATCACACAGCTTAAAGTGTACTCAATCAGCTGCTGAGTGCACAGAGGGATAAATCCTAATTTTTCACACTCTACGCTAACAGTAAGAATAGAACCCCTAGACCTTATGTACGTGTTAAAGACGTGCATACCCTTACACTTTCCGAGGGCTTTCTTCAAATGAAAACTTGAGCAATTCTCAGATCGATACACGTCTGTTGAGCAAATGAAGATTCGTCTGGGAAAGATAATTTGGGCAAATCTCCAAGAGTCTGTCCAACATCGCATTTGCTCACATCGTTCTCTGTTTTACGATGGCTGATTTAACAAATTGTTTCTCGTAGCCATAATAATCTTGGTGATAAACAGACTTTAATGTCCCTAGGGTGATAAAAGAATTCTGACCCCTTGCAACTAAGATGTCTCCCTGATGATCTAAATCGACTCAAGCGATACACAGGCGTTTCCTTTCCTTCATTTGTGGATAGAATTTCCTATGGTGATGCTATTTGATGGCTCATACCAACTCCGGATTCATCGTCATCATTAGTCTCCAAAAGTCCGTCGTTGGATACAGACCTTCCCCAGGATTCGCCACACTCCTCTATCATTGGCGTCGCAGAGCCAGTACTTTCTGAATTTGTCTAGCTCGTCTCTCCATCTAATACTCTTCCGGCCTAAGTTATGCATAAGATCTCTGAGGATCCATGTCGAAAGTCACGATGTCCATTGGTTGTCTGCCATTCTTGCAACATAGCCAGGCCATTACCATTTGAGCCTTTTAATGGATTCTAAGATATCCCTGACTCCTGTCTTCTCCCAGATGTACTTTGTAGTCTCTCCATGTGAGGTTGAGCATAATCCTTTCATGTGCTTGGTGCATGGTTCTTAATTGGTGGGTCTGTCTCTTGGTTAGGTTCCATGTTTCAGCTCCATACGTGACTGACGGAAGGATGCATTGGTTATGCACCCTTCTTTTTAGGATGAATGAGATCTTCTTGTTTTTGAAGGTTGAGCTTGCTCAGCTGAGGGTTTGCCATCCTAGGGTGATTCTTCGCTTGATTTCTTCTTCTTTTGAGGGTCTCATGGAGATTCGTTGTCCTAGGTAGATGTAATGGTCTACTTTCTTTAGTTCTTTGGACTCAATTTTGGTCTTAGTTTTCTCCTTTCCGACATGGTTGTTGCACATGACTTTCGTCTGGCTGAAGTTCATGTATAGAACGACTTTCTTGCTCTCTTCATTTACTTCATCCAGCACTAGTTGGAGGTCGTGTAGGTTCTCTGCAAAAAGGGCTATGTTGTCCGCAAATGAGGCTTAGATATTCACCGTCTATTTTGATTTCTTTATTCTCCCTGTCTAGTCTTCTGAAGATCATCTCGAGGCAGGCGGTGAAGAGTTTGGGTGAGCTGGTATCACCTCGTCTTACTCCTTTCTGGAGCTGAAAGGGCTCCAAGTCTTCATGTAGTCTAATAAAAGAGCTGCTGTGATTGTATATATGTTTCAGCACTTCAACATATACTGGATGTACACTTTGTAGAGTGATGGCTTCCATGACCTGTGGGATTTCTACTGAGTCGAAGGCATTGTCAAGTCAGTTTTTGTAATCCAAAGTTACTTCGATTACCTAATGATTAATGTCTGACGACGGAAAAAGTTAAAGTCAGTTTCAGACTCCACAAAAATCTTACTTTGTGCAAATTTTATCCTCTAACAAACGCATGTGTACACTGAATGGCTTTGCAGATATAAACTTGAAATTGTTTCAAGATGACATCTCTTATGGATAACGAAACTATATTGGTATGTTTCAACATTTCTTTTTGCATACGATTGCATCAAATAGTCAAGTTTTTTATTCTATACTTTGAACTATTTTGTTTAGTTTGTTGTTCCATTAAATAAAGCATTAAAACATTAGTGTTTTTTGTTTTTTGTTTTGCTTTGATTCGATTTAATGTCGAAATAAATCATTAACAATAACATCCATCCGAAGTTACTGGTTGAATCAAATCCATTCGAATAATTTATCAAAACATTATTCTACATATCTAACCTTTTGTGCCCATAATAATTCCGTTTATGCACTGGTTGCAAAATGTATCGGCGCGTGTGTGCGCATAGACACGTTTTGCAACGAGCTAAGACAAAGGTATTGTCATTACAACACAATGTACACGCATTGTATACATACAAGCAACTTTATATATGCATATCTACATCCCTCGTTATATATATATGTGTATGTTTGTTTATGTGTGTACACGCGTGCATATGTGTGTGCACACTCACATCTATTAACAGCCCGAGTATCTTTTACGTATCATTATTCATAGGCATACATACAAGCATAAAAAGTAGAAGCTTTCATAAACTCAAAGTTTAAATACTTTTCTGCACACTTTTACATGAATAAATATACACGCTTTTCTCCAATTCTCTGTCTATCTGTTTGTCTCTCTCGTTCTGTCATTAATCCATTCTTATATGCACAACACGCATAAACAAAACATGTATATATATAAACACACACAAGATGCTCGTGAACACTTATACACATCTTCTTATCAACAGAGAATCATACTCTCTTCCATTACAAACACACCACTTCTTGCGTTCACAAATACACACACATTGACATACACATTGCCACCATCACTCACACGCACACATACATATTGACATGCACATTGACGTGTAAATTCCCTCTCTCTTGATCATACTTTCAACATGAGAGATTTTATCCTCTCTCTTTCTCATTTGTTTCATCATATTCATACGCACACATTCATCAGCTTATATTACAGATATCTGATATAGATGCAGCCTCGTATCTAAAAGCACATTCATATCTACGTATACATTCACGCACTCTTCCACAAACATATTAATGCCTCAACAGGCACTTGTGCTTGCTAGCACATATACGCATGTTTACATTTATGTACACACGCTATTAGGATGACAAACAACACAGTATCACGCATTCCCGTTAATGATGCGTTTTAAGTATTCTTTTTTTTCCTTTTTTTTTTTCCTGCAATGCCTGGTTGATGATCCTAATACACCCACTTGCCCACCCACATCTTCAAAGTCAGATTCTGGACATTTATTAAAAATAAAAATAAAAATAAAAAACCAGGAAGGAGAAACGACAGAGACAGCGGAGTTGAAAAAGCAGAGAGAAACAGACAGACGTCAGATAATTAACTTATATTTGACTTCCGTTTGCTAAACTAAAATTCCGGAACCACTGCCAGTGAGAAAGGCATACGCTTCCTTTCAAGAGCCGAGGTCTCTTTCTAGCGACGTCATCATCAATGCGAATCGGAGCGGGGTGGCGGATGGGGGAGTTGGATGAACGAGGTGCGGTTTGGATGGATAGTGTGTCAGGGTGGGGTTTGGTAAGTGCAAGCTCCCTGACATATGTAAGTGGCTTAGGCAGCTGGCTCTTCTTGAAAAGAAAAGAATATGTGACGACAATAAATGAATAAATAAAGATAAAAGGAAAAATTAAATGATGATGATGACGGTGATGGTGACAGCGGTGGATGGGGGGGGGGAGAAAACGGAAGAGACGTTGTTGAAAAAAAAGGAGTATTCGATAAAGTCCAAGAGAAGAAAAACACTGATTAGGAGGACAATACAATGATACACTTCTTTATGACAGCTCAATGATGTGTGAGAACTCGATTAATTTTTATGAGGTAGCTACTTTCACGAAGGATATTTTGGGCTACATGTTGATAAAGAGGGGAGCACAGACTTCCCGGTTGAAACGTGTTTAGCAGCCAAGCGGTGGTTGTTTGTTCCCTGACTATCAACACTAAGAAAAACAACAACAACAACAACAACAACAACTATAAACAAAGTAACCCCCACCCAACAAGATTTCTCCCCTTTTTTTATAGACCTCATATTAAATGGTCATTATTCTGAGGGCCAGGCAAACGCACCATCGTTCCACTTTGCTTACTATGTCGAGAGCTGCATCATTCAAATTGTTCATGTATGTATGTATGTATGTATGTATGTATGTATGTATGTATGTATGTATGTATGTAAGTATGTATGTATGTATGTATGTATGTATGTTTACACATATATATATATATATGTATATATATATATATATATATATGCATATATATATATATATATATATGCATATATATATATATATACATATATATATATATATATATATATATATATATATATATATATATATATATATATATATATATATATAATCTATCAGCCGGTTCATATGTATGTATGTATGTATGTATGTATGTATGTATGTATGTATGTATCTATCTATCTATCTATCTATCTATCTATCTATCTATCTACCTATCTATTTCATTAGATTCATCTATCTCTGTTAATATCTATCTAGCAATCGATCTCAGTTTGTTCTTATCTATCTATCTATCTATCTATCTATCTATCTATCTATCTATCTATCTATCAGCCTGTTTATACGTATGTATGTATGTATGTATGTATCAGTCTGTTCATATGTATGTATGTATGTATGTATGTATGTATGTATGTATGTATGTATGTATGTATCAGTCTGTGCATGTGTATGTATGTAAATATGTATGTATGTGTGTATGCATGTATGTATCCATCTGTCTGTTCCGTTGTATTCATCTATTTAGTAGAATAAGTCAGCAATCATGTTTAATGTGCAGACTCATTTCTCGACCGCTAACGCATTGCCTTTTCCTGCAAACGTCTGTCATCTCATAAGACATCAGCTTAATTAGCCAATCTATGCGTGACAAAGTCTTATTTGATAATTCTTACGTACAGCACTGGTCATAAGTATCTGAACAAGCACAAATTCAACGTCTCTTGCTTATGTTTTCACTTACGTATTGGCCTGCAAGCCAGACGGACATTGAAAGCCGTAAAAACAGACAGACATTGAGTGTTCTATCCTTTAAAAAATTTAAAAAAATATTTTTTATATGTGCGTGGGTTTGTTTGGGTTTGTTTATGAGTTTGTGTGTTCGAACACTCCTGACCGTACCGTTTTGTCTACAGACTTGGAAATTGGCATCAGAACTCTACTAGATGTCTTCTGAAATCTCTTTTTTTCAATCTTTGGAAAAAAAAGCTTTCTTGACCTTTTGGGGCCTTACTTTGATGGGTTTATTGATAACATCTAGATTCTCCAGAATAGATATTTCTAGATTATTTTTTCACTTAGTTTTAGATGTTTCCAGTTTCCATTATATTTTTGAAAGAGTTCGGCTTATGCTTGTTTCCATCGGCTGACTAAAACGTGTTGCAAAATTGCAGTTTTTCTAAACACAATTACTAGTTTAGTGTCATTTAACAATCTACTTTAACAACTCATCCCCCCCCCAAAAAAAAACAATGTTAGTTTGCCTTTTCACACTCCATGCAGATTGATTTATTAACAATTTCAATCAATTTAAAACGTCACTCCCTAGATTTAGAATTGTGAACCACAAAAGCAAGCCTAGATGCAGGTTTAGTTGCGCTGATTGCAATAAGATTTGCTTTTTGTAACGTAGAGTTCCTGTTTGACTCTTAAAATAAAGCTATATACTTAAAATTTCGGTTTCTTCAAATACCTACGAGAATACTTTTGTTTTGCCTATTTTAATTGTTGAGGCGAAAAATCTTTTAAATCGAATTTTTCTTTCACTGCATATACACCAAACGGTACCCAACAAATGGCATAGATACCTTTATACACTTATCCATTAATCTTAGAACCTATTCTATTCCATTGATCTCAACACAAGTGGCTCAAACTATTTTTTGTAACTAAGACGATTTGGTAACACACACAGAGACACAATCCGTTGAAAGGAACAAATGGAGTAGATATGGACCGTGAATAAACAAAATTAGGGTCTTTGCATTACCGGTGGCTGTTTAGCTCATTAGTGAGCACAATGCTACGTTAAGTGGCTACCTATCGGTCGTAGTTTCGATATATATATATATATATATATATATATATATATATATATATATATATGTGTGTGTGTGTGTGTGTGTTATCTTATGATTTAACAATGTGGACAAGACTAAATTATTAGTAGCGTCGTTAGATCTCTCTCTCTCTCTCTCTCTCTCTCTCTCTCTCTCTATATATATATATATATGTATGTGTGAGTATATATGTAAACGTGCGTGTGAGAGAGAGGAGGCGAAAGACTTGGATCAGTAGTAATTATGTTTCAGCCCCATATTTGATGTACACACACACACACACACACACACACACACACATATATATGTATGTAGGTGTATGCATTATCATTATCATGTATTATAAGTCCACTGCTGGACAAAGGCCTTTCCAGTGTCCATCCATGATGAGCAATGTCTACTGGCAAACTTTCCTGGTCTTCTCCAACTACATTTACTCTCCCTCTGGCACCAATCCGTCCACTTTTTACTCCATCTAATGTCACTTCTTTTCGCTACATGTCCTGCCCATCTTTGTTGCTATAGTACTTGTATGATATTCCCCACCCTGGTCATCTCATGAATCCATGTTGATATTTTTCTATCGCTGAGAGTTATTCCTAACATTACTCTTTTCATTATCTTTTGTATTACTCTGAATTTGTCTTCGAGTGGTCCAGTAAGTTACCAGGTTTTGCACCCATACAAAGGGACCTTACTGCGCATGTGCGAACGGTACTTACTTGACTGGGAGTTGCTATTGAGTGAACTCGAATAATGTGTGAGTCATTCTTTACGTCTAGTGCAGCTTTTTGACAGGACTTACTCGAGTCTGTTAGCCTTTCTTACAATCCAAAGCTCGCTCCCCACGATTTCTAATGTTTCGCTTTTGAAAGGGACAAGCTTTTGGGGGCTATAGAGGAGACCAATGAGAACACTAGTTCAGTGGTCCCCAAACTTTTTCGCATCACGGTACATTTAGTGTATAAGGACTTTTCATGGCACCCAAAGTCAGAGAATACTGAACAACTGGTTGTGTGTTTCTGCGGTTAGGTTAGGTTAGTTAAAAAGCAAAAAACAAAACGAAACAAAAAACAAAAAAACGGACAAGTTTTGATCAAGCAAAAATGGTAGAAAAGTATGTAAGAAAGCAGTTCTATTCATTTATTTTATTTACTATGAAAGGGTCTGGTTTAGCCACTATTTACTATGTGAATTGAATATCGGGAGTCGTTAAGACAGGCACGAAGATTCTAGTTTTACATTATTTATACACTGTTAATCAATTGCCCACTTAAGAGTCAATTCACTCGCTTCCCCTATGAGAATGTACCTTTTTCAAAAACGAAAAATTTCCGGAAGAAACGAAGGTCAGATGCAGTCAAGCTAGGGTCTAGTTAATATTAATTGATTGGATAGTTTCCGGACAAAACACGTTGATGCATGACTTTTGATTCATTGCTATATATATATATATATATATATATATATATATATATATATATATATATATATATATATATATATATATATATATATATATATATATATATATTTATATATATATATATATATATATAGATAGATAGATAGATATATAGATAGATAGATAGATAGATAGATATGAATTTACATAGATAAGTACAAATCTATATAGATAAGCCGAGATGTGTATAGATAAGTGTATATATATTTAGGCATGGAGAAATTCATATAGATGTGTAGACACTTACATAAATGAGTAGAAATTTTTACAGATAAGTAGTAATTCCAAAGCCGCCCAACCTTACCTCAAACTGCGCGACGAACTGCATGAGACCGCCCGGCTCTTCCAGCGTATCGATAGCAGTCGTTCGTGAAAACATGTTCTCCGTGGTGACAGCGGGGACTGAGACAGTTGTCTGCTATTTTATTCATATTTTAAAAATCAGGGAAAGAAAGAATGCCGCCACCGTAATTCCAACGGAGAGTTAACATAGACACGTGTTTTTTTTAGTTAAATGAAAACATACTCATTGACAACGTTGAAATTTATATAGATAAGTAGAAATTGGTAGAAAAACAACACAAAACTTATAGTTTAATTTTTCAAATCTTGAAACATGTATCATTGGTACGCCGAATCGAAATAGTCTAATTGGTGAAGTTTCAACTTCTTTTTAAAAGATAAATTGACATGTAGTTTAAATTTGATAAAAAGTTTATTTGATAAAAATAAGGATTGATAGAAAACAATAAAAGTTTATGTAATCAAAATGGTATATTTTTTTTTACAAAAAATGTAAATTTAGCCAATCAAGGAATTTCAGCGATTCGGCATAACATCACTACGAATAACAACCCGCATGTCATTTTCTTCAGAAACGCTATCTTCAAACTTTCTATTTGTTATAATTGAGAACTCCTGATCTCAATGTGAGTCAATTCCATCTTGATCTGAACTATCTGAACTTCCGAATTTAGTCTAGATAGTCCAGTCACAAGGTAATTCTAACTCCCAAAATTGAAGAAAGCAACAGGTAACCACTCCACTATCCCCGACAAGAACAATCATAGAAATGCAGAGTTTGAAGGCAAGGAGTACATATGAGCAACCATATGCCCGTGGACCAGATTTGGCCGACGGTAACATTTTTTTTTTGCTTGCAGCCAATCTGGATATTAATCTGAAATCTTAAATAAATTTTCTCAGAAAATCAATTTTATCATTTATATTTTAAAATTATTACTATCTAAGAGGTTTAGTATTGAAACAAAGAGATTTCTGCTCCTGGCTCCTAATCACAGTTAGTATCACTTATAGTAATTCCACAGTGAAATCGGATTCACTTACATCACTTTCACTGACCTTAATTTTTCCACTTGGCTGAACTGAGCTCACACACGATACAATCAAATTTGTATCCATACTCACTAACCCAGTATTATTTATTCGTCGATTCAAATTGTTTTTTTTAAAACTGAGTCAATGTAAGTAATTTTTAATATCATATTACCCCAAAATTAAGATTTAAAAAAAATAAACGTTACGAACAAATGAATGAAAATTTAGGACTCAAACGCGAAGAATTTGACAAATTCAAGTGTTTATTGTTATTTCCGATGTCACTTAGTACATTCATTTGTAAACGCACTACGGTGTGTTGATCATGACTGGATAAGGAAGATCATAGTGACAATAGTAAACAACAAGTAAATTAGATTAATACTATAATTAGGTCAAAAGATATGAGTGGTATACTGCTCTATTGCTTTTTAGAATATTTTTTCCAGAATTGCAACGTATAGCCAATAATGAATGTTGAGAATTAAAACTATTTCTGTTTTACTTAAAGCCGATCGTAGGAAAAAAGATTTCATAATTTTTACCCTGTACTGATCTGATACACCTTACAAATTTAGCATGACTGATATTCATAACAAGCCTGTCTGTTACAGTGTCAAACTCCAACCCAACTTCTATTCCGACCGAAGATGATTTCTGCAACTGATGATTATTGCAACTTTTGTGTTGAATATATAAAGAATAAATTGGTATGTATATAAGACTTGACATTTTATCTCAGTTGGTGAGAGAGCCTCCTTCTAATCTTGAGGTCGTGATTTGGAAATGGTAATTTTATATAGAGGTTTTGTCCAACGTGACGTAACAGACACACAGTGAAGAGTTCACTCTTCTGAATTTGGTGAGGATTGTTCTTGATATTGTCGTTGTTAGTGGGAGACAAAGTCAACCCCAACTTGGACTGGAGTTTGACAACATTCGAAGTTCGTAAATCTGGATATTCTAAACAGCTGTCAAAATCAATATATTTAGCTTGAATTTGACAAGAATTCAATGAATTTTTTCATTGTCCTTATCTTTGTTGTTTTTTTTTTCAAAACATTGTAGGCGGTCCATCCCTTTTCAGGGTAATGTGTCGGGTGTAGAATTCATTGATTTTATTTTGTTTGTAGCCCAGTCTGGTGTTGTCGGCTATGTCTAATTGTTATGGTACTTTTCATTGACTCACTCGGCTCGATTGAATGCTGGCCTCATCACAGTGCTTCTGCGTTGGTATTGAAACTATATAAGTCAACTCCCTTTAGTTATTACCCACTCCCTTTTCTTCTTTTTTTTTTCCTCTAATCCTTTTCTCATTTTATTCTATATCGTCTGCATAATCATCATTGTAAACACGCTGGAAAGAGAGTTTTTCATTCTCCTCGTTAGCGAGGTTTTATTCGTTCCACGGACTCTTCCACATAGGATATCACAGACTAGTTAAAATATAACATTCTAATTTATTCTCAATTTCATTTTTTTCATGTTACTGTGAGTTGATTATTGTTACATTATCATCAACTTCAATTAATTATGAGTTTATTTCCGAGTGGTTTTGTAAATTTCTTGGTTTCGCACCCGTTCGTCAGCGCAGAGTGAAATGGAAAAAGCAAGGTAATGGATAACTCTGAACGAAAGAAAAAGATTAATACGGATCCATGTGAGTACCGAGGTGAAGCATACTATACAAATAATTGAGCAATAAAATGGAGATGGGTAGGACACATAACGAGAAAAAAGACAACAGGTGGAGTAAAAGGCTGACCGATTGGTGCCCGTCGTGGTACAGTAAACGCAGTAGGAAATCACCGGGCACAAGTTGGAGATACGACATAGCTGGTAAGACATGGCAAAGATTTATGCAACCACGCTCTTCATGGAAGGAGATGGGAAAGGCCGTTGTCCAGCAGTGGACTAATAACAATTAATGACGACGACGACGACGATGATGATGATGATGATAATGATCTCCGAAAATGTTGAAATGTTTGATCAGAAGCGATTCAAGAGTGAATAACATCAGCCCGATTTCGTTCGTGGAATTTCTATTTCAAATTGCTTTGCTCAAGTTAGTTCCCGCCCAATAGATTCCTCTTCCTTAAACAGACGGATAATGACCCTTTGCCACATAAAATGTTCTCGAAGCCAACATAAAAGTAAGTTCATGTCATCTTCCCAGAAAAGTATGGAATTGAGAAGTTGGTCGTTTTGGGGGTTTCAATTTGCAATTATGCCAAATTGATCTCATGGATTGTGTTCAGCGACATTCAAATTTGCTTTTTGGTAATTCAGATTTTTAGTGATCACTACTCAACAAAAGGTGAGAAAGGTAACTCATCAATTGATCAACTCTTGTACTACAATCAGAAGATTCTTGTTTTGCTAAACTCCAATACAAAATCTTGAGTTGACTTTGTTTTCCTACCGTAACAGCAACAAGAACAACCCTCAAAATTAGGGGCGTAAACCGATACGTAAAAACCACATTCCCTCACTGTGATTTGAACATACGACCAAGTAATTGCCAGGTGGCTGTCTTACTGATTGAGCTGAAATGACGGATCATATGTTAACGAAAATGCACCGTACAGATACCCACGGGTTTATTTAATTCTACTGCTTGTTATAAATTGAGTTGGTTGGCTTATTCATCGCTTGCAAGGATCAGGGGTAGGCGACTTCTCTCTCGCCTGCGCTGGTTGCTTTTATTAAACCTTTCTTGTATTAACGGTACTTTAAAGTACCACCCGTTTATCGATTGATTTGAGACTTGCGTGTTCCCGGTGATACTTATACGTTCAATTAATATTTTCCAATAGAAAATAGAGTTCACCCAAATGATTCTTTATCATTCAATGTTAGTTGAATTGTATGGCCTTCAAATACAGATAAGAAAATTTCATTAAATAAAGATATAAAAAAATCAAGACTGAAAGGGTTAAAGATCAGTTCGGGCACGCCGAGCTCACTCTTTAGGCATGCTGCTCTTTCTCGGTGACTAGGCAGGCCAAGATAGCCAAGGTTTTTTAGGGGAGACTCAATCTGCACAACTATTCGACTCATTGCGTTATGGGAAATGGATTCATGCTTTTCCCAAGGAAATTAAAGCAAAATGATCACAAACAACTTTGGTCGGTATTTGAACTTGGTTCGCCGATTCCGTTTTCCGTTAGGGCACTAGGTACGTTGTAGATCTTTATTAGGTCGCAAAAGTAGGACTCCTAGTAAGGATCAACGTCATACCGATGGCGGATTGTTTGATATTTACTTATTTAACATAATTTGAGATAAGGCCATAATGATGGGTCATCTGGGGAGGATCGAACTCACAACACAAGCTGTACTTTGAGACAACAGCTTGCTGACTATCGCTTCACACCACGTGCGTGTTCTTATGTAGATACTTACCTTACGCTAAGCAGCTACAGTAGGCCATTTTGTGAAGAACGATTCATTAGCAAGGGTCTGAGAGACTTGGTTACAAATTACCACTTTACCTATCTTCAGATCGATATACGTCTGCTGAGCAAATGAAGATTCGTCAGAAAAAAGATGATAATTTTGGCAAATCTCCAAGAGTCTGCCCACCATCGCATTTGCTCACATCGTTCTCTGTTAAACGTTGGCTGATTTAAGAAAATGTTTGCTCCTAGTTCCTCTGCTATAATAATCCTTGTGATAAGCATACATCAATGTCCTTCTTGGGTTGATAAAATGGGATCCTGACCCCTTGCTACAGATATTTTTCTTTCGATTTGCTGTCTCATTGCCCGAAGGTGTCGTCCTGGTGGTCTAGAACGACTTGACCGATACACAGTCGTTTAGTTCCTTTCGTGCTATTGGACATTGGCTCATTATACATCTGAATTGACCGACAATATATCTCCTTTCTAAATCTGGTAGTTTCCCTCGACCCAGGAATACAAGGCATACTATGGGGAATTTAGTTGTTTCTTTTATATGCAAATATCACACACACACACACACACACACACACAAACGCACACACACACGCACACACACACACACACACACATACATATATATATATATATATATATATATATATATATACATATTTATATGTATATAGATATACCTGTGTATGTGTGTGATTAATTAATTGATTTGAAACACGGTTTTCGTTTTTGATCAAGATGTCAAAAAGGAATTTCTTTGAAGCTTTGTTCCATGGTAAATTTTATTTTTACACTTGGGTGTAAATTTTGTAACATGTTAAAATATCGATATTGCCTCATGAAAATTTCCAGCAGATAAAGCAATCATCTAGATATCTTTTACAAGACTTCATGATATCATCATTTCCGTATCTTTGCCCTATACTTTCAAATAAAATTTCCTTAATTAATATAAGGAGGGTGTATATTGGTGCTATTTTAGTTCCCAGAAGATGAATATGATTGCCATTGTCAAATTGAAATGAGTTATTCCTTTGGATCAAATCTATGCTGTCGATAATGAACTTTATGTCATATTTTGAGTGCAGTATGTCGGGATTTTTTAAAATCCAACTTGAAACGGGCTATTTACCTAGCTCAATAGGAATGTTACTATATAGACTAGTAACATTAAACATCGTCAAAAGTGTTTTTGGATTTGTTTGGCTGGTTATGATTGTTTATCCTATTTACGTTGTCGAGGCCAAACGATACATTCACCATGTGATCGGGAGATCATTTCAAATAGAGGTTCAATATATAACGCAACTTAAAATCATTCTGTTGGATCATTTATCCATCTCTTAATGACATAATTGTCCACGTTGAAAGAAACAAATAGAGCAGATATAGACAATGAATGAACAAAATGAGAATTTGGAGTTGAAATAGTTTATTTAGGCCTTTTCATTGACAGCGGCTATTTAACTCATTGGTGAGAGCAACGCTACGTTGAAGCGGTAACTATCATTCGCAGGTTCGTATCCTGTAGCATTTCCTTTTTCTTGTCTCTATATATATACGAGTTATGTATAATATACAGTCAATGTATGTATTATAGATGTATCATATATTTAGTATTTATAGTATATGTATAATTCCGGGTCCTGAGGACGGTATAAGGGGGCTGGAGAGAATAAATATGTGTATCGAAACTTGTAAGCTGATGCAATACGTCCATTAATAAAATACGTTGACTCTATCGTCAGCTGTCGAAAATTTGGTATTGTGTGCCATAAGGGTTATAGTAGATGAAAACAGGATGACGAAAGGACAAAGGTGTTTGAACTGTGTGTGTGTGTGTGAGGGGAGGGCGAAAACAACTTCGAACCGCCTTATAAAATTCTTCTTGGAGGGCCTGACAAATGAACACATACGTGGAGATTTTATGAGCGACGATTTGGTAGAGGATTCCAAGTTTATTGCAGGTTTGTCAATGGCTGGCTAGACGTACACGGGAAAGGTTAGCTACAAGAAATGATCATGCAGCTGAAGGGAGATCCGGTTTTACGGTGGTGTCTCTTGCTCCGTGGGTTGCTTCAGTTACCGAGGTTTCCAGGAATAATTTTTTATGTCTTTATATTTCTCTGCAATCAGCCTCAGTTAACCATTGGTGGTAGTCAATCCCAAAGGAGATGGGGGTCATTTTAAAGCAGTCATTGTACTTGTTTTGTGGTGCACCACTGTCCTGCCAGCTGGAGACCAGATCGCTGAAAGGGGTGGGGTTAGAAGACGATAATTTCGATGCTTGTGGCCCTGGAGGATTCTTGGTCTTCATTGTTCGTGATCAAGTTACTTCAGTACACGCTGAAAATGACGAGGAAGAAACGCTGAGCCGGTGCAAATAGTGCTTATATATTACCCAGGATTCGGTTCTAGGTAGAAGGGTAAACAGCCCGATAGCTGTGTAGACTCTTATTTTTTGTCTTTCGTATAGCTCTAAACTTGTCTTAGCCAGTAAAATGTGCATCTTTTAGTTCAATTCTACGTAAGAGAATATGACACAACCTAGGTTAGTATATATATCTTCAGTTTGGCGTAAAAGAATATGACGCAACCTACGTGAGTATATATATATATATATATATATATATATATATATATATATCAACCTAATCTGAATATTAGGGCGTAAACAAATCTCAAACCAATTCAAATATCAATCCTAGACCTTACACTTGGATCTAATCCAAATTGCATTGCATTTGTAACCAAGACAAAAAATTTGTGTTGTTGGTTGGTGAAAAATTCATGTAAATACATAAATATTTTCTATCCTTAACTTCCACAACAATAATACTAGCTAATCGGCAAGCATTGCAAGAACACGTTTCTTGAAGGGCCATTTTGTATCGTCAACTTTGAATGGCTAAAAGTGGCTAGATTTACTTTAAAATATGGCTGGAATTTCCCCAAAATATAAATGTACTGGGTATTGATAAGAACGTCCACAAACATTCTCGATCTTAACATTTAATAACATTATTCCTGATCGAACGATGCCGTTCTTTACAGAAATATTTTTTTATATATGTATATGTAATTAAGTGATCAATACGGAAAATAGTTGTATCTAAATCAAGTTTATTATTCTTCTAAATGAAACAATGATGAAAAGTGGAAAAAAATTGTCTAATCATAATTCTGTCTGTATCTTTGTATGTAAGTACCTGCCTACCATAAAGACTACTGGATATAAATCCATAATTTTCTTTATGAGTTCGGAACTGATCCCCGGGAAGTGCTTTTAGAGAATTAGCTTTCGAAAGCCACCCCTAAAATATGTTTTAACGGGGTTTCAAATCAGATGGGTTTTTTATTCATCCATTTATATGATCATTCATCAATGGTAAAAGTACTTTTAGATGACGTAATAAAATGATATTCTTTATTCTTTTTTCTCAGTTCAATCATCGGAAATAAAAATGCGTTCTTCATAAAAAAGAAACCAAAAATATCACACCCCAATGTTTATTTGTTGTACATGGTGTACGGTAAAGGCATATATTTGTCATTGGAGAGAATTATTTCATTGATAAAACGTATTATTAAATATTTTTTATTATCATCATTTTCCATTTATGTCGGTCGAAATCAAAGATTACTTTTTTCCGCTTTTAAGGTTCAAAATCGAAGTGGAATTCCCTTTTTTCACTTTTAGGAGTGAAAATGGAAGGGGGATTGCTTTCTCCTAACTTTTAGGGGTCCAGAGTGGGTGGGTGGGGGGTAATTTTTTCACTTTCAGGGGTCAAAATACAAGGGAATTCTTATTTACTTTTTGAGGTCGAAATAGGTGGGGGATATTTTTTTTTAATTTTTAGGGGTCAAAATCGAGGGGAAGATTTTTTTCTTCACTTCTAGGGATTGGAATCAAAGGGATTCTTTTTCAACTTTCAGGGGTCAAAATGGGTAGGGGGTAACTTTTAAGTTTCAAAATCATCTTGATCCCTCAAAGTAAAAAAAACAAATCCTTTGATTTCGGCCCCTAAAAGTGGGGAAAGAAATATTCTGCTTGATTTTGACTCCTGTCAGTGAAAAACACGAAAAACAAAACAAAACAAAACGTACCGGGTCGAAATCGAGAGGGAAGATTTTTTTAGGGGGGGTCTAAATCAAGGATGGAGATTTTCTTCTTTCTACAGAAAATAAACATGGGAACTCTTCCCCCCTTTCAACATTAACCCCTTCTCCTTTCCAACATTTACTCCAAACCCCCTTTTTTTACTATTTGCCCAATTTTTGAAAATTAGCCCCCCTTTTAACATTACCCCCTTTGAAAGTTTCTATTTTCTCAACCTTACTCTTTTTTTCCTTAACATTAGGCCCTCATTTTTAACGTTTTTTTTCAATTCTAAATATTAAAATATTCTACCATTTTTTAACTTCAGAATCCCCTTTTCTTACATTTGATACCCCTCTTCGGGGAAATTAGCCCTACCTTTTTGTAGCATTAAAGCCTGTTGACTTTGCACCCATGACCCTCGTTTTTTTCAACCTAAAACACCTCTTTTTCGCAATAGTCCCCCCCCTTTTTTTTACATTAGCTCAATCGTATTTTCACTTTTGTTGAACACCGTTTTTCACATTAGCACCCCACTTCTTCAACATGATCCCCCTATTTTGTAACAGTATAAAAAGTGGTATTAAATCAATTTCAAAAACAAATTAAACGCTATCTGATTTCCAGTTATCTTTCCTATCCTTTATTTTTGGACCGCAATTAATACCGCCCATTAGGGTAGGTATTTAGTCTAGTCTAGTATAATTAATTTCACAATGAATTGATCAGTTATAAATAAGAGAGTGAAAATGGAAACTTTGTTCAAGACACCGTTTTTCAATTCATGTTGTTGATCGTGTACAATGTCATGTGTTGATACGAATTATATATAAAACATAATTAATTGAAATAAACAAATAAACTAATACAAATTTATTATTCACTTCAGTATATGATATAAGCAGAATAATCGAATCAATTTTGACCAATCAATTCAAAAGGTGCATCCAAGAATTGCGTCCTTTCAAGGATTGCCTAGAAATCAATTCTATTCGGTGACGTACTTATCATAAGGTCTATAGAGCAATTTGGGAGATTCTTTGTAAATATAGTTCAACCGAGCATCACAAACTCGGCAACCTTGGTGCCGAGGGTGTTCCAAGTTTATGAAGTTCCCTTTATTTTTCGGTGTAGCAGTGTCAGGTCATTAACACGATGAAGCTGCGTGAATAGCCCAGAATTTACGAGTGCCCCTAATATTAACAAAATAATCGTTTATTTTTATGAAATCTTTATAATATATCTTTATACCGCTTCCAAGCAATTATATTCACTTTTTGTATTTACAAAAAGTATATCTAGTGAAATTTTTTAATGGCTTTTCAAAAAAAAAATATATCGTCATCTGATTTATGATCTTTATGTTACGTGCATTCTTCGGGAACATTGTTATTCTGAAAGACTGTTATTTTACTTATCAATGAATAAAAACGTTTTTTTTTTAAATGAGGATTACTCATTTCTTGAAAATAGCAGGTTTTTTGATGTTTTAAGGTTTCTGAAGTCTGAGTACGTAATGCTCAACTGTATTCCACATGGTATTAAATATGGTATTTGCTTACTGCAAAACAATAGCCTGAAGGAGATATACTTCCAGACAGGTGCTAAAGTGTACTATAAATACATATTGAACACGCAACTCAGTTGCCGAATCAATGGAGTTGCCTCAACTCGTTTTGAAGAGATTAGTGAGAGGCATTTAAATATGTACCTGGTCATAACAAAATAAGTAAGCAAGAACGTTTCTTTCTTTCTTTCTTTCTTTCTTTCTTTCTTTCTTTCTTTCTTTTCTTTCATTTTGATGTCTTTTTTTGTTCAATACCCTAACGCATATTGGTTGACGCCGGCCAGGCATACATCCGTCTGTAATGTATGGAGGACACTTTAATTATGCTATGTCCAATGCACAAGGTTACCTCGGCTGACAGGTGTCTACACGAGACAACACGTCCACTTAAAGGTGTCAGTAAAGTAATCCAGCCGAAAATCTAACCCACTCGATGACCGTGCACAGGTCAACCAGTGCTCTTCCTTCCTTCCTTTCTATCTATCTATCTATCTATCTATCTATCTATCTATCTATCTATCTATCTATCTATCTATCTATCTATCTATGTTCATATCTATCTATCTCAGTCTGTTCATATCTATCTATCTATCTATCTATCTATCTATCTATCTATCTATCTATCTATCTATCTATCTATCTATCTATCTATTTCGGTCTGTTCATATCTATCTATCTATCTATCTATCTATCTATCTATCTATCTATCTATCTATCTATCTATCTATCTATCTATCTATCTATCTATCTATCTATCTATCTATCTATTTCGGTCTGCTCATATCTATCTATCTATCTATTTCGGTCTGCTCATATCTATCTATCTATCTATCTATCTATCTATCTATCTCAGCCTGTTCATATCTATCTATCTATCAATCTATCTATCTATCTATCTATCTATCTATCTCAGCCTGTTCATATCTATCTATCTATCTATCTATCTATCTATCTACCTATCTATCATGGTGTGTTCATATCTATCCATCTATCTATCTACCTATCTTAGTCTGCTCATATCTATCTATCTATCTATCTATCTATCTATCTATCCATCTATCTATCTATCTATCTATCTATCTATCTATCTATCTATCTATCTATCTATCTATCAACTGTTTGGCGATAAATCGATGTCTGACTTCAGGTAAAGCTTCACGGAACTAATTGGCATGTTCTCCGAAATTAGTTGCCGCTACACAATCTTTTTTTTAGTATAAGGTTGGTGCAAAAATGAATGCAGTTTTTCACCACCAACTTTAAAGCAGTATATGTTAGTTTAGATTAGTTTTTATTCAAAATTAGAATACTTAGAATCTGAACATCACAAGAAACAAGTTTATTTATTCCGAAAGCATACAATTCTGGGGTCCTGGTTACAATGAATTCTCCGATGGTGTTTTGAGCTGCTGCTTAGTCATTGATGAACTTCCCTGATACCAGATTTGCACGGGCCTAGGTTTAACACCTGGAAGAGTAACCATATACATCTGAATCAGTGTTGCCAATTTAGTGCCCTTTGCACTTAAATTGACGCGTTTCGTGTTTTGGTTCCGAGAAAATTCAACACTTAGCGCTATTTTTAAAACCCATTTGAACGTTATTTATTTGCAATTTTTGCAATTTAGCTACCCCTTGTCATCCCAGGTAAATAGAGCTGTTTTTAGCTATCAAAATAGCCACAAAAGGGCTAGCAGTATTTTTAGCCGATATCTTTTGGGGACAAAATGTTTGAAACATTGACAGTCAGTTGGAGAGAGGTCTGATGAGTAAGCTGGGTGAGATAAAGTTTCTTAGCCAGGTTCGTGCAATTTCTGCAGGGTCATTCATGCAAAGTGTAGGTTTTTTGTTTCCTGTTCAGGGTCATTCGCACGAAATGTCGAGCTTTTTTTTTTCCTTTTCCAAAGAGGTGCAAATGTCGAACAACTGTTAATGGGCAATGTTTAGTTCCTCTGCAACCTCCCGAGTTGTGCCCATCAAAACATGATTTCCCCATCATATAGTTCCAGGAATTTACCAAAGGTGATCCCGATTCTATTTGTATAATATGTTTCCTTTATCCGTTTCAAGACTATTTTGTGTAGTATGCACTATTTACGTATTTCAAGGCTATTCTGAATATTTTTATGGGTATTTTTCGAATATTTTGACGGAAACTTTCTCTTAATTAAAACATTAATAATAAAACATTATTGTCGTTTCATGAAAAAAAAAATAATAAAAGAAACAAAGTTAAACGTGGGTATATCAGATTTCAAAAACGTAATTAAAAATTTGAAAAATTCGTTAATAATTTTTTTGTTTTTGCTATAAAGTAAAAAAAAATCATTATGTGTAAGAGAAAATCATTCATTAAAAATAATTAAAAGATAATTCATGAAAGAAAAACAAAAGTATAATACATTATATTTTTATTGCTATGAATAAATTGTCCGTTGGTTTGTATGGTGCACTTAATTCTTTTCATTTTATGCTCAGAATTCCAAACGGAACCACTATCGCTAAGTTGTGTCAATAGTTTTTAATAAAACCTCATAAAGTTATACCGGAAAAATGTGATGGGCAATTTATGTTTTGATGGGCACTTTTCCTCTCTCGATAAATTCGAGATGGGCACCTTTCCTAGCACTCTTCCCGGATCCAAATCAGTGTTGCCAACTCAATTTTTTCTCCAAATCAGCCTCGAAAAAGCGTGAGGAAAAAAAAAAAGCCAAAACGTGCTAAAAACACTGCTAGCTCTTTTATGGCCATTTGAATTCCCATAACAGCTGGATTTACCCGAAAAAAGGCCCAGAAAAAAACTTCTAAAATTGCTGAAAAATAGCGCTTATATGGGATAAGAATAACGGTAAATATTGCTTTTTCGAGCTGCTAAAACAAGAAACACGCTAAATTTAGCTCGAAAAGCACCTAATTTGGTGACACTAATCCCAATGTTCCATGGTTTCTGAAATTATGGCGCTAGAAAAAGCTAATCAAATATCGACCATCTCCAAAGAGTAAATCAACTAAAAGAGAAAGTAGAAAATGTAGACTTCATTTCAAACTGTTATTCAAGTACTCTTGTTATTATTGGTAGACACTAATGATTTATGCATGTGTATGTATATACACGGTAGTGTACGTGATCTACTTAAAAGTAACAAAACAGAATGAAAAGAACGGTTTATAAAAAAAAAAGGAAAGGCAAAAAACTTTATTCAAAATGTACATACGACAATCAAGTTTAGTACTTTTACAATAACAGTAAATAGTATTTGCCCCAATCAGGGAGCATAGCCCTCACCCCCTTTCGTTGTTGATGTTTCAATTATATAGTCTTTCAGTTGACCACGAAAATGGTTCCTTTACATCATTAAGCATTCGTACGGTGCCTTTTACGGCATACCAGACGCCACTTATGTGCATTTTAAGTAGGTATTTATGCACTCGGGTATGGTGGGTCATACAATTCCACAAAAGGATTGACCTTAGATTGCCAGGTCAAAGTACCCCTTCATAGGAGTGATCTTCAAACAACTATGTTCATACGAACACCTGTCTCATTACTGTGAGCCCAGGTTGACGTATTAGATTCCCAACACAAATCAACCATGTCATTTATATCCGTAATAAATGAATGTATAATATAAATCGTATACTATACTATACTAAACTACACTGTGACCCTTTTGGTCACCATTTGTGGACCCGAATTTTTACGCATTTGCAAATAAGTGAATAAATAAATGAATCAAGGAGACCTCCGTAATTAGCATTTTATAGTTATGTCTCTTGACGAATATATCATTATGATATAGATACGGATGAGCATAAACGCAGACCCCACATCATTATTATTATCAAGTTGCAAATCATCCGGTTTTATTTCACATTTTTGTGCATTTTAGGGGCACATCAATCCAATACCCTTGGCTACAACCCAACGATTCGGCTACAAGGAAGTCACAAGCAGGTGAGAGATCAGATTGTTAGAATCTTGTAAATGAATAAATAATAATTGTACAACCGTAGCCATCAAAGATGGTGGAGGTTTCTATCCCTTTTTTATATGTACATATGTTGTGCATATTTACTTGAGAATTGGTATCAGTGCTCCCCTAGATCCCCTCTAAAACATATTTTCTTGGTTCCTGAAAAAAAGAAGCTTTTTTGACCATTTTGCCGCCTTATTCTGGTGGGTCCATTAATAACCTTTAGATTTTCCATGATCTGGATATTTCTAGATATTTTTACTCTATGCTAAATGTTTTTCAGTGGAAAATGCCAGTAATCTCACAAACAAAATTTATCCTAACTTTATTTCTTCTTCGATGGGATCT
>OY735243.1:14710830-14733330 GCA_963457665.1 Thysanoteuthis rhombus
TATAAGCCAAATTTGCTCACGAAATGCCCGGGGACGATGGCGACTGATGACCATACAGAATTGCATTTGCATTCGTGAACATACCGAGTTTCAATAGGACTGGCCTTACTTGTGTATTTATATCGCGTGGCTTCAAGTTGCTTATACTTGTATTTATTATGCATGAATATTACTTAATGCAGTATGCAAAGAGAATGAAATGGTGAAATTTATACATATATATGTTACTCTTCCAATGAAATGGTAGTAGATGCCTCCCCCGTGTATGGTTCGTATCATAACGCAGGTAGATGGTGAACCTCGAAATATCATTCTAGCCCCCCAAAAGCTTGATATATATATATATATATATATATATATATATATATATATATATATATATATATATATATATATATATATATATATATATATATATCCTGCCTCGTGGTACTGGATGTGATAATGGATTGTCTATAGCCACACTGATGAGTTGTAATTCAACGAAACAGCTGTCTGTGGATGACACAATATATATATATATATATATATATACACACACACACACACACACACACATATATATATATATATATATATATATATATATATATATATATATATATATAACGCAATTGCGTCTTTCTTAGATCTCAACATCTGAGTTATAAGGAGAACGCCTGTACTGTGTGTGAAGAAAAACATGCATATTATCTCTGGTTTTCGTAGGAGTACTTCTATTTTTGAACCAGTACAAAAATAGGTACTCATTGAACTGCATACTATTTACACATAGTCACGCATTACTTCGAGAGGAAAATACAGGAATCTTTTTTTTTTTGTATTATCATTATTTGCATTTGTTAACTTTTCACACTAATAGTGACTACTGGCTCTCACTAGAATTGAAGTGACGTCAATTCTCCTCAATAATCCAGGACTGTCCTCCTCCTTCTTCTTCTCTTCCCCCTCCTCCTCATCATCACCATCATCATCAACAACAACAAGTGTGTGCTTTTAAGAGAATGGCAGGGTATTTAAAAATGTATAGCTTTACAATTAGGTACAGAATAATAATATTCAAAGGACGATGTAAATGAACACCAACTTATGGAATTCAGTACAGTTTCTTGTTTAATGCTCAAATACTGATGACATACAAGTATATTTCTCAGAGTAACTTTTATCCGTTATATCTTAAAAAGCAACATATTATTATCAAATTAATCACCTTCTTAAAATTGAATCAACAGAGTAGAAGAAACATTACTCTACAATCAATCAATTCATTTGATAATTTAAAATGAATATTACCAATGACTTGCGTTCAAAAGGTCAATGAATTAGATACTGGAGATTAGTACAAGATGAAGACGATTCAAAATTACATGAATGATATTAGATCAAGATGAGATTAAAATAAAAATTTCATTATATATTTTCAATAGATAAAGTGTTTTAAATCATTATTACCGTAATTACTCATGTATAGTCCGTTACCATATATAACCCTCTCCCGACTAAACTTCAAGTATCGAATAAAAAATGTATTATTCTATGTATACGCCGCACCCACTTCTTTGATCTGATCGGTGTCTCCGAATAGTCGGATGTTTGCCTTGAGTCGGGAAATGTGAATTTTAATCTAAGCCTCATTAAGTAGTAATATTTTTCGTCCTCAAATATTCGCAAGTCATGAATGTGTAAGCGTAGCTATTCAATTATAATAGTACAATTGAAACGACGTACATCTGTTCTCTTGGGGGTTCAGGTAAACAGGGACAGATGAATAGTAGTAATTTGTGACTACTATTCAACCTTTAAAAAAAAGTGAAAGCCGCTGAACTGAAGGAAGTAGATCACTACATCTACCTGAGACAACGAATCTCTATGAAATCCTCGAAAGAAGAAGAAATCAAACGAAAAATCACTCTAGGATGACGAGCTTTCGACAGAGAAAGCTCAACCTTCAGGAATAAGAGAATCCCACATGACCTAAAAAGGAAGGTATACAACCAATCTACGCCCCGGATAGTCACTTATGGAGCTGAGAGAAAATGGAGAGATCATAAGACAGTACATTTGAGGAAAAATAGGTGTCTGAGATATCATAGAATCCGTTTGAAAACTCAAATGGCAATGAGCTGATCATGTTGCGAGAAGTACAGAAAATCGCTGGACATCACAAATCACAATGTGGATCCCCAGAGATCACATGCGAAACTGTGGCCGACAAAATATTAGATGGCACAACGAACTACACAAGTTCAGGAAGTAATGGCTCTGTGACGCCCATGATATGAAGGTCTGACGAATCTTTAGGAAGGGCTATGTCTAACAACGGACGCTAACTCCATCTTAATTTTGAGTTGCTTTTTATCGCAACTTTACACTTTTGCCGATCGGAAATAAAGAATAAGCTCTGCGCGAGACTCGAACTCGTATCCCTCACGTCGGAGGGAGACTAGGTTTGAGCTAAGAGATATAGAGGGAGCCGACCTGAGTAAAGATGCGGTAGAAAGCAACTAAAAAGTTAAGATCGAGGTTAATAATGGTCAGAAAAATTAATGATAACAAAATAAAACTTTTAACCTATACCTATTGATTTGCTTATAAATGTAATTAAAATTTTACAAATATAAAAATAACAAGCCTGGTTGTACAAATTTTTGTACTGTATTTATAATCAATAAATTCGTTGACATATCGATTTGGGTCAGTTGGTGAGAGAGCCACCAAGCAATCACTTAGTCGTGATTTCAAATAGGGAATTTATATATCGGTTTGGTTTAACGTGACTGAATAGACAAACAGTGAAGGGTTTTCTCCCCTAAATTATGTAGAGATTGTTCTCGTTCTTGTAACGTGAGAAGGCAACTCCAACTTGAACAGAAGTTTGAAAAAATAAAGGAATTGTGAAGAGGAAGTATAGATAGAGGGCCGATTTATTTTTTATTAGCATGATCAAAAATGATGTGTCAACTTCTAGGAGTTCAGGTACAACTGAGGAAAAAAAAGCCCTTCGATGGCGGTATATACAGAATTTCAAGTTTCTTCTATGAACGGTTTGAGCTAGACGAATTCTAGATAGATAGATAGATAGATAGATAGATAGATAGATGTCAGAAACGATGAACAATATACACCAAGCAACAGTGATTAAACCAAACTGTTGTGGGTAGCGTTGATAAGAACAAAACGAAAACATATTGTGAAACTGCGGATGTAAACCGTCTTATACCAGCGCTCGAACAAATGGCGTCAACCATAGAGGATCCCTTATTTTGGAAACACAGAAAATACTAGGGTAAATGTCCTATCTTGGGTAGATTTAAAATCCTGGTGGATGTAGCTTTGAACTTCTGTGTTGGGACTCTGTCTCTCCTTCAGCTTCTTTAGGCTAGTCTGCCCAAATGAATGAGGTTCCTTTATCTCTCCCCTGTAAGTCTTACTTCGACCTCTCACTGATCAAAGGCTGCAATGAGAATACAGGCTCTAGTTTTATTTGTCAATATTCAAACCGGCGCTTTATCTTTGCAACAAGTGGGACAGAGAAAGATGGAAGAGAAAAAAGGGAAGGACAGAAAAGCTGAAAGGAAAGAAGGAATCGATACCTTGAGCTGAGGGGTAACTAGAGATTTGGGGGTCTGAGAATGGGGTGTTTAGCTCCTTTAGAGGCCCTTTCCAGTAGTTTTCAGTAGAGATGCTGCTAGTGAACTACTACTACTACTACTACTACTACTACTACTTTCAAAGCTTTTGGGGCTTATTTTCACGAGGGCCCCTGAAGGTTATTTTCAAATAGCCCCCCCCCCCAAAAAAAACAAAACAGACACGCCTCTGACTTTGAGGAGAAGATATTCCGGATAAATGTGCCATAAAGTATCAAAATTTGGTTTCTAGTCTGATCCGTCAGTAGTTTTTTTCGTTGACCCTTACCTTTATGTACACCCAGATTATCTAAACCTAGATCCCTTAACCTTGATTATCTACACCAAGATTGTTTCTAGAAATATAAGATTTAAAAAAAAAATTTCACTTGGTATCTGAAAAAAAGTTATCTCATCAATTTTGTGATTACTCGTGTCTCAACAAAATGAAATATGAGAATTAAAAAATAACGACATCCAGGGTATCAGAAAAAAAGTTTTTATCAATTCTGCAATTTCTAATATTTTTGAAAAATATCATTGGCTAAATTGGATTTAACACTTATCATAATTATTTAGACATACTGATAGTCGACAATCTGGTTGTCGACTATCTGGGTTTCGACAAACTGCACAGGAACATTTTTTTTGTTAGGATACAATGATTTCCTTTATTTCTTAAAGATAATCATAGCTATCCACTCAAAAACTGATCGGTAAAAGCTGACAAAACGTACGTAAACTATGCATTATTTTAAATACCGTACACCCATTCTGATATCACGATTCAATACAAGAAATAAGGCTGGTCTCCCTGCTGCAGACATTAGGGCGTTCCCTTACCCCACGTTCCATTTAGTGCCATGGGGAAGTCCTGCTTGGGTGGACTAGGCTTCAGTTATTTATTTGTTTTCAGCAACAAAGGGTCGGAAACAGGGGATTTCTTTAAGTGGGTAACAAACACAACAATACCCTCCCACGTAAATGCACTCAGTGACATAGACAGAAATCGTGCATATTAAATCGCACTATCATTGCTCGCTTGTATCTCTCCTTCCCTTTTTCGATCCAAATATTTCAGGAGAGAGAGAGAGAGAGAGAGAGAGAGAGAGAGAGAGAGAGAGAGAGAGAGAGAGAGAGAGAGAGAGAGAGAGAGAGAGAGGTGGGGGGGAAACGATGCGTTATCTTTCAATGCTCTATGACCCCACAAAAAGAAGAAAGAAATATCGTCCCACATACACACAAGAAGAAAGAGAAGTTTATATATATATATATATATATATATATATATATATACATATATATATATATATATATATATATATATATATATATATATATATATATATATATATATATATATATATGTATGAGTGTGTGTGTGTGTGGAAAAATGTCTTTCAAGATTATTAACCGAGGGAGTGGATGATAATATGAATATCGCGTGTCTCAATACCTATCTATCTGTTCATATCTATCTATCTATCTATCTATCTATCTACCAATCTATCAATCAATCAATCAATCTATCCGTCAATGTATGTATGTATGTATGTATGTATGTATGTATGTATGTATCTATCTATCTATCTATCTATCTATCTATCTATCTATCTATCTTGGTCTGTTCATATTTATCTATCTATCTATCTATCAATCTATCTATCTATCTATCCATCTATCTTGGTCTGCTGATATCTATCTATCTATCTATCTATCTATCTATCTATCTATCTATCTATCTATCTATCTATCTATCTATCTATCTATCTATCTACCAATCTATCAATCAATCAATCAATCAATCTATCCGTCAATGTATGTATGTATGTATGTATCTATCTATCTATCTATCGATCTATCTATCTTGGTCTGCTCATATCTATCTATCTATCTATCTATCTATCTATCTATCTATCTTGGTCTGTTCATCTTTATCTATCGATCTATCTATCTATCTATCTATCTTGGTCTGCTGATATCTATCTATCTATCTATCTATCTTGGTCTGTTCATATCTATCTATCTATCTATCTATCTATCATGGTCTGTTCATATCTATCTATCAATCTATCTATCTATCTATCTATCTATCTATCTTGGTCTGTTCACATCTATCTCTCTATCTTGGTCAGTTCATGTCTATCTATCTATCTATCTATCTATCTTGGTCTGCTCATATCTATCTATCAATCTATCTATCTATCTATCTATCTTGGTCTGTTCACATCTATCTCTCTATCTTGGTCAGTTCATATCTATCTATCCATCTTGGTCTGCTCATATCTATCTATCAATCTATCTATCTATCTATCTATCTTGGTCTGTTCACATCTATCTCTTTATCTAGGTCAGTTCATATCTATCTATCTATCTATCTATTTATCCTGGTCTGTTCATATCTATCTATCTATCTATCTATCTATCTATCTATCTATCTATCTATCTATCTACTATGAACGTACGTGATAGATTCTGGTGCAGGGTGATGATTAGTAAATTCATCTGCTCAATCATTTCTTCTGTAGTCAAGTTCCATTCTAACTGAATGCTTTACTATTGGGCTATGAGTCAGATAGGACGAAGCTTAGTTAATATTAACTTGACTTTATGCTTTATGACAACAGAAGATAGATAAGAAAAATATATACATTTACCTATGTTTTGAAAAAAAAAATTATCAACAATATATATATCGAGTATGGGTAGACGGACAATTTATACCCGATAGAATGTGATAATAGTGAGGACATTTTTGTAATGACTATATTCTGCTATGCACCGAATTCACTCAGCTGAGCTAAGGACATCCTTGGTAAGGCAAGGGTCCTAACGGGCACACTTTCGCTACGCGTATAGAGACATCCAGTCACGATGGTGATTTGTTTCGAAAGCTTGTCCAGTAGCCCATACAACTATGTAATCTCTCCGTCCTATGTCTGGTCTTCTCCCACCGTGTTTGCTTTTCCTTGGGCACCAATCGACCGACACTTTGCACTAATTGTTATCTCCCTTCCTTGCTATATGTACAACGCATTTCCATTTTTTTTTTTTGTCGCTTAATCATTTCTATGTTTTGTTTTGGTCTGTTTGGGGATCGATGTTGATTTTGTTTCTTTCCATATTTGAAACCCTTTTGTCATAGCACTTATCATACATTTATGGCACACTGTAAGTTTCAAGCATATTGGCAAGATTCTTTTCAATATGCCTTTCTATTCGAAACTCTCAACCAAAACTGTCACCTTTTTTATTTTCGTTTTCGGGACGTTACCGTTGAACATCACATTTGTCTTGATTATGTTCATTTTTGACCCCATTGGTTGTCTTTTCGTATTTAGATTACTCAGCATGTTATGTAACGTATCAATATAAAAAATAAACTGGATTCAGAAATTATTTAAAAAAAATCTTAATCAATACACCCATTTAAGTGTTCAACGTGGGGCTGGGTCTCTCTGCTACCCAGCGCATCCTCAGGTGGTAGATAAGGAAAAGCCTCATAGATATAGGGGTACCGTCTAAGGACGGCATGGACCATTGCGACCCTTTAGGTATTTAGGGCCTCATCGAATATATCAAATAATGTTGCCCTTATCCAAATGCTCATCATTAAATAGTGACCACGAGTGAGCTCAACTTGCCACACCTTTCCCCAAACCAAGGGTCATATGTATAGCCTCATGTGTCTGCGAGCAGTGGGCTACCGATGGCGAGAAGGCACCGAAACAAAGACTGAAAAATTAAACTAATTGGAAAGCATGAGAATATATACCTACAACGTTTAAAGCATTGACAAAGATCACAGACTCGAGCAACTGGTGTTGGAACAGGAGAATATCACTTGGCACATCGTAGGTTTTGGTGAAGTTCATCTAAAAGAGAGGAAATCTTGTATATCTGGACGTACGTTACCTTACAAGGGATGGAAGAATAACAAAGTTAGTGGCATGAGCTTGCAGTCAATGAAAACATCGCAGGCAACGTTGTAAGTTTCGACTTCATATCAGATAGAGTAGTTTGGACGGTTGTTTAATTATGCATGATACACGCACTCAAAGTGATTCAGGTATATACAACTAATTCAAAAAATTCAGCCTCTGTGGAAGTGAAAGTAGCATACGTGTAGAAACCCAACAATTATAATTTGAAAAAGCATCAAGCATAATATATTAGTCAAAATAAATGATCACAATAACATAAGGAAATATTCAAAGGCAACACTAGAACTGATGAAAAGCAGGAGGACTATGCTGATAAAAAAAGGAAACAGATCGAAGAAGCTATTACAAAAAGAAGAGTTTGAAACATGCTCGATTCGCAGCGCACACTGACAAACACTAGATGCTTGGATTGAAAGTCACAACAATATTACCAAATGTTGGAAGAAGCTGACAAGAATAACCGAATATCTTGTGAATTTGTATGTTTCAAAAGAAAAAAAATACCGTTGACCAACACTCCAGTTGACACTAGTGATGTTCAAGACATAACTGAAATGGAATACGAAATGCGAAAAAGTACATTTATATATCTCTTGAAATATGCTAAAGAGATCTTCCACGAATGGCCAGCGTAGCTCTTGGTGCCCAGAAATTGCTGTCTAAGAATAGTGACACTTATTTATAAGAGAAGGGATAATAAAAACGCTATCAACTGTCGCTCTACTGCATAATAATGAAAATATTCTGAAATACTTCAGAATATATATTACAAAAAAAGTATCGCACGCGCTAACACACACACACACACGCATATATATATATATATATATATATATATATATATATATATATATATATATATATATATATATATAATGCTGCTCTATTCAGGGTTGAGCACTCTTTAAGTGAGGTAACTCATCCATTGTAAGCTTATGCAATGCTCTTCCATGGGAATAGAGCATTCTGATGGATGAGGAATTTCTGTGTAAATAAACATCACTTAAATTCAGCCTCATTGACTTTCCAAATCCGTAGTCCAGAGGTAGGAGTGAAGGTTTCAATTCTGCCTCGCAGTAAGGGATGGGATAATGGAAAGTCTATAGCCACACTGAAGAGATGTAATACGTCGAAACAGCTGTCTGCGGATGACACAATAATATATATATATATATATATATATATATATATATATATATCTCCATTGTAGGAAAACCGAGTTGAAAAATAAAATCCTAACAATGATAAAATAATATGTTCATATGCTCGACCCCATACGCGGGCAAATTCAACACAAGTTCAATGTGGGTACACACACATGTACGTGTGGATAACAACGGTCCCATTCGTAACAGGAGCGTCTGACTAATAATGATAATGTTGATCCTGTTCAATCCTCATCGGACGCCCAACACTTGAGGCCTTGTGCCGAACTAATCTTATCTCAAATATCAATGAACGCCTCACTTTGGAACAAGGGCAAGCAAGCCAATGTCGCAAACCATAACCACAGTAGTCATAGACCTCTGTCCTCAATAGAAAATCCTACACTTGTACTCTTTCGTCAGCATGCCTGCTTTGGGGTGATCAATTAAAATTTTGGAAAAAAGGGGTGATCTATGAATAAGTTATTCCTCTTGTATTATACTGGACGGTAATGTCCCAATTTCAAAAAAGAAGTGTGAACACTGTCAGACACAAACTAATGGACCAATTTAGCATAAACTTAAATTGCTAGTTGACGCCCCTAAAAACCTATAAGGAGGTGGGGGTTAAAAATTAAAAAAATAAGTTTTCCTTTGGATATCATCCTCCTCCTCCTCCTCCTCCTCCTCATCATCATCATCAGTCTTTTAACGTCCGTTCTTGGACATAGACCTTCCCAACGATTCACCACAATTCTCTATCATGGGCGTCGTGGAGCCAGTAGTTCCTGAATCTAGTTCATCTCTCCATCTTGTGTTCTGTCGGCTTCGGTTTCTCATGTGATATCTGGGGATCCATGTTGTGAGTCGTGATGTCCATCGGTTGTCTTTCATTCTTGCAACGTGGCCTGCCCATTGCCATTTGAGTTTTTTTAATAGTTTCTATGATGTCACGGACACCCATTTTCTTCCTTATATACTGTGCTTTCTCTGGATATAATACGTAGTAAATGTTCAAACTTTCAGCTCTCAAGCTCCGTTAGCGTGGCCTGTTCGAGTGATACAAACTTATCAGACTCACTTGGAAACTGAAGAAACCTGTGTGGACAGTTTGGGTGACAGTCTTGGTTGACAGTCCCCCCCCCCTCTCAAAATGTGAGGGTCGCTACAATATTTGCCGCGAAGTGTCAACTGAGGACATTTTGGGGGAGGTCTCTGAGAAAGACCCGTTTTAGAGTTTTTTTTCTCCCATAATGCCATGTTTTGTTCTGTTCCTTGTGAAGCCATGACATGGCTAAGCTTCCTGTTGTATAGAAAATAGCGACAATAAGACAGTATTATGTGTAAGTTTTGTATTCTTTTTGTGTCTCTAAATAACACCTTTATTTTAAAATGATACAAATTGTTTTGTGCAAACGTCTACACGACTTCTTGTGATATACTGAAGAGAGAGAGAGAGAGAGAGAGAGAGAGAGAGAGAGAGAGTGAGAGAGAGAGAGGGGGGAGAGAGAGGGGGGGGGAGAGAGAGAGTTGAAGAAAAAAAGAAAGAGAGAAAGAGTAACAGTAGTAGCAGTTGTAGCATTAGAAGAGGTGGGGTCAAAAAACTGATGTGTCCTTTTTTTGTACTGTGGCCGGATCCTAACTCAAAACTAACGCCTGTTGGGTTCTCTTATAATGCCCATATATATATATATATATATATATATATATATATATATATATATATAGTGTGTGTACATAATGGAATAATGGTGATAGGAACCAGAGAAAGAGAGAGGAAGAAAGAGTGATATATACATATATATGGAGAGAGAGAGAGAGAGAGAGAGAGAGAGAGAGAGAGAGAGAGAGAGAGAGAGAGAGAGAGAGAGAGAGAGAGAGAGAGAGAGAGAGAGAGAGAGAGGAGAAATAAGTATTCAATCCTTGATAGGAATAGGAAAGACACTGATGTCAGAAGTGAGGGAGAGATTACATAGATGGGAAATATTTTTTTTTAAAATTCGCGAATTAAACAGGGTGCATTATGTTTAATATATGTCAATATCTTCATGAGTAAACATGTTTATTCCAGTTAATGAGTATTCATATGTATGTATGTATGTATGTATGTATGCATGTATATTGAGATTTATTTATAGATGGATATTTCTCCGTCTATCTATCGTGATAGATAGATAAATAAATTGGGATACATAGATGGATATGGAGAATGTCTGCTTGTACATACATGTCCCTGTGTATAAGCACATAACCTCTTCCAATTTTTTTTGTGGACCTTGTTGTTGAACATTACTTTTGTCTTAATCCTGTTCATGTTTAACCCAATTTTGAGGCCTTCCCTTCTCAGATGACTTAGCATGTTTTGTGACTCACCTGATGTTTGTGATATTATTGCAATGTCATTCACAATGTCATCAGCAAATCATCAATTGTCAACAGATTTTTTTACCCCTCTATCTTTTTCACAGTCAGTTCAACGAAAGTTTTTTTTTCAAATGCTTACTGTGAATTGTTCAGTTGGGTTTGTATTCCCTGTCTTACCCCTTTCCTAATCTTTATTTAATTTCTATCTTTCTGAAGTTAAATTTTTGCAGTTCAATTTTCGTACTTATACTCAAAAGTCTTTATATAATCATCGTTAATACCTTGTTCTTGCATTGAGTTTAAGTACTATTGTGTGTTCTACCGAGTTGAATTATTTTTCAAAATTAACAAAAGCCAAACGAAGGGGTTTGTTGCACTTTTCTGTTTGTTCTGATTTATTGCATATGGATGATTTATTGTCGAGCAGTCACCTCCAAAACCTGTCTGTTTACGTGGTTGAATTTCATCGAGAGTTTACTATTCTGTTCGAAAGTAATTTTGAGAATAGTTTTTACGTGTTATGTCTTGGTTCCCAAGATCTTTATTATCTTCTTTCTTGCAGAGTAAGATCACTATTTCTATAGAGATGTTTCCAGCTACACTTCTTTTTCTTATGTACAGTGTGAATAGCTGTGCTAGTCTTTTGTGAGAGATCTCTCCCGCATCCTTTTCAAAATGTCTGTCGGTCGGTGGCATTTTGCTTTCGCAGCATGCAAAATTGCATCACTAGTGTCATCGATGTGCAATAGGATATAGAATATGACATGAGAAAGAGAGAGAGAGAGAAGAAGAAAGGGAGAGAGAGGCAGACGCATAGATAAGGACGGATCAAGATAGATATATTTGAACATATATATATATATATATATATATATATATATATATATATATATATGAGAGAGAGAGAGAGAGAGAGAGAGAGAGATAAGGGGGAGAGAACCGGACGTTACAGTCTGGCCTTGATCGACAAATTCATAAGTGCAATCATTTTACTGAGGCCAGTCTTCTCTTCACCCCCTTGATTCATTCGTTGGCCACACCGCCCCACTTGATCGCACATAAAAATGAACAAAAACCACAAAAAGGGTCTCTATCTTGCCTTATTTGTACTCACAATAACTTCTGTTCTTCTCCATTAAGTACTCTCCTTCTTGCACTCTCTGAACTTTAGGAGAAACAGGTCGATTTCAAGAGCATTGTTTAAGAAAGAAAGAGATTCAGAGGAGGACAGTAAGGAAGAAGAGAATGAGAGAGAAGACGAGGTCAGGGGAGGAAAGTGAGAGGGAGGAAGAGAGAGAAAGTGACGAAGAAAGGTAGGGTTACAAGACGAGAGAGAGAGGGAGAGAGAGGGAGAGAGAGGGAGAGAGAGGGAGAGAGAGAGGGAGAGAGAGAATGAAAGGGAGAGCAAGGAGGAGGGTTGCAATGAGAGAGACGCTGATAAAGAAAGTGGAAGTTAGAGGAGGAAAGTGAGAAGGAGGAAGAGAGAGAGAAAGTGACGAAGAAAGGTAGGGTTACAAGACGAGAGAGAGAGGGAGAGAGAGGGAGAGAGAGAGGGAGAGAGAGAATGGAAGAGGGTTACAATGAGGAAGAAGCTGATAAAAAAGTGGAGGTTAGAGGGGGAAAGTGAGAATGAGAATGAGAGAGAAAGCGACGAAGAAAGGGTAGGGTTACACAATGAGAGTGAGACAGAGAATGGGAGAGAATGTAAAGAAGGTGGAGAGTCAGAGGGGGAGGGCAGTGAAGAAGAGAACAAAAGAATAAGATGTAGGGATGGGGTAAAAGAAGATAATGAGAGAGCGAATGAGAGTGAAAGTGATGAAGGAGGACAGTGAAGGAGGGACTCGGAAAGAAAGTGAATAACATCGCGGAGAGGAGGGGAAAAGAGAGCAAAGCGAGGGAGAGAGGCAGATACACAGATAGGGAGGTATATATACAAGCAGAGTAAATGATTGGATAAACGAAGAGAGTCGAAGATAAAGAGATATAAAGTAGGATGGTAAAGAGAAAGAAAGAGAGAAAGTGAAAGGAAAACGTAGATAAAAGAAAAATAGAAAAAGAAGGAAAAAAGATGCGATGAAATGCAGGCAAAAAGAGATAAGAGGGCAAAAGAAAAGAGGCAAGAAGGGATAAAATAAAAGATTTGGTAGAAAAGAGGACACGGAGAGAGAGAGAGAGAGAGAGAGAGAGAGAGAGAGAGAGAGAGAGAGAGAGAGAGAGAGAGAGAGAGAGAGACTAAAAGAGGGTAAGACAAGCTTGGCTGCACTAAGGTCAAACCTCATGCTTCATTAAAATCTGAAAGGTAAACAAAACAGAATTCATTTCTCCATACAATATTATTCCAAAACTACGTGTCCCAATTTGACTTCTTAATCAGTTGTTCCTGTAATGAAGATCTTTTTCAGTGGAAGATGAGTCTCCTGTCAAAATGGCTACATTAGCAATAATACCAGGACAAGCCCGGTTGCACTAGGTTTAAACCCCTTTGCTTTATTAAAATCTAAAAGGTAAACAAAACAATTAATTTCTCCATACAATATCATTCCATAACTACGTGTCTCGTTTAAACTCCTTCATTAACTGTTCCTGTTAATGGGATTTGCTAAATTAAAGCAGAACAAGTCAACCTAGGTTGGGCAATAGAAGTGGGTTGGGATTTGTCATTAGTTTTGGGTCCACCATTGTGTTATTGCTAATCGTGCATGACGTCACTCGTTTTTCTTCTGGTCATTGTCACCCGTCATTGTTGCATACAAAAATAAAGTTAAAGTTCAACAGTAAGAGTCTGCCAAAAGAAAGGAAAAAAAGCCTACTCAACCTAATGTTTAAGCCACCATTAGCATCGGAAGCAAACAAGAAAGGAAAAGCTCACTCAGCCAAATGGTTAATCTGTAACTCACCACGAAAGCAAGGAAAAAAGAAAAAATGTTTTGCTCCCAGTTGGATTTGATCCCAACATCTGATGATGTCTAACAGAACGCCCTACAATACTGAGCCACGGAAACAATAAAAAAAAGGGATATTCATTTGTAAACTATAAATAACATGGTCAGACGAATACCTCAAAATCACGAACGAATATATACTGCCTTTTTAAAACAATAATGTTTTCATATTGTTTCAATAATTACATTAACTGTTTTGCTGACATCCTTAGTAGCAAGAGAAATAAATAAAACATATCTACTTGTTATCATATAAAAATAATATCTTTCACGACAGGAATTCAATATTTACAAAAGAAAATACAGAGAACTCGGAAACGCCACTTGAAACGACACGACATCACGGAATTACTCTTTCTTTTCCTCACTCTCTCTCTTTTATTTATGTCTTGATTTCAGAAATCTTAAATTCTATGTCTGACTAATTGTGATAATAAAGTCAGCTCTCCAGGATTTTGACAACAGAATGGAAATAAAGGGGAAAAAATGATTTGAAGGGAGTAAGAGAGAAGAAAAGGAAGGAGAGAAAGGGAAACCGGTAGTCAAAGGCGTATGGTTAATATTTGGTCAAGTTGGGTAAAGCGTTTGATTTGTCCGAAATTTGAGATTATTTCGCCCGAATTTAGTGTGTGTGTGTGTGTGTGTGTGTGTGTGTGAGGCGGCTTGTACCCCTATCGGAGGAGTTGGGTAGCTTTCGCCTCTTGCTTGCACGCCTAAGCTGGCAGTTATTAAAGAGAGATATAACAAAAGATCTGGAGGGAAAAACGATATCGGTGAATGATGTAAAACAGAGATATGACTATGAATCAAGAAAGACAAAAGGAGAGAGAGAGAGAGAGAAAGAGAGAGAGAGAGAGGGGGGGGGTTAACTAAAGGTAAGTAAGATAAAGAAGGAAACGTGAGAATAAAAGAGATTATATAAACGGTGAGAGGAAGACAAATCTTATAAAAATCTTTGAACTTGAGAAAATACAGAAATGACAACGCGATAAGTTGTCGTCAAGATTGATTTGTTGGAAACTTGAATAATTTTTTTTTTCACAGAGGTCTAAATGACTCCTCACAATGACGCCCCTGCAGCGCAAACCTAGGACATCTCCACCAAAACGACCAACAGCACTGTTCTGACCTAGCAATTACTTTCACCTGAAATTAGACCTAGGAATGGGGACATTCCGTTCTTAGACTTGAATGGTGACCACCTCCCATCTCAGCTTTCCGAAACATCAACACATACGGTATCCACCCGAGGAAAGCTGTGGGATGCAACGGTCGAAACGTTGTGGTCATAAGTTAAACCGAGATTAGGACAATAGTCCGAAAACACTTGTACATAGAAGATAATCCTTCATCTAAAAATTAAGACGGAAATGAACAAATGACTCGCCATCGCAGTCAATAATTGACCAACCGTAGCATCAAAATTAGAAATCACATTAAAAAAAAATTCCATTGATGAATAAATATTGTCAAAATAAATCCTGTTCATGACATTCCTGGTGTTTTCCACACGAAAACATATAAATTAGAATAAGACAGCACCTAGTAACAATTAAATACTAGAGAATCTACACGTTATTTCCACTGGAAAACATTTGAAATAGGGTAAAATAAACCATCTAGAAACACTTGGATAATCAAGAATCTAGAATGTTCGAATAAGCTTGAAAAGGCTCGAAAAAGCTTCTATTAAAAAAATCATTTTCTGAAGGGGTTTCATGGAGCACAGGTACCAATTTCCTAATCTCTAAACGAAACGGTATGGGTAAGAACGCAACAACTAGAAAACACACGAATCACAGACATATAAATACGGATATAACCCTTCACCTTCTTTGATGGCTAGGGTTGTCCAATTTTGAAAATGTGAATGAACTGCCTACGCCATAAAGTAAAGTAAAAAAGTGCCTTAAAAGTCTTTAAATCAGAGCCATTCAAAACGAAAGAACAGTCTACCTAGGGCAACGATGTTGTTATTTGAAAGAAATCTAATTTTCTTTTAATAAATCGGAAAAAAGTCGAATCTATCAAACGAGTCAGCTTTCCGAATATTTGATTGTATATACAATATATAACATAAAACATATGCAATATCAAAATCATACACACACGCACGGGTGCTCATGCACACAGCAACATATACACACATACATACATACATATCTAGCTATGTATCAATCTTTCTACTGTAAACTTACGTGGCCGAATCTGTCGCAGAATGATGCAAGTTGACCAGTCCGATCATTGCTAAACAAGGCTTAGTTGATATCAACTTGCCTCCATGCTTCCTGATATTAATGACTGGAAAAGTCAAATCCTTTGAAAAATGAACTATTTACGTTTATGTTTTGCCTATTACAGCTTCATCAATGAATCTATCTACTTTTATTCTCGTACTAGTTTGATGAAGATTTAGCGAAAACATGTCAGTAAATTGATCCTTTTCAAAACGATTGGTCTCTCTCTCTCTTTCTCTCTCTCTCTCTCTCTCTCTATATATATATATATATAGTCTAGAGAGTTTTACAGTTTTAAACAATAAGCAGGAAGAAGATTTTAAGTTTTATACAGAATAAGATATTGTAGTACTATACATGAATTTTTTGTTGGGATCATCATTTGTTTACTATGTTACCGTTTCGGGGATTTAAAAACAAATCAGTTATATGAGCATGACTCCACTGCAGTGCTGATCATATACCACCACCCCTTACGCTGTGATTTTAATGTTTAGCTTGTTATATCACTTTACACCGTGTCATAATGCATGTAGTTTGTTATTTTGAACAATAAAGCACCATAACATAGAGGGCAATGGAGAGATCAATGTTAGGAATAACTCATAGCGATAGAATAAGGTCGACATGGATCTGAGAGAGGGGACCAGGGTGAAGGGTATAATACAATTAAGCAACAAAGCAATTAAGCAACAAAAATGGGGTTCGGCCGGGCATATAGTGAGAGAAAGGATAAAAGATGGAACAAAAACCTAACCGCTTGCTATCCGTGGGACAGTAAACGCAGTAGGAGGAATGCAGCCACAAGATGGAGAAACGAGATAGAAAGATTTGCCGATAAGACACAGTCGATTTTAACGCAATCACGCTCGCCATGGAATGAGATTGGAAAGGCCGTTGTCCAGCAGTGGACGCACAACGGCTGCTGTAGATAATGACGATGATGATGGTGGTGGTGATGATGATGATATATTGAACCAATGAATATCTAAACAAGGCTTACTTCGTTTGAATTATCCAACTCTTAACTTGTTTTGTTCCTTTTCTATACATTCTTATTTGGAAAGGGCAAATGATTAAAACGAACTTATTCCATCATTAATTCCAACTGCGCCAAATGCGCGCTCTTCATCCGATATTATTTATTGAGCACTTTAACAAATAATTTGAATCAGACGAAAAACTTCGAGTATGTTCCTTAAAAGTCGATTGGTGTATTTGCATTAACGCATATTACTTTAAAATACACCAATGTAATTAGCGTTTCATCGAAGACCTAATCAGCTAGAAGGCATTCAGAGAATAAAAGTATAGATATATGCATATGTATATAAATGCTAACTAAAAACCGAATATGGATGTACACACTAACTAAAAAGTGGAAGTTCATCAATAGTAAGTTTCGAATTTCGGTCTATTGTCTTAATATATGTAAAAAAAAAAATTCTCTCAATCGAATAAGGAACCTTTGTCCGACCCAAAGTTGAATTAATACTTTCTAACCGAACCAACACCATTGCATAGATTGTCATTAAAAATTAATTTAGAATTTTTGGAGATATTGTGTGGTAAATATGCAAACAAACAAACATGTAATTCTTCCAACTTCTTAGATAGGCGTAATTGATTGAACCCTCAATTATAAGCAGATTTCATGGTTTACGTACACGATCATTTTTATCCATGAAAATTGTCAATCTGAAGTGGAAATTTCAAGATACAAAGAATAGTTTATTGCTGAGGGGTAATCGGGCTACAAAAAAGTTAATTTTTCAACCTCTGCTGGACTGCCCAAAATATCAACTTCACATCCGTTTTCACGGCTTCGCCACGCATGCGCTGTAAAATTCGGTCACAAATAATATTTCCCTTACATTTCCCAGCTGTAAGGTTTAACTGACCTCTAGTGACCTTTCACTTGCAAAGACAATGGACAAAATAATCTTTATTTGTTCAAGTCCATATTACTATACGTTATCTCAACCGCTTACTGCATACAGGCGCTTTTTTTTCTTCCAATTAGATATTCAGAAACAAACACCGACACACACACACCGGCACGCATACACACACACTCTCTCTCTCTCTCAAGCACACACACACACATACACACTCACACATAAACAAACACACTTTTACATGCATAAAAATGCACACTCATCAAAGCACTGCTCTATCGACATACTGCTACACTTGATGACATTGTTCCAAAAATATATTGAAATATGCAATTAATTCCCAGTGAATATAGAATAGTTTATTCATACAGACAAACATTTATTATTACATACTTGTCGAGATGATGTAAATTCAACGCAAATGAGTACATATATGTTCAAATGTGTTCATGTATATGTTTGCATACATACATATCTATTAGTATATTTATTTGTTTCTCTCCTTGGTGAACGTACGATTTTATTTGATTTTTTTTGTTGATATTTCAATGGTTAATTCGATGAAGAGAAAGAGAAACGCGCACAGACGCGCGCGCGCACACACATACACATACACACACACATACACACACACACATACATATATATATATATATATATATATATATATATATATATATATATATATATATATATATATATATATATATATGTATGTATACTTATTACCATGCTATTAAGGATGTCATTGAAACTGTCAATACAATCATATATACGTATCATACGGTTTTTTTTGGAGGGGTGGGGAGAAGGGGCAAACAAAATGCAGTTGGTGTTTTCAGGGTTATAAACACTCCTTAGTGGTGTCCAGGAGTGAGTCTCGGTAAAATTTTGAATTTCATAGCATTTCAGAACCCAATTTCCTTGCATTTTAGCAATCTGAGATACGAGTATATATATATATATATATATATATATATATATATATATATATATATATATATATATATACATACATATATATATATATATATATATATATATACATACATATATATATATATATATATATATATATATATACATACATATATATATATATATATATATATATATATATATATATATATATATATATATATGTACGTGTGTGTGTGTGCACACGTACATGTGTCATCACGTATGTAGATGCATATCTACGTATTTGTGTGAATATTGTGAGATATATACAACCTTCTGGTTGTTATGCTTTTACCTTCATTCTAATTTTTAATAGCTTTCTCTAAAACTTATAATTCGGACCGTCATTCTTACGACAACGCGATCTGAAATAAAAACTACCCCTCCCCCCTCAGAGAATCGAACTTACACCCTGCATTTTTGGGGTGGGGATGGGGCCTTTACCACGTGAGTATTTTTATAGAATCTTCAGAAGTACAATGCAATGGCTAAATTACTCGGATATATATAGTGTCGGCTTAGAATCTGACCGCGTCATCTCTGTCGATTTTCAAAGATTTTGGAAACAATTTTACTTATTTTAGATTACTTTTTAGATTTTCCAGGGTTCTGCAGATATATCATTTACCAGAGCTTCGGGGCCCTCTGCTGTTGTAGGGTCTGCGAATTCTACGTCTCTGAAATGCCGTATTTATTTATTTAATATTATGTGTAAACAGATATTCAAATAAGTGCGAACAGTTTTGTTTCTTTGAATCAAAAGCAAAAGGCGGGAAGTAAAAAAGGAGGGAAATTGGAGTGGTGTGAACGGATAGAGAGACGAGGGCCGGGAAATAAGGATCGGGGTTTCATGTAGATGATCTGGGAAGTGCTGATAGGCATTGAAGACATGAAAGTGTAGCGCCACCCACACTCAGGAAACTATTGTGATAATCTGGTTATCACACACCTTAAAGTCGAACACCCATCTCTTGCCTAATTTGTTGTGCCTTGTGTATCCGGCTTGTATCTTGTAAGGGGGTGTGGCATATCGGGGTTCCGTCCTCTTGAAGGAATTCCTGAAGGAAACACGCTAACACAGAAGTAAAACTGCATTTTCACACAGAAATTTGAATGCACATAACGAATACACGTACTTACAGATAAAAACACAGACTAAACTCCATGTGTACGTTCGTGTGCACGCACACACACACACGTAAACAAGCACACACTCACTAACACGTCCACAAACAAATGCTTACACAAATTGTTTTACAAAAGCGCAAAACTCTCTCACAAATATCCACTGACATGTATCTATATACTAACAAACAAAAAGTATGTATATATATATATATATATATATATATATATATATATATATATATATATATGTATATATATATATATATATGTATATATATATATATATATATATATATATATATATATATATATATATATATATATATATATATATACTGTATATGAGGTACAAATCAGGCTAGCGGTATAACATAATATAATAATATATCAATAATATAAAGCCACTTCTGAAATGTAATGGATTTATTTCATGGAGTGCTCGATACATACAACTTTCTACTCATGAAGTTAAGTTGTTTTAGTGTAGAGCCGGAAATAAATAGTAGAATGTGTATTCGCTACACAAACAAGCTCATGTTTCTGGCCTCGTCTGGAGAATTTGCCTGATGAGGCCCGAAGAGGGCAGAAACATGAGCTAGTTTGTGTAGCGAATCCACATTCTACTATATATATATATATATATATATATATATATATATATATATATATATATATATATATATATATAGATATATAGATATATATATATGGAGAGAGAGACACCCACATATACGCACACACACACACACACAATTACCAGCGCATTCGCAAAGTGTCTTACACATGTACATAACCCTCTCACTCACTAATATCCACACAAAGCATATACTTTTAAACAAAAAGCATAGAGACGTAGATGCACACGCAATGCGTACATAGGAAAACATTCAAATGCACGTGCATCGAAATACACACGTGTGCATACACTCAAACATATATGTATCTCAACACGTGTACAAATGCATTGCAAAAACTAATACAACGAATATTCGCACGCATTCATTCAAATACGAGAACATTCACGCATGAACACATATATGCGTACCCACACACGCATGTATCCTCACACGCATATACGCGTACATACATACATGAACACATACACAAACATAGATATATAGACAAGTACATATACACGTCACGTATGTAAGCGTGCAAATATTTTCCTTTTGTATTATGACTAACTTAGAATCATCTATACTTTAAATGCAATTCATTTATGTAAACAACGGTGTCTGTTTCTTTGTAACGCTAAAATTGGTCACGCTATATTTTTGTTCATTTTCAACAGTTAGGAACAGCTACATCTTTTTTTTCCATCATATAACGCAGGATGTGCTTGAATGAAAGGGTATAAAAAGAAATTGCGTACTTGATGCAGTTTTTTAAAAAATACTGTTTATATAATCTCTGTACATAAAGGGGGGATCAATAGAGTGAGATAGTTTTTTTTATTGGCATTTGGTAATAAAATGATCCTTCCATGATTAATACATCGCAGCGCAATATGTGACTGGCCATAAAGAGGGGGATTGATTTTTTATTGGCATTTCTTTGTAAACTGACAACCCTCATGATTAATACAGACATATCGACAGCTTCAAGTAACTAGAAAGCTATCAGAGTGTGTATACATCTGCCAAGGCTATTGTCAAGGGAAGTAATTATGTATCGATCCTTCCGCAAAATTTCATCACTTCTTCCATAGCCCATTGCACACCCTCCCACAAAAAATTCATTCAGAACTTTTTGAGACATCGTGGGGACAGACATGAATTTTGGGGGATATCATGTGGTGTGGACTTATAGTTTGGAAGTAAGGGAGGTAATTGTATATAGATCCACAAAAAATTTATCACGTCTTTTGTAGTTTATTGTCTGACATTCACAAAACTGCATTGAAATCCATTGTGAATTATCACGTAAAAATAGATGTAAAAATGATAAAAACAATAAAAATGATCACTAAAGAGTGTAGACATAAATTTGTGAAAAAAAAAAAAAATGGAAAAATATCTCTTAATCGAAAATATTCCTGGATCTGTACTAAAATTGAATCACTTCTTCTGAAGCCAAGTATTCAGTCTCCCACAAAATTAAATTGAAAATCGTTGAGAACTTTTGGAGATATCGTGTGGATAGACATGATAGGGTATGTGGTGTGGATATATAACCACAATGTAGGGGAGATAATTGTGCTCCTCTTCCGTGGCCTATGGTCTACCCTTCCTTGTAATTTCATGGTAATTCAAT
>OY735243.1:14738330-14795830 GCA_963457665.1 Thysanoteuthis rhombus
GTCAAAAGCCACCAAAAGAGACACTAAAGATAGCCAAAACACACCAAACGCTGAATCAGGATATGCCAACAGTAAAGAGGAAATGAATAAGACCCTTCCCCAATTATAAGTCGAAAAATAACAAACATAAAAGATTACTAACGTATCGTCAGCTCTAGACCTTCGCGACATATGCAACGAGGTTATCTTCTGGTGAATGAGCTGTCTCAGCTTTTAGTAAAGACGTCTAGGAAACCTTTACACTCTACACTCGGCCAATCAGTAGCACAGACGTATTGAAACTATTCGTTCAAATTATCTAATATCTATTTCTGTCTTCCTGCTGGGTTAGCCTCACCCTCCTTCCACCCCATGGTTTTTTCTTCATTTCTGCATAAGTTGATCTTGAAGAAGGGAGAACTAGGATCAAGGTATGTAAAAATGGAAAATTTGTTACAATGACCCTGACTGACTATCTATCTATCTATCTATCTATCTATCTATATATATATATATATATATATATATATATATATATATATATATATATACACACACACACACACACACACAATATGTGTGGTACAAATAAGGTTAGCAGTATAACATAATAGAATAATATAAAGCCACTCCTGATATGTAATGGATTTATTTCATAGAGTGCTCGATACATATAACTTTTTACTCCCGAAGTTAAGTTGTTTTAGAGTAGAGCTGGAAATAAATAGGGCCTCCGAACTGGGTAGAAACGTGAGATAGTTTTGTAGCGAATCCACATTCTACTATATATATATATATATATATATATATATATATATATATATATATATATATATATATAGTAGAATGTGGATTCGCTACAAAAAACTATCATATCTATCTATCCATCTATCTCTCTCTCTCTCTCTCTCTCTCTCTCTATATATATATATATATATATATATATATATATACATATATATATATATTTTTTTTTTTTTTTCAAGTCAAGATGATTGACAAACTTAGAAGGAAGAGACAAGATGATAAACCAAATAATCAGCAAATGTTGTAAACGGACCGAGAAGGAGTACAATCATAGTCATGACAGGAATAGTCATACACTGGGAACTGTGCAAACGACTTGGATTTGGCCATGTGGACAAAAGGTATCAGAATAAACCAGAGTATATCCTAGGAAGTAGAAGCTACAAAGCACCCCAGGACTTCGAAATCTGAACCAACCAGCCATCTGAGCTAGAAGACCGGATCTGATAGTCTATTACCAGAAGCCGCAACAGAAATAACAGGTGGACGACTAGAAAACCAAGAAACACTAAAACAAGAATCCAGAACAACTGCACGGGCATTTCGAAAGACAAGGGATTGCGAATGAATCGGAATGGGCAGGGATACGTAAAGAGGGTCAAAGAGTCGCTCTTAATAATGGCCCAGAATAACGCCACAAGAACCAGTTATATAAAGGCTGACACAGACAAGACACAGAAGAATGGCAAGTGTAGATCAGGTGGAGATTAAAAAGATCAATCTCGTAAGCGAATGCTGAAAATTAACCCAGAAAGGCCGCAAGAACAGACATGACAACAGTCAGTAATCTACTTGGAACTGCAAGCGACGTTGAGCTTCAAAACAATTACACAATCAAGATTAAACGATTTAGATGTATTGAACAAAAAAACAAGAACGTGTCAGAAAATATATTTCACTGTTAGGGTTGACCACAGCATGGAACTGAAATGAATTGAAAAGATGGATTTATCCCTGGACCTTTCCGGAAAGTCAAAAGAAATTTGAATCATGGAAGTGACAATAATAGTACAAATCCTGGGAACAGTCCCAAATACACGAGCAAAGAGGTTGGAGAAATTGGATTCTGGTAAGAAACGAGATGATAGCACTAATGAAATCAGCTAGGATAATGAGGAGCATCCTAGAGTAGTGAGGAGATTTTCTTTCACTTCATCTCTAGTTAAAGCCAAGTCACTAATTATATGAAAATCAAACAAATTAGAATAATAAAGCCACACTAATAAATTTTATGTATTTATTGATGTAAGTTCTTTGAGAAAGCATATTACATTTCTTAATCGTTTCTTTGGTTGAGACGTATCGATAATCACGTAACTGTTCGTATTCTGATCTCTGAAGTGATATTCAAATTTTACTTTTATCTAATAAATATATTTTTCTGTAGGTTACTTGTTAAGTATAGGATACAGCTTTTCTAACCTTTTGCACTGGGAACACGCATGACACCTCAGCCGCGCTTGGTTCGCCGATGTTGTTTTCCATCGTCATCATCATTATCATCATCTTTTTAGCGTCTGTCGTTGAACATAAACCTTCCCCAAGATTCGCCAGACCTCTCTATCAAGGGCGTCGTTGACCTTACTTTCTGTCAGCCACAAATTTGTATATGATCTCTGTGAGTAATAATCTCCACTGGTTATCTGACATTTAAGGAAGAACAATAATTTTCAATGCACATCATCATCATCATCATCATCAGTGGTAGTAGTCTTTTAACATCCGTCGTTGGATATAGACCTTCCCCAGGATTTGCCACACTTCTCTATCATGAACTTATCTAGCTCGTCTCTCCATCTAATATTCTGCCGGCCTCGGTTGCGCATGTGATCTCGGGGGATCCATGTCGTGAGTCGTGATGTCCATCGGTTGTCTGCCTGCCGTTCTTGCAACATGGCCAGCCCACCGCCATTTGAGATTTTTAATGGATTCTATGATGTCCCTGACTTTCGTCTTTTCTCGGATGTACTTTGCTGTCTTGTAGTCTCTCCATGTGAGGCCCAGCATTATTATACTTTCAGTGAAATCTCTTAAAAATCGGGAAAGTCATTGTTGAAAAATAACGAGAACAATCTTCACTAAATTTTGATAAACTTTCCACTGCTCGTTTATCATGTCACGTTAGACTAAACCGATAAATAGAATTAAAAATTCCCTGCTATGATTTGAAACAAGAGCCAGGCGATAGCTAGGCAGCTCTTTTAGCGAATGAACCAAACTGACATATCTTGTATGAGTCTATCAATTCATTAATCCTAAGTACAGTATGAAAGTTGCAGTAATTATCCTCAGATATCATAGGAGTAGGAATGGAGTTTGACCCCGCTGCAGCCCAGCTGGCTTGTCGTTTTATTTTCACTAGATAAATAATGATTTCTGAAAACTCTTCAACTTCAACTCTGTAACTATTCTGCAAAATTAGAAATTAAAGACCATTTCTCGTTGCGTTTCCTGACTGTATCGAAGAGCGCCAATGTGCAACCAGTGGGTAAGGGACTGTTTCCAAGAAGCAGATGGGACCTATGTGACAGAGTAATTAATTTTCTCCGTGGTTATTCCCCGAACTCTTGGGTGGTACTTCGTATGTGCAGTGGTTAGCGTATTGGTCTTGTATTCATTCATTGTAAGTTCAACCCTTAGTTCAGAGGTATTTAAACTGTGTTCCAAGGAAGAGCAGTGTTCTGCTTGACCTTTCCAGGGGCTCTGCGAATCAAAGTGACATTTCTGCAATATACTTGATAATTCTTCGTTACATAAATGATTCTTTCATGGTTTTTACAGGTCTTCATTTTATTAAGTCGAGAAATACTTTTTATAAGAGTAAAAAATCAGTAAAATTTTGCTTTTTAATTAGGAACATTTGGATCATTTACGTGACAAGAATATTGTTCAGTCAGTATTCGTTCAAATGTCTATTTTCTTTTGTGAGCTTGGTTCTTATCCATTCGAAAATATATTTCCTATTTGGGTTTATACAAATCCAGATAATTCCTTAAGTAAGGACAAAGATACATACATATGTAAACATATTTTCTGATCACTATTGATTCGCTTACTACAGTATATAATTCGGCTCAAGCAAAATTAAGCTCCCGAAACTGTTTTTCATCATTTACGAATATATATATATATATATATATATATATATATATATATATATATATATAGTCATTCTCTGAAGGGATTTGCTAGAAAATTTAATTATTGGAAAGGGTTCCCCGAGTGATTGAAATTTGAATGCTTCATAAACAAATTTTGTTCGATACGAGATGAATTTCATATTCTGGGTAAGAAAAAAAGAAAGCGTCGGGAGGAAAGTCCGTGACTCTTCTCTATAGCGTCTTGGCGCGAAGGATGAACTTCCTCTCCCCCCCATCCCCTTTCTTCTAACGTAAGCTTTTTCTCAATTCCCGTCTCCTTGAGAGTTTTCCGGGGAAGCAAAAACAACAACAAATGCAAGTAATTTTGAAGTATTCGATTGATAAGCATGCAGGTTGACTTCCTCACACGAACAAAGGAAATTCTTCAAGACACGTGATTATTTTCCCACCCACTCCTTGTCCATTTCTGGTCACATTGGTCCGTATTGTCGTCTTTCTGGCGGGCTCTCCAGTTCGCGGGCAGTTATCTGTTGGTTCACTCATTATTATCACTATTGCTTTTTATTATTGTCCATTCTGTATGTCCGCTTTGCGACCGGAACTTTTGAACACTTAAACCCTTTATAAATAAACAAAATCAGAATGCTTAGTAAAGGAGGGAAATAGTAAAGAATATAGAAAGGCTATTATCGCTGGAATGCAGCCTGAATTAAGTGCTCACCATATTCTATACAATGTCCGACTAAAATTATGTGGAAGGTACGCAAACCGATGTTAAGTCAGAAGTTGTTTTACGGAATTTCAGCTCTTAAGTGATTGACCGATGCTAACAGTAATCTTTGTACAAGTTCCATAACCACAAGTTTCATTTAAAAAAAAAATCTATTATTATTCTAATTGGGCAAATCTGGTCATGCGCACACCTAAAGTGGTTTGCGGAGGATCTTCCAAATGTTGTTTCTATCAGTAAATTCCCCCTCCTCTTATTCCACCTGTTCACCCACTTTGTCGGTGAATTAGAGGTCTGTATGCCCCTGGAAAATCGTTAGGTATACTTCTGCATCTTGTCTCAAGGAAGTCTAAAAAAGTTCTATTCGTTTTTATTCTCACTACGAATAATTTTTGCACTGAAATTCCGGTAATCTACCAAGGTGTTATTATCTGGAATATGAATTCTAAAATTATGGACTATGGGTGGATATTGTTTCTAAAGTAATCAATGAGAATTCTAAATAAATATTATAATATGCGTTTCAAGTTGTGAAATTTGAGGTTCACGGATATCATTAATTCTCAGATCTGACGTTCACCTATGTCATAAAAAACTTGATAAAAATGTAGGCTGGTCTTTTATAGATGGAAAATTTTTGGTGACAATCTGGAATGAGAAGAGCCAACAAAAATCCTGACCGGTTTCAGAGTAAGTGCATTCAGAGAAAAACAGATTATCTGACAATTGATAATTGCTGTGGGGAACACGATAGGCGCTAGAATCCCGCTGCTCCCATGTCTTTCATTTGCCAGAAAGTTGTTTTGTTCAACCAAAGCAGAGAATCCTCAGATCCACCAAGGAACGATCAAATAATCATGCATATAGTGGAACCCAGTTGGGGTATTACAACAAACAGCACCCAGAGTTATCAAAATCAAATAGCTCACGATTCTTTTGCATAAGTTTTAATTTCGATTAATCAAAACAAGATATTTTTTGACAATCGGTCTCAGAAGTTATTTGATATGAAAATCTGATCAGAATTGATCTGTTGGTTTCAAAATTACACTGGATGTCTATGCAAATAATAAGTTCTAAAAATGATGTTGGCACATAATAAATTCTGATATGTTATGTTCACGCCTAATATAAATTCTTAACTCTGATGTTCACGTATATCATAAAATATTTTGCTTAAAATGAGAGATAGTCTTTTATACGTAACGATGTCAGCGTATGACTAAAAACCACTGTCTGTCTTTTGGTGTGTATTCAATATTCATGGGTGATTGATGATTGTCCATGAAATTCGATCAAACCAAATTATATTTACGTAGCGTTGACCTAAGTATATTGGTTTCATTCAATAAATACATGTTAAATGATTGTCTACATGACAGAGTACAACTCGGAATCGTGATTCCACTTTATTCATATTGTTTAACTCAAATTCTTCTCAATTAATAAATTCTTGTTGATATTTAGCTTTCCCTGAATGCAGTTTTTATTGTACATCTATCAGATGAAATTCAGAACTTTGAAGACTGCCTTTCACGTGAAAGATTTCTCTAATACAATGTCTCTACACTTCCACTGGTGCATTCTTGTACTTCTATAATAAGAACTTATTAATTCCAGATGGAGATAGGATATTGACCCGTGGATACATTTTGACCATCAACTATGGGATGAGTATGCTGTTCAGATAGGAAACAGGAGTGAACAAGAATAGTCTTTTGCTATTGTTTTCTTAAATAAGAATTTCCGCCTTCGTAGGCTTTCTAGCTTGAGTGTTCTTTCAACAAAAAGCCCTAAGCAATCCTAATTAAAATGCGTGGCGAAAAGCTCAGTCATCTTACGATTCTGTAGTTCCTGTGTTGCAGAGAGGCTTAACAACTAACAGCACGAAAAATGGGATAGGCTTGCCGAGTTCAAACTCCGACTGAGACAGTTTATGTTCTATTCATGCTCATCAAAGAAGACATAAACCCATCCCTCCTCCTTCCAGATGTGGGTAACTAGTAGGGCAGCTCTCTGGCTATGGTTAGCAATCGGTATAAGAAATGGACAATTCTGATTCCGATCCAACCTGAAGAGGGATGGATTCTGTCAGGTTATCTTGCACTTAGCCCACCCTGGGGTTCCCAACGACCATACACAAATAACAGTGACAGAGTGACAAAACCAAACTCTGGCCGGCTTGTTCTGCAAAAGTTAGCAGATCTCATTTCTAGAAACGACTAATTTCTTTACCCTGAGGAGATTAATTCAAAACAAGCCTCGCTGCGATAGGGTCAGTTTCCCTAGATCATTAAAATCTAAAAGGTAAACAAAACGAAATTCATTTCTCCATACAACATCATTCCAAAACAATGTATACCATTTCAATTCCTTTATGAGAAGTTCCTGTAATAAAGATCTATTTTAGTGAAATATAAGTCTCCTGCCTTATTGGCTACATTAGCAATAATACTAGGACAAGCCTGGCTGTACTAGGGTTAAAATCCCTTTCTTCATTAAAATCTAAAAGGTAAACAAAACAGAATTCATTTCTCCATACAATATTATTCAAAAACTATGCACCTAATTTCAACTTCTTTAGTAGTAGTTCCTGTAATAAAGATCTATTTCAGTGAAAGATAAATCTCCTGTCAAATTAGCTTCCTTAACAATAATACTTGAACAAGCCTGGTTGTAATAGGTTCAAACTCTCTTGCTTCATTGAAATCTTAAAGGTTAACAAAACAGAATTCATTTCTCCATACAATATTATCCCAAAACTACGTGTCTAATTTCTATTCCTATATTAGTAGTTTCTGTAATCGAGCAAATAGATCTATTTCAGTTGAAGACGAGTCTCCTATCAAATTGGTTACATTAGCAATAATACTTGGACAAGCCTTGCTGTACTGGGTTCAAACTCCCTTGCTTTATTAAATTTAAAAGTTAAACAAAACAGAATTCATTTTTCCATACTATGATATTCCCATAAGTATCCCATTTTAGCCCCTTCATTAGTAGCTCCTGTAGTAAAGCAAGTTGACCTGAGTTGAAAGATTGAATTCGCAATCAGTTTTTGTGTACGTAACCCTTATTCGTGTCGTCATGACGTTATTGGTTTTTGGTGAGGTCATTGTATTAGTTGTAATAAATGTAAATAAAGTCAGAACTTGAATATCGAGAATTAGCAAACGAGAGTTAACACAACATGACGTGATAGTATTTCTCTTTTTCTTTTTCCATTTATCTATCTTTCTTGTTCATGTTTAAATTCAAAATTCTTAAATTTCAATGTCTGACAAATTCACGACAATAAAGTCAAATCTTGGAGTTTGACAAAAGAAGAACAACGCAAAAGAAGACGATCTTTCATGTAGTACCATGTCAATGGCTTAATCCACAATAAATGCCAAGTTGAGACCCTCCCTCTCAGCCTCACTAATGGGGTCGAGAAGAAAGCAGAGAGTGATACATCTGGCATTTGGTTAGCTGCAGGAGCAGCCAGAAGGACGTCAAATAGGACGTCAAACTGCCTTTAAGCGGTTCGGAGTTCAAGTTCAGATAAGAGGGAATATTTCAAAATGTTTATTTGCAAGGTAGGAAGGCAAACCCTCTTTATTTGGAAGATTGACGTAACTGTTCCCTTCACTGACCATTTGACCATGTGCCAATTAGTCTAATGGCTAAGCAGCAATTTAGCTGTTAAGAAGTATTAACCAATTAACATTTGTTATCAATCGAAGAATCTTCATCAATCGTTCAGATAAGTCTGGCACAAGGTAGTAATACTGGTTCATTTAAAGCAGGTTGAACGTACTTCACACGCAATGGTTTTCAAAAGCAGTTAGCTAACGATGATTTGTCAGTGAGTACTATGGTTATTCGAAAAAACTTTTTTTCTAGTCTAGTACAGAAAATGAATACAATATCTGAGTACACTGATAATGATTGAGCTTGTTAGCAATGTCTTAGCCGGAATAACCATGCAACTATCACTCCACGGCAAGAGCTGCAATATCACCTTCTAGGTCCGAACCAGACTAATCACGTCGAATAACCAGCGAGTTTAGCAATAATTACAGCGTTAGCATAACACATTGCATACGCTGGTATCTGAATAACCTATTTTTTGTACAAGTTGAGTAACCCTTATTCGAAATTCCGAAAACAAAAATATTCCAAAATCCGAAACCTTTTAAAAGCCAACATGACGTCACGAGTTGATGATTTTATCGCTGTCCTAATTGATTTTTGAGGCATTTAATCCAATTAAAAGGGAGATCACAGACCCCAGATTGACCCCTTTACATTACGGGTCCCATCCCCAAGATATATATCTATATGTGATAATTGTAAACTCATTATATTAGGAAACATATTTCGTCCGGTACCAGAATCAACCGAGACGACCGTGTAAATGAATAAAGAAATGAGCACCGTAAAGCAGTCTTATCGTGACTCTGCTCTACCGACTGAGCTAACAGCACACTTGGTAAGCAAGGGTTCGAAATAACGCACTTGAAACATCCATCTCTCTACTCTGCAGTCGTAGACATCAATGTTTACATACACAAAGTGCCCAATCTAATGATTTACATACGGTCGGAGATTTGGGAACACAAATTATCTATATATGATATAACCAAGTCCGAAAAATCCCGAAATCCAAAAAATTCTCAAATCTGAACCATCCCCACATCCGAAAAATCTTCAAATCCGAAAAATTCTCCCACCCAAAAAATCCCCAAATCTGAAAAATTCCCAAATCTGAGAAATTCCCAAATCCGAAAAATTGTCAGACCTGAGAAATTCCCAAAACCGAAAAATACCCTAATCCAAAAAATTCTCAAATCTGAAAAATCCCTAAATCCAAAAAATTCCCAAATCCGAAAAATTCCTAAATGTGAAAAATTTTCAAACCTGAAAAATTCCCAAATCCGAAAAAACCCAAACCTGAAAGATCACCAAATCCGCAAAATTCTCAAATTGGAAAAATTCCCTTATCTGAAAAATCACCAAATCTGTAAAATCCCCAAATCCGGAAAATCTCAGACCTGAAAAATTCTTAAATCTGAAAAATTCCCAAACCCGAAACTCTTCTTGTCACAGGCATTTCGGACGAGGTGTACTCCAACAGTCCAATTAACGACGAAAGAAGTTTTGATAAAAATAAACAAGTAAATATAATGATGCATAAATTAACAAATAAGTAAGACTTCTGATAATTCCCAAATCTTTAATATACTTATATCCATAAAAGCAGTATGAAAGTGCAGGCATACCTTGATTATGCGGTTAATTAGTTCAGAAAATTCCGTAATGTTGAAAATTGCACTGGTCAAGGCCTTATTGTAATTTGATGCTTGTTTTTTTCCAGCTTATACTTAATTAAACGGATGTGTAAAGCAATACCATAACCGTACTGCACCAAAGCCTGTTCTGATCAAAAACCGCACAATTCAAGGTATTGCTTTGTATTTAGATAATAAGTCTTCGTGTCTAGATATCTTTGTTTAGTTAAGATCAAAATACTTATCTCTGTACCGACATTTAGTAATGAGATTTAGTTGAAGGCCGTATCTTTACTTACTAGTCGGATTGGTTAAATGAGTACACAAAGTACAGACCACCCTAGGACGCTAACAAAGAAAATGGACGCCTTTACCGCGAATTCCGGAAGAACGTAAAGTGAACATTTATCGCTCTAGTTACGATGTCGGTGACTTTATTCAATTGATGATTCACTTCACATAGAGTTTAAGACATTTTTGTGACCCATCATTTTACTTAATTATCAACACTCCTCCCTGCCCGTTGACATACCCTCAGGAATACGTAGCAACCGACAAAGAATTGTTATATTTTAAATGCCTTTATGGAGAAAACGAACAAAGACGCGAAAGAATTATTTCTATTGCATGACGGAAGGAATATCACCTACTTTTGAATGCCGTCTATTTTCTTTGCGCATGCATGATTTTGTTGATTCCCCTGAATTAATCAGTCTGCCAATCTCTTAAAATATCCACGTCATTCATCTATTTATCTTTCTATTCAAATAGAGTAAAAGGCAGAGACTCTACTCCGTCTGCTTTGGCTATCAACCCAAACTATCAAAATAGGTTTCTTCAGTTTTCGAGTTGGTCTGGCTGGCAGGTAGGCTAGTTGTGTATCATGCATATAGACCGCTGCAAATATTATTATTATTATTATTATTATTATTATTATTATTATTATTATTATTGTTTTTGTTGTTGGTATCATCGTCATCATCATCATCATCATCATCATCATCAATGTTGTTGTTATTGTTGTTGTTATTATTATCATTATTATCATTTTGCAATCTCACACCAGTAGCCTGGTGGTTACTGCTGAAGTTTGAGTGACAGCAAGTCTCCTCAAGTCTCCAGCCCTTCTCTCCTAGTTCTCATAGGCCACAGTAATACTGCAGTTTACAGTTTCACACCGTTTGCCCGGTGGTCATTGCTGAAGGCTGAGTGACAATAAGTCTCCTCAGGTCTTCAGCCAACATTATTATTAGCCACTGCAATTATTATTATTATTATTATTATTATTATTATTATTATTATTATTCATGCATTTTCATGTTCACACTAGATGTCCGGTGGTTTTCACTACGATTCAAATGACAGCAAGTTTCCTCCAGTCTCCAGCACCTTCCTCGGTATCATCACAGACTATAACACTGCAGTATAAATCCTTCCTCGAATCTCCAGTTCCTTGAATCTTTTTTCTTGCATTTTCTTAGCACATCAAATCTAACTGGCACGGTCCAAACCGTTATGTTACATTGCTTGATTCTTGCAATCACAATCCTAACCTTCACGTTTCGCAGCTAAATTTCTCATTGGCACAGCCCTAACCTTCATGTTATGTAACTCAATTCTTACTGACACTGCCCGAACCTCAATTTTAAACGGCTTAATTTTTACTGACGCAGTTCTGACCTTCATGTTATACTGCTTAATTCTCACTGGTACAGCTTAATCCATGATATCCGTAATATTAAACTGCTTAGTTCCAACTGGCATGGTCCTAACCTTCATGTTACGTGAATTAATTCTTACTGACACGGTCCTAACGTTCATGTTACCCTGCGTAATTCTTGTTAGCACGGCCCTAACCTTCATTTTACACGGCTTGATTCTTACTGACATGGTCCACACTTTCATGTTACAGTGTCATTCCTATTGGCTCGGTCCTAACCTCTATTTTACACAGCTTGATTCTTACTGACAGGGTTCAAAACTTCATGTTACACTGTGTAATTCTTGTTAGCACGGTCCTAACCTTCATTTTACATAGCTTGATTCTTACTGACATGGTCCACACTTTCATGTTACAGTGTAATTCTTATTGGCTCGGTCCAAGCCGCTATTTTAGACAGCTTGATTCTTACTAACAGGGTTCAAAACTTCATGTTACACTGTGTAATTCTTATTGGTACGGTCCAAACCTTCATCTTACACAGCTCAATGCTTACTGACACGATCCTCACCATCACGTTGCACGGCTTAATTCTTACTGACACGGTCTTAACCATCATGCTACACAACTTTCTCGATTCTCACCGGTTCGGCCCCTAACCTAAACGTTATACAGCTCAATTCCTATTTGCATGATCCTAACCTTCATGTTACGCAGCTTGTTCAGTATCCGGTCGGCTTTCTATCATATTTGAAAAAAAAAGAGAAATGTTCTGAGAATGTAGCGATAATAGCTGTGTTTAGCGGGCTGACAGTGATAATAATTTGGACCCCAGGGCAAAAATGTTATTGGCCCCTCAAGCTATCCAAACTTACCATATATTCCATACATATATGTACCATCTTAATTCGACATTTGTTTATTTTTCTACTTGGCCCTCTAGGCGTTTTGTGCCCCAGGCACTACCCGATTCCATGGCCGCTCAGTCTGCCACTGGAATAACCTTTCATACATTGTAATTCATTAATCTATTTATTATAATTACTGTATTGTTAAAACAGAGATTATTAGTGGTCATAGCTGAGGACTAAGTTTCTTGGTATCAAATAGCAACTTAGATCAAATAGTTTTATTTCTTTTGCTGTTGTTCCAAGTTTTCTTATATCAACTTTGAAATGAGCTTAAAACCAATTCCTGTACTCCATTGTTTATGACTGATTTTTCATTTCATATTCCACAACTTTTCACAATTCTTTGGTAAAGTTTTGGTATTTCTTAATTTTGTGGCTTTTCTTCTGTTTTAACCTGTAGCTTGCTATTTTTTCTTCAAGACTGGGATTTTGATTTGGATAACGCCAAAAATTCGGAAAACCCAAATAGCATCAGTGGTTTACCTTTTTTTTTCAACGACTTTCTGATTCGTACTCGTACTATATCCTTGTATGCTTGTGCTGAAATCATTTGCACAGTTCCTAGTGAAGAGTTGTATCTACCCATTCGTATCTTTTTTTTTAATCTCCTTTTAAGTGAGGTACTATTTTACCACATTTTTTATATAGTTCAAAATTAACTATTTTGGAAGTTAAATAAATCTTTTCTTAGATACTGGTAGTTTATATTTTTAGTAGTCAGTGTGATTCTGTTTCCTCTCTCAGATGACCTCTGCCTAACCAAGTCCCGATCAAGTCATTCATGATTACTTCTGTGAATATACTTTTCTTCCCATAATCGACTTTCAGTTTTTTTTTTTTTTAGTTTCTCTCTTTTTTTCTCCTTTGTTGGCCTTTGGTAAGTTGATTCAAAGTTTCTATGAATAGGCAATATAATCAATCTACTCTGTACTTGACAAATTTTCATAACAGTAGGGTGTGGTAACTTTCATTGGAGACAGGAAGAGTGACAGAAAGTTTCCTCAATACCCCTAAACCCTCATCGGTATTCTGCCTGATTTCAATGTCACTGTTGTCTGAATAGTCTCGTATTTCCAATTCATCCAATCATTTGCCAGACTTTTGGGTTCGATCACAGTGCTCCAACAGTAACTGGCATAACCGTCTCCTTCATGTTCCATAATTTCTTCACTTCTCTCGGTAGGTCCTGATACTCAACCAACTTTTGGTTTTCTCTCTATTTTACTTGGCCAGATGGAATAGGAAAAACTGGTGTTTTTCTCTCCTTGTCCGTGATAATTAGATCTTGTCTCCTGGCCTAGATTGAGTAATCTAATTGAATCTCGAAGTCCCAGAATATTTCGTGTTTTTCCTCCTATAAGTCAGATTCTCAATTGTGCATATACCATCGGTCTCCATGGTCAGATTTTGTGCTTCTATTTATTTAGTTTTCACACCAGCGTTGTCTTGAACTTTCCTTGGAGATCGAGGGACAACAAGCCTTTTCAATACGCCTGCCCTCTTCCCTGTTCTTCTAAATCGAAATAATTACAAACAATGCAATAATAATGAGTACAAATGTCACCCTCAGCTTCAACACTTTTTTCAATCTTTTAATTCTTTCAATTTCCCTGCGTGGTCTACTGGGACAGCAATATCCACTATCTGACAAATTCTAGACCTGGGGCTGGTCTCTTGGGTGTGCCATACAATTTTTACCTTTTCTATCCTCTATGGCAGCTTCTGGTCTGCGCATGTACCACTGGTCTGTTTAACCAAATCTCATTCGTTTTTACTATTCCCAGTGGATCACTTATCCCATCCAACTATACATATTTTGTGCTCTTTCTGAACAAATTCATTGCACTTATCAATAACATAAATTGACAGTTTCATCTCTGTGATTTGTTTGATTATATTCAGTGAGAAAATAAAAAATGAAAAAGCCGACTTATAGATTAACATTTACCAGCACTTTGATCCGAGCAATATGTAATTAGATCTTATATGGAACTCTAAAAGTGAAGGTAAATAAACTTTTGTAACTGATTTTTCCCATCCAAATATTATCACATTATCTACACTTATTCACGAAAAAGGAAAATAGCACGTGTTTCGCTCTTAAACAGTTTAATGAAAGTTCGCCACTTTTTCGATTTTACGAAAAAAATTCCAAAGTTAAAGAAGTGTTCGCCTTACGAAAGTTTTATGAAAAATTTTGAGAAGTTAAAATAATGTTTGCTTTACGCCGCTTTATCAACTTTACGAAAAATAATTGATAAGTGAAAATAGTTTTTCCTTTACGTCATTTTTTGCTTTTACGAAAGATAATTCAAAGGTGAAAATAGTTTTCGCTTTACACCATTTTTTTGCTTTTACGAAAAATGATTAAAAAGTAAAAATAGTGTTCGCCTCACTCTACTTTTTTGCTTTTACCAAAAAAATTGAGAAGTAAAAATAGTTTTCGCTTCACGCCACTAATCAATTTTACAAAAAAAAAAGAAAAAAAATGAAAAGTGAAAATAGTAATTAGATTGTTCTGCAACGCGCACCTTCTTCCTCATTCACCCCAGTCTCCCACAATCCCGAACTCCGACGACTCCATCTAACACACCACCATAACCATTTTAGCGGTCTAGGAATGCTCAAAAAACTTCCTCACCCATACTATTAATCTGCTTGTCACAGCATATGGTTGTTACACCGTGGTTGGTTAATTGGTCCAAAACTCACCACGAGAGAGAGATATTTCAAAACGCGAAGATTTAATCGAAGCAAACGACAGGCGTCAACACTATTTCATAAAACAGATTTTCTTCGTTCGTTCTCTATACGTTACGGAATCACCTTTTTGTTATAAATTGAATAAATAAAGATATCAAGTCTGAGACATCATAGAATCTATAAAAAATAAATCTTAAATAGCAATGGGCAGGTCATGTTGCAAGAATGGCAGACAACCGATGGTGAGTGGAAGGGAATGAAACACTATTTGATAACACTGCAAAAATACTAGATTAAACATCCCACGTGTGGTGACTTGAAATAAAGCCCAGAAGTGGATAACTATTGGTTGTCAAACTTTAGGATGGCAAACCTTCGGTGGAGTAAGATCAACTTTCAAAAATCAGATGATCCCAATAATCCTAAAAAGAAGAGAATACAACCAATGCATTCTCCTGATAGTCACTTATGGAGCTGAAACATCGAACCTTACCAAGAGACAGACCTACAAACTGAGAAGCACGCAAAGCGCACACGAGAGAATCATACTCAACCTCACATGTTGCGATCACAAGACAGCACAGTGTATCAGGAAGAAAACGGCAGTCTGAGACACCATAGAATCTATCAAAAAACTTGAATGGCAACGGGCTGGTCATGTTGCAAGAATGAAAGACAACCGATGGACATCACATCTCACAACATGGATCCCCAGAGATCACATGCGAAACCGAGACCGACAGAATACAAAATTGAGAGATGAATTAGACAAATTTAGAAAATGCTGGCTCCGCGACAATCATGATAGAGAAATGAGGCGGATCCTGGAGAAAGTGTATGTCCAACGACGGACGTTAAAAGACTGATGATGATGATGATGATGATGATGATGATGATGATGATGATGATGATGATGATGATGATGATGATGATGATGATGATGATGATGATGATGATGATTAAAACAATATTTTATTTCTATAAACTGGAGTTGATAAATGGTAAAAAGAGGGCAGTAAAGAAGGCAGGTTGTATACTGAAGAGGAGAGAAGGAAGAGAGTGGGTAAGGGGATTTAGGTACCTTGATAAAAGTGTGGGAAAAGGGAGGAGAAAAGTTAGTTTATGGAAGAGATAAGTAGAGAGAGAGGAAGAAACAATCTTATAAGAGGTTAGTAAGAGAGGAAAGAAACGTAAACGTTAATAAGAGGGTAGGAAAAAAGTCAAGTTAAAAAAGGTTGTTTACTGAGGGGGTAAAAAGAAAGGAAGGGGAGAAAAGGAAGAATTTATTGAGGAGGTAGGGAAATTTCCACTTAATTTTCTGCGTTGAGAAACAAATAGAACAGATATGGACAGTGAATAAACACAAATTAGTGTTGAGGCAGTAATTTGGGCTTTTGTACTATCGGCAGTCGTTTAGCATAATGTTGAACCCAACACTACGGTAAAGCGGCTTCGTTTCGATTGCAGGTTCGAATCCTACAGCAGCCCCTTTTTTTAAAAATCGTTTGTTTCTCAGTAATATTTATAATTATTTCTACAGGATTATAGATTCATTTCTCAATAATATAAATTATGTTTTTTAAAACATTTAGATAAAATGATGAAGATCTGAAAGGATAAGGGATACAATGAGAGGATAAAAACATAGGATGAAAGAAGAGCAGAGGCATGAGATCATGGGCGTCCACTAGGGGGACAAACCGACGGCAGACACCCATGTATGAGATAATGGAAAATCAAGATTTTAACACCCGTGGAATTTCTGTGGGTCAAGTTAGTTTAGATTAATGATAATTTATTCTTTCCTTTACGCAATTTTGAGCCACAGAAGTTATTTGAACGTCCTACTTTCGGGTTTCATGTGCTGTGCACCGATGTACTATATACCCGAAGAAGACCAAAAGAAGAAAATCATTACAATAATAACGGCCAGCATCACAAGTTTGTTAATCATTACTACACTGATTCTGAAAGGATTCTATGAAATTACAGAATTTTACGAAATCACCAGTTTCACTATCTTACTGTAACAGAATTATGAACCAGCTTAATCGCACAATTTCCATTTGAATCAAATATGCGTGGAGCAAGAATTTGGCTTTTTTATTGCTGGGAACTGACCTTATCGCTACTGAACCACTCCTGCGTTAAGGTTTTGTAATTTCATTAACTAACAAACTAAACATTTCGGGCGGAAAATTATTGATTAACCACATAGTTTTCCAATCGTTGACCTAAAATTAATTTTAGCAAGATTCGGATCTCAAACTGTGTCGTGCATTGAACATCAGGGAAAAGGGAGTTGTCATTAGCTTGGAATTAATTGAAGCGTTTATGTCGGGAAAGAATTATCATCTGTTTAATGTTAATGCATTGCTAGTAGTTTTACTATAGAAATACATTGAAAATTATTAGCCTCTAGTAAATGATTTACAAAAGAAAGAAATGCATAATAAATCAGTATGAAAAAGATTATTAGAGGTTAGGAAATGAGGTAAGTGTAACTAAGAGACAGGATGGAACTATTACATAAATGGTGTAAATGCATTACTAATAAATTCTACAACAAAAATACATTGTTACCACAGAAATACATTGTAATGATTTTTTGTATAAAAACGCACTGGAAATCAAAATGAAAGAGGTTCTTAAGGGTCAGGATTTAAGACGAGCCTGACCAAGAGACTAGGAATATAATATTCATATAAAAATGCATTGTAAATGGCTTTACTATAAAATGCATTAAAATCATACCGGAAAGTATGTTCACTAGTAAGGATTTGAGCGTTGCTTGTGGAAACAGATACTATACGTATCATTACAAGCATCAGCTTTTTAGAGTACGCCGTTAGTCATAGACCTTTCCCAAGAATCGTCAGATCTCTTTATCATGAGCGTCACAGAGCCAGTACTTTCTGAATTTGTCTAGGTAGTTATGCCATCTTATTCTATGTTGGCCACATTTTCGCATATGATCTCTGGGGATCAACTGTGTGTGTTGTGATGTTCAGCAGTTGTTGGACATTCTTGCCACATAAGCAACCCATTGTCATTTGAGTTTTCTAATGGTTTCTATGATATCTAGGAAGCCTGTCTTTTCTCTATATATTGTGCTGTCTTATGATCTCTTCATGTGATTTTATGCACGATTCTCTCGTGTGCTCGTTGCAAAGGTCTTGGTTTGATGTTTCCGTGTTTCAACTCCATACGTGACTACCGGGAAGATGTATTGGTCCTTTTTAGGACTAATGGCTCTTTCTTATTGAGATAATATGAGTTGAATTTCAATTAAAAAATCAGTCACTCAATATAAACCGTCGCATGACCAACACCTTTTGGCAGCATGCCATGTCGGGGTGATAAATTAAAAAAATTGAAAAAGGGATGATCAATGAACAAGTTACTTCTTTCGCCTTCGGCTGAGCAGTTTTCACTAAAGTCTCAATTTTCAAAAAAAAAAAAAGATAAGAAAAAAACAAATAAGAAAAAAAGGCATGAACGCAGCCTGGCACAAACTAGGGATCAAATTTACATAAACTTGCATTGTAAATTGACCCCCCCATCAAAAACATTATTCAACGGGAGAGGTGAGGAATTAGAAGAAACATTTTTTCTAGTCAAGTGTAAATGTTTGAATTTTTTCTCCAGCTTCATTGGTGCAGCTTGTTTGCATGATACATACGTACATGATGATAGCTTCATCTTGTCATATGATAACCGTCCCATCACTTCACCTGGTTACACTGCTCCATTCCACAACGCCCATTTGCTCTAAGGTGGCTCCGTTGGCCCGCAAGGTCCAAAGCACGCACAAGTCAAACTTCTCATGATATTGATTGAATTTGTCTGTGAAATGGCAGTCTTGTGAACTTACAAATGTCTATTCAGTCCAGGGCTCGTCTTACACACCTTACTACATAATGCACAAATTGTATTGTCGGTGAAAGGAGGTAAAAGATTGTTATATGCAGTCTGTTTCTGCAGATTTCTATGCGATTCAGTGTGATTTACATGCATTTGAAAGGAAGCTACGTTCACACATACAAATATACATAGAAAGACAGAGAGACATGACAGATAGGATTGAAAATGTCAACTGCATCAAGCATTACATAGAAAACCAAGAGGATAACTGGATGGCCAGTTAGAGATTAATTACGAATGAAAAGCAGATGGATTTTTTTAATGATTCCTGTGGTTTTCTTTGCTCAACAGTAAAGGATTTGTTTAACATCCTGGTGTAAAAACTAGAGTCACCTGTGTTACAGGGGTGGTAGTGAATGTCTCGTATAGCCGGAATCAACTCAGCTGGTTGATATATTACCAACTGTTTTTTGGTTACCAGCTTTTTTCAGTAAAAAACAACCTCCTTTTCTTTTCCAAATGATAAGCCCATACAAGACTTTAGAATGGATTGGTCCACAACATTGTGGTAACAGCATTGGCAACACAAAGAAGTGTTCAGTTGTGTGAATAAGGTTTGGGAAGATAAGCTCTGTTCTCAGAGTTATTGCCCTAGGTTACGGTGTGTTCCAAAGTTGTGATAAAAAGCAAGTTAAGATGAAAGTAAAACAAGTCAAAATTAATAATAATACTGATTTTAGTCCGAAAGAAAAAAAAGTCATTAAATCAGTTTGATTATATTGAATACTAATGTTACTAGAAAGCGCCCAGAGAGTGGATACCTCTGCCAACGTCATTGTCACTGAAAAAAAAACAAAAAAAAAACAAAAAAAAAAACAGAATGAAAATCAGTTCATATAAAGCTGCGATGTTGGGGATGTTACTGTAAAAATTCATGGATCCCATCCAAAATTGAATCGCTTCTTCCCCAACTCATGTCCCATCCAAAGAATCATTGGAATTAATTGAGAACTTTGGAGATATCGCGTGGACAAACACACGGATAGACGGATAGACAACGATGGACACATATACCTCTCCCGAATACATTGGTACAAAGGTAAATAATGTTCTGTAGATAGGTAAATTCGTCTCGAAATTGATGAAGGGGACAAACGTGAAAGGGAAGTTGAAACTACAAATTTGTTCTTATGGGGATAAATTGAAATAAAATTAAATGGAAACTTGCCATCACAGTCAATAATCAAACAAAATTTGAAAGAAGATTCAATCAGCGAATAAATATGGTCAGAATAAATTCTATTCATGACCACTGGCATCACCAATGCAGAAACATCTAAAAAAGAGTAAAAATAATCTAGAAATATATAGATTCTGAAGAATCCAGATGTTATTAATAAACATGTCAAAATAAATTTAAAAAGGTCAAAAGCTTAAAATTACGCTCTTAGAAGTCTAGAAAACTACTGGTGCCAATTTTTAAGTCCATAAATAAAACAGTATGGCCAGGAGAGACGAAACACAAACTCATGAACAAATAAACACATGCACATATAAAAAGAGATAGAACTCTAAGCCATCTTTGATGGCTACGGTTGTTCAACCCTTCGCCATCTTTGATGGCTACGGTTGTTCAACTCCACCTCTACTCCAATTGAAGATGATTACTGCAACTTTTGTATTGTATATATTATACATAAATCGGTAGATATGTAAGAAGTGCCAGATTGGCTTGGTTGGTAAGAAGAACACCTTGCAATCACCTGGTCGCGATTCCAAATCACGGTAGCGAAATGTTAATTTTTTTTATCGGTTCGGTTCAACGTAACGGGATAGAGAAACAGTGAAGAGTTCACTCCCCTATTTATTGAGAATTATTCATGTTCTTGTTGTTACGCGGGGAAAAAGTCATCTCTAACTTGGGCTGCAGTTTGACAATAATTCTTTTAAAGCTATCGAAATCACCCCAATCTCATTAACTAACCGTGCAAAAGAAAAAGTTTAGGGTATGGTGAAACAAAAACTACACGAATAACTCGCTATTAGACCAATGAATAAGAGAGATTATTATCGTGTGGTTGGCAACCGCATTAATTACAGTTTTCCTTTAGTTTATTCTTCTGTATTTTCAAGTTAATTCCATGTTATACCTGCAATGAATTTATTGTTCTCTGAAGCATACTTACTGAAACTGTTGCAGTTCGATATTCTTTGTACCGACGGATCAGCAATCTATTGTATGCGTCACTACCTCCCCATCTCACCTGTTGTTGATCCTTTTTTTTTTTTGCATTTCTACCTGTCAATTGCCTTCAAAAGCCATAAGCCAATCTTTTGGCCACTCTAACTGTCCAGACACACTCGTCTTTTCTACGAGTGTTTCTTTCTTTTTCCCCCCCCCCCTATTTTCCTCAATGGTACTAAAGTCACAGCCTATATGCGATCGGATAGGCCCCTTCCTTTGTGTGCGAGCATTGCTCTTTGATGTCCAAGGTGGTCTATAACGGCGAAATATTGTGATATTTAGAAATTTTCATTATGTTTCTAGTCACTTATACATTTTAATTTCATATCGGCTCGCAATCAGTAGGGAAACATTAACTTGTACAATAAATGGAAAATACAAAAAACGAAAAAAAAAGAAGTATAAAAATGAAGAGGGAGAGAAATTGGCTAAAGAGATAACGAAAGCGAACGACAAAGTAAAGGAAGGTCATTATGAAGGAGAGAGAGAGAGAGAGAGAGAGAGAGAGAGAGAGAGAGAGAGAGAGAGAGAGAGAGAGTGAGAGAGAGAGAGAAGTGGGAGATACTGAGAGAGAAGGGTGTGCAGAGAGCTTAGGGGAGAAAACGAGAGATAATGAGAGGCAGTGGTGCTGGGAGGTTGAGAAGAGTGATTAACCGTCGCAGATAGACTACAGCGTAAATGAGGTCTGTTAGCAGCAGTAATGAAAGAAGGTGGTGGTTGTGTGGCTGGGGAGGAAAGGGTAAGGGAGGGATGTAATCACGAATGCTACTTCCGCGCGTCGTCCCTGTGTGCGTGTCTAGGGAGCGGTCGTTTCCACCTGCTCTTGGTCGGAGATTGTAGCCAAAATTGATATCGGCGATTGAATGCTAGGAAGATCGAAGGCTGCTGCTGCTTTTGTTGTTGGCCGATACACTGTTATCGTTGCTACTGATGATGATGATGGTGATGACGATGATGATGCAGTTTTTAGTGTTTCACGTATTTAGATAAAACCAAGATGGCGCTGACGTTGAATTTAGTGCTGTTGACGTTGTTGATGCAATTATTACATCTGCTCTCACTGGTGATACTGATAATAGCGATTGTGCGTTTGATGCGTCTTCTGATCTAAAGAGCATATAACATATTTAAACAGTTAGTTGTACAGAATAAAGTATGATGAAAAGTTAATGAGAAAGAACTTGAGATAAAGTTAGATAGTGAGGCGCTGGGACATTAAAGGGGAAATGACGAGAGATAAGGGCTCACATAAAGCATTTAAAGAAAATGAGGCAAAATTAACTGAACACACACACGCACATATACGCGGACTGATCAATAAGTCCATTGTCTGACACGTAGTTATAAGCTGAAATTAAATCTGAAATTTTCATTGCATAATGCTTGATCGATATGATCAAGAATGACCAATAAATTGAATGCATTGATAATGAATGATATTATGTTGTAAATCTATATTCGTTGTGTAAAATGTTTTTTTCATAATTAGCCTGGGGACTCATTAATCTCTCTCTCTCTCTCTCTCTCTCTCTCTATATATATATATATATATATATACACACACACACACATATATATACATATATATATATATATATATATATATATATATATGGGTAAAATGCCGGTCTACAGCGAAGGTTTCAATCCTACCTCGTGGTACTGGATGGGATATTGGATAGTCTATAGCTACACTGAAGAGTTGTAATACAACCAAACAGCTGTCTTTGGATGACTCGACACTACTATATATATATATATATATATATATGTATATATATATATATATATATATATATATATATATATATGTATATATATATATATATATATATATATATATATATATATATATGCCTGGTGAATGACAACGTTTTGTGTCTTGCTATAGCTGTATTTATTATGTAAAATATTGAGCACTGTGATTAAATATCAACAACAGATAAAATCTGTTTTCTAATTTTTTTCTTCTTGTATTCTTACAAACTGAGCAATACATTATGAACTATAAGCATATATCAATACCAGAGAGAGAAGTTTACACTATGAAAAGATAAATTCTTGAGGAATTTAAATCAATTTGCATTTTCCTGAATTTGATCCGATGAAAGTTGATTAATACCCTGAAACATTTGAAATTGCAATATAAACTAAAGTAATGCAAATATCAATGCCTACACTGATTAATTACTCTTGGCATTTGATATATATATATATATATATATATATATATATATATATATATATATATATATATGTGTGTGTGTGTGTGTGTGTGTGTGTGTAGCTTCTTCAACTTAGTATTGTTCTTACCATTGAATTAAACAGCCGCTGGTAATGCAAAGGCCCAAATAACTGCTTCGATTCCTAATCTCCATTTAGCTTATTCACGGTCTATATCTGCTCTATTTCTTTCAACGCTACAGTTATGTTATTAAGGAATGGATACATGATCCGACAGAATGATCATAAATTGTGTTATACTGTATTGAAACTCTTATCTAAAATGATCCCCCGTTATTATCACGATGAACGTACCATTTGGTTTTGACAATGTAAATAGAATAAATAATCAAAGAAAATGGGATTGCTATGTATATACATATGTTAAAAAAAAAATAGATATATAATCCGATAGAAAAAAATATGAATGCGTGATACTATTTTGAAACTCTCCTTTTATCACAATATATACAAATTGTAGTTATGGGTGATTATTTCAAATTGAGTTTCAAAGTTATATAACGTATTTATAATTATTTCTGTTGGATTAAAAACCCATTTCTTGATGATACATTCGTCTGCGTTGAGAAACAAGTAGAGCAGTCAATGAACAAAATAAGAATTTGGAGTAAAAATGCCTTTGCATTACCATTGGCTGTTCAGCAACGGTGCGTTGAAAACCACATATCAGTCGCAGGTTTTATTTCCTTATTTCCACTCTTTAAGTGCGGTAACTCATCCACTGTAAGCTTATGCAATGCTCTTCTATAGGAATTGAACACTCTGGTGGATGAAGGATTTCTGTGTAATTCAAATATTAAATTCGCCTTTACTGCCTATCCAGTTCCGTAGTCCAGAGGTAGGATATCGGCCTACCAGTGAAGGTTTCAATTCTGCCCCGGATGGAATCATATATTGAAACATCCACAGACAGCTGTAAAACATCGATATCAGTGTGGCTATGGTCTTTAACCGCAACGTAGAATTGAAACCCTCACATCGGATCCAGAGGCCGATTTCCTACCTCCGGACTACAGAACTGAACAGGCAGTAATGATGAATTTAAGCGATATATCCATTTCGCACCAGAGTGCTCTCCTTTAATTCTACTTCCTCTGTTGTTTCAACTGTTCCACACTTGTTTTACAATGTACCTATTCTTCCATCTTTTCCCCGCAACTCTTCCCATCCTAACCTCTCCTAAGTCACCGATCACTTCACTTCCACGCCGCCCACTACGCTACCCATCTCTTGGTACTGACACCCCTTGGTGTATCATACCTTTCACCATCTCTGCAAACGTACACCTCCAAAACAAACCCTGGTAATTTCCACAAGACCACATATCTACCCACATTTACCACCCCTTTTAGAAAACTATCTCGTCAACCATCTTCACTCACCATTGGAATAGAGAACAAGTAAGAAATCCGTAAAACAATATGTTGATTTCTTAATTTCAATCCAACTTCGTGTATATAAGGATGAGAAACAAAGAACAAAATAGAACAATGATAGTGATTTTGCTCATTGATAGCGTAAGGTATGGAACAGTGCAGTCTCAATGAAGCCTTAATCTGTCGTGTTACACAGTAAATACCTATTAACGCTCTACGCTAAACATCGAGCAATCTCATAGATAAGGCGATCGCTAAAAAGAGTACGAATACCTTACTCCTGGAAAATCAGTTCTGAACGCACTGTCACTATATATATATATATATATATATATATATATATATATATATATATATATATATATATATATATACATATATATATATATATATATATATGTATATATATATATATATATATATATATAATGGATAGATAATGGATAGTCTATAGCCACACTGAAAAGTTGTAATACTACGAAACTGCTGTCCATGGATGACACAAAAATTAACGCTCCCCGATTCAGGGTTGAGCACTCTTTAAGTGAGGTAACTCGTTCATTGTAAGCTTATGCTAATGCTTTTCCATAGGAATAGAGCACTCTGGTTGATGGGGAATTAAAGCGTAAATAGATATATCGCTTATATTCAATCTTACTGATCGTCCAGTTCCGTGGCACAGACGTAGGATACCGGCCTCCGGGTCTGAAGTGAAGGTTTCAATCTTACCTCGTGGTACTGGATGGGATAATGGATAGTTTATAGTCACACTGAAGAGTTGTAATACAACGTAACAGCTGTCTGTGGATGACACTATATATATATATATATATATATATATATATATATATTGCATGTATACATTTATTATATTTCTGTCCGTCTGAGAAAACATAACGTTGACCACACGATCAACAAGTTTTTCGCCCTTTTTAGATACTCTTAGGAGCTTCTGTGATTCCAGTGGAGCAAAACACTGGAGTGCCAACGAAGCAGTTTAAGACCTGATGGAAGCTGATGAAATGTAGCACTCCGAAGAGATAAATAAAACGTAAGGTGATGACCAGCATCTTAGCCGAGGCATTAAAAAAGGCAATTGATCTTCTTCAGGATATCTCTGTGATGGCCATACATCATTGTCGACGTTTCTCTGAATTTTTGAGATGAGATTTTTATTATTACTATTATTATTCTTGTTATCATGACTTGTCTTTATAAGCTTACACCATCCAATATCAGCCTTAGGAAGCAGATTTATAGCGCTCAAAACACAGCTATTTGGAAACACAACCCATGTCCTCAATTAATGTGGCCCCCAACTGCATCATAAGGAATAGTTCATCTATTGCATTTCTACTGACATTATACACTAACAGTCTACATACTCCTCAGTCTTCATACAGGATATCAGGTCAGGAGGCCTCGTAGTTTTGCGGAGAAGAGGCAAATGAACAAACAAATACAAAGCTCAAGTATTAGTATAGATCTATATATATTTTTGTTCATTATATACAACTAGAATATACCTGTTGAAAATGACAGGGTTATCAGTGTATGGATCGACACTAAGGAGCTTAAGGCTATCTTATTTGCTAATTTATCTTTAATAATTCAAGTATCCTTTTTTAAAGTTTTTTAAAGTCTCAACTCAACTCAAGGTGTTTTGATATGTGAACGGACGTGAAGTCTTTGGAATTTCTATGACGTAATCTTCATTGTTATGTCATAATAGGAAGGTAAATCAACCAATGAGATTATCTCATTCGAGCAAACAAGCAAATTAACAGAAAAAAATGCATAGAAGCAATGGTCAGAAAAATTGCAGTAATCATCTTCAAATAGAATAGAAGTAGGAGTGGAGATTATAGCTTGACTTCCGTTCCAGTTTTTTCTCTTCTTTTTTCTCGTTGGTTGATAATGAGAATATTTGCATTAGGTTTAAAACGGATGTACATGCGATTTATTATCTTTAGAATCGAGTTTCAACAGGGAAACAGACTCATTAGAATAGCCTCTTTTTTTCATGACCACATGAGTATTTTGTTTAATTTTGAAGTTAAAGAAATTGGCTACATAACAGATACATACGTAAATAACAGCGTCATGCTTTGGGAGGAACCTGTCTTGTCTTATCATATTCCCGAAATAGGGCGATGTTAAAACAGTTGAAGAACCCAATTTTAAATCACATGCAGCAAGAACCTGAAAAGACATAACAAACAGTTATAAGTCAACAAGTTGAAATTACTCAATCAGATTAAAAGCTGCTTGCGTGATATGAGATCATCGACACTTTGGGACTATACATAAAAATTGACTTAAGAGTTTTTCTTTGTCAGGATGACAATATGAAAAATTACACGACTATATATATATATATATATATATATATATATATATATATATATATATATATATTCTTCCATGGGAATAGAGCATTATGGTGGATGGGGGATTTATGTGTAAATGAATATATCGCTTAAATTCAGCCTTACTGACCGTCCAATTCCGTAGCCCAGAGGTAGGATATCGGTCTCCGGGTGTGAAGCGAAGGTTTCAATCCTGCCTCACGATACTGGATGGGTTAATGGAAAGTCTAGAGCCACAATGAAGTGATGTAATACATCGAAACAGCTATCCGTGGATGACACAATATATATATATATGAAAATAAATATTTTAATATCATTTATCAAGAACGGAGGTGATTGTTGGCTTAACAGTTATTAGCATGAGAAATCAGGGTACTGAATTCGAATACATAAGGACGTATCAGAAGTATTCTCTTTTTTCTAATCACCTGTATGATTTAAGAAGCTTATATAATGCCTGTATGTTTCAAGCCATCACGATCGACGATAAAGAGTCGCCCACACATTTTGAAGTACAGATCACCGTACTTGAAACGCTTAAATACTTTTGGTAAATAATTGATGATTTCAACAAGGAAATTTTATACATAGTTTCATAATAATTAATTATACGTAAAACAGAAAACACTTTGAAAAACTCACATGAATTGCATCACCAGATATTTGGAAATAATCGACTGAAATGACATGAATTTGAAAATATCTTCTGTCTGTTTAGTGTTGAAAGCTGAAAGGTTTTTCCAGAACATATAGAGATATAAATAGATAGAGAGATATAATAAAATATATGCAATAGATTCTCTATATTTTCCGTGATTTCTAAGAACAAGGTTTGGAGAGGGAGGCGGTCAGAGATGATGCAAGTTTATTGTTCAAGAGTGCTCATCTTTCACTGGCGAAAAATGAGAAATCTTCATGTCAAAGTTCAGATCATTTGTGTATGGGAAGTGAAAATGAAAAGGGGTTTTTGTGTGAATGTGCAGTTCAATCTAGTGACAGTGTAATTGAGAAAAATTGTATGTGTCTAGGTAGCATATGTACTCGTGCATTGTTGTGCATGTATTGTTGAGAGGGAAAGTGTGATTAATACAGTGTATGTTGTGTGAATATGTGTGGGGATCATCCATGATTTTAGAAAAGTGTATGTACTGTAATTTATTCATTCATTTGAGCTTTCAAGATGTGTCGGTTTTATATATGACTCTTCGGAGAGGAGAATGTGTCCACATTAGTATCTATATCCTTAACTTATCTTATATATATACATATATGTATATAATTTTGATAATATGATATGTTTCATGACTTGAATTTTTTAGTGAGTGGTTAAAATTTGTATATACAATATTTTAAGGAAATTTGGTCAGTATACACTATATATATATATATATATATATATATATATATATATATATATGAATAAATCAAATTTATATGCATATATATATATATATTTAGAGAGAGAGAGGTGAAATATATACTTATGTATTTAATTGATATATGTGTGTGTGTGTGTGTGTGTCTATATCTACCAAAATTCCACCTGTAGAAGCAAAAATGTCATTTATCTCCTAGAATATAACAAATGCACACTACAAAATATAGAAAAGTCTGGGTGGTAATTCAACATGAGACGAAATGATTATAGGCACAGAATTAGATCATCCAATCATCCCAACGTACACCCATGAGAACTACCCTTTTGCATCCCGGTCCACAATTTCAGCACATAAATTAGATTTAAAATCGTTGAATAAATAGAAAAAGATACACCTTCGGACAAGACTGAAATTCTAGAACTACATGAAGATATGTGGTTTAACAAATTTGAAACTCTCCCTCCTAACGGATTCAAATCTAAACTCAACGACCCTAACCATACCAATCTTCCACACTATAATCCTCTTACTCCTGATTACTTTATACTCTCCAACTCACTATTTCTATATCTGCACCTGAGGCTACACTTCTACCCAGGCCCAAACGCCCCTTAATATACATATATTATTTTCCAAAAAACCTCACATATACAATTTTGACTCCAATTTACATATAATTAATGTTACAATCTTACCTTACTCTATCAATTTCTACCCCCTCCCCCTTTATGTATATCTAACTGGGAACTCAACACAGCCACACGGACCCCTACCTATAGGCACATATGTACGATATATTTCACTTGTACTACTCAAAGTTATCTGACTTTTCAGAATATCCACGATGACCATTAGGGATACAGGATATACATTTCGCCACTGATACTAGATCATACATATCAAAGACCCCCTCTAACCTTACCCCATCACCTTGATGAATAGTAGAGATAGTCTTTACTTAAACTTACCAAGTACCCAAATAGTCCAACTCCAAACTACTACCCAGCTCCCCAGTATCTATGGCCAACGATTCTCAAGAATGACCACGTTCTCTAATCAGCACCAACCAATGAAATTCTCAAAACTGTTGATACTCCTTCCGACAGAATATCCAACCAAACCACCATAGATTTCTTCACAGACATAATACAGTCCAGACTCACCACCATGACCGCCCCCAAATCCTCATTCTTGATTTCCATTTTTACTTTCAAAGAAAAATATGATGATGAATTTGTTTTCTACGGTAATCATTTAACCACTAAGAGGTACACACACGGGATCCCCTCGCAAAACAAGTATTGCATACTAATTTATCAATTCATGAATTAATCATCTAACAAATGGTGTTTCCATACGCTTTTACTCTTGAGTCTATCTCATTCCTAATTGTTTATATATACAAATATATATGGATGAATGAAATATTCAAATAAACACAGAATGGGAGCATTCAGCGTTCATGGCGTATCTATCTATATTGTGTATTTTCAAGGACATCCCAACTCTGTCAGTTGCAGACTGTATATATATATATATATATATATATATATATATATATATATATATATATATATATGTATATATATATATATATATATATATATATATATATATATATATATATATATATATATATATATATATATATATATATATAGTTTAGAAAGCTTTACAGGTTTGAACACTATAAAAACAGCTTTAAACAATACATAAAAATCTTTTTTTCATATAAGTTAATTATTTCCCAATATCTGTTATTGTTATATAAATATATATAGCAAAACAAGTCAAATATACATACATATATACGTATGTGTGTGTGTGTGTGTCTGCGTTCATGTGTTTTAGTGTGTGTGTACGTGTGTTCGTGTGTAATATAAGTATATATGTATACGTGTAAAGGAATGAAAGAAACATAAATAAATAAATAATTAAATGATGAAAGATGAGAGAAAGAAAGAAAATATATATTAGGAGGGAAGAAAAATGAGGATCAAATACAATATTTGAATAGAGACAAAGGTGGGGAAGGAAGAAAAAACAAAAATTAAAAGGTAAGGGAGAAAAATGTAGTTCAACTCGATCACATTTATGAACCTGATTAATAATTAACCAGGTGATAAAACTCAGAGTAACCGATACCTGGTAAAAAATTTTGCATATTACATTTGCCTCGTGAAAGTTTTTTGATTTAATTTTTATCAACATGTCTGGTTAGTCATACAATTGGAACCGTCAAGTGACGAATGTGTTTCGTCAGCATGCTGTGTTAGGGATGGTCAATTAAAAAATTGGGAATGAGGGTAATCGATGAATAAGCTACTTCTGTCGCCTTTCGTTGGCAGTACATTAAAAAAAAAAACAAGGACGTATTCTTCTTGATATACTTGCATCATGAACTGAACCACCTGATAGAATCTTTTGGAGGAGGATTTTCAAGAAACGACAAAAACGTATTCTTCTAGTCATAAGGAGAGAGTGCGAAACTTTCAGCCCTCTAGCTCCTTTAGTACGACTTACACGCTTAATATATATATATATATAGCCACTCAAACTAAAAATAACCTACGTAGTCAGTTTGGTCGACTATTTCTAATTAAGATAAGAGGAAGAAAAATTTGGTATTGCTTAGTCCAATACTAATATTCAAATCACATTATATCACAGATTTTACACGTCTACGGATCCTTACAAGAATGCAATTCTTGAATGACCATTCTGAATCGGCTAAAAGTGGCTAGATTTAATAAAAGGGAAGCAATTATTACACTGTACAAGACCAACAAGGTGAATTGAAAATCGGTGCCTTGATCATAGTTTTTATTTTCATTTTTGTTAATAACCAATCAATACGTTGTGTTATTATACATAAATATATAAAGTGAGGTTATGGAATCGCTACACAAATACGTTTATGGTCCTCCCTTTGGGATTCTCCTGGCAAATGATTCGATTTATTGTAGTCCCTATTTATAATGTTGTTTAGAGGTGTGTATTTTTGCTTCTCAGAGTGGGAAGCCCTACCCTATCATATCTATACTTCTTTTTTGGTGTTTCTTGTTTATGATTGTTCCATTCGTAGAATCTTAATTTTTTCCATTAGTAGTATCTTGAGGGTTTGGTTTTTTTAGGTGCGTTCGATTTTTTAAAATCAGTATTTTAATTTTGGCTTTCGCAATATTCTCTTCGTTGCGTTATTAGTTTGTAAGTCTTAAAATTGTTTTAGATATACCGGTTAATCTCTCTGTTGGCTATTTTTGCTATCTTTTACAATTATTTCTTTTTTATTTGTTTTCTTTAAAAATATTTGTTTGTTAATTTATCTCTAATAGGGGAGGTTTTATTTTTATGCTCACGGCTGGTTGTTATAAATTATACTGGTTGTATTTGGAGTATCTCCGACACTTTTTATCTGTCATATTGGAGATCCATCAGTTAAGAGGGATGGGTTTAGTTACGGGAGATATATCATCTGATTGTTATCTATCTACCAGTTTAAGGGTTCATCTTTGCATGGCTTTAGTTGTTTATGTTTAATTCCCTTAACATTTCTAGTGAGTTGCCTCTTATACATGCATGATAATTATGACTACATATAGTGTGTTGTTTTAGAAGAAATCAAGCGAAGAATCACACTAAGATAGCAAGCCTTTGGCAGAGCTAGCTCAACCTTCAAAAATAATAAAATCCCATTAATCCTAAAGAGAAGAGTGTATAACCAATGCATCCTCCCAATAGTCACTTATGGAGCTGAAACATGGAACCTAACCAAGAGACAGACTCGTAAATTGAGAATCATGCAACGTGCACATGAAAGAATAATGCTGGGCCTCACATGGAGAGACCACAAGACAGCACAGTACATCCGGGAAAAGACAATAGTTAGGGACATCATAGAATCCATTAAAAATCTCAAATGGCAGTGGGCTGGCCATGTTGCAAGAATGGCAGACAATCGATAGACATCACGACTCGCGAAATGGATCCCCCGAGATCACATGCGCAACCGAGGCTCGCAAAATGTTAGATGGAGAGACGAGCAAGACAAATTCAGAAAGTACTGGCTCCGTGACGCCCATGATAGAGAAGTGTGGCAAATCCTGGGGAAGGTCAATGTCCAACGACAGACGCTAAAAGACTGATGATGAATGATGATGATGATGATAGTGTGTTGTCTTAGAAGATTAAATTATGATTAAAGTGGTTGGGGGTATTATGATAAGGTAAGCGATGTTGATTGATTTTGGTAAACGTGTTTGTCGGGTGTTCAATTTAAAAAAATTTTTTATAGAAATTTCGAACACCGACACGTTACAGCTACATCATTCTTTTCTATTTAGTAAGTCTGTCTTCTCAATGAAGGTGATAATTTCGAATTTTTCATTTTGACATAGTTTGCAATATCCTGGGATGCGCATGTTTGTTTTAATATTTCCCATTTTACTGTGTGTGTGTGAGATTGCTATTTTGGAGCTCCGAGTAATACATGAAAACGGATGAGGTATTGTTGGCTAATCTTAAATTAAAGGGTATTTTGATATCTCTATGTGGTATTTCGTTTCTGAGAGTTTCTCTCGGGTTGATATTTCAGCTTGTTATGCAATATTAGATTTAACATTGTTAAATATTGTTTCATTTGATGAATTGTATATCAGCTTGGCGCGTATTGATTTAGGGATCTTTTTTACGATTTGTGTGATGGGATTTCATGTTAACATAGAGAAGTTCAGAATTTTTTTTCATGAATGGTGTGTGGGTGTTATCGTTTAGGTTGAAAGTAATATTCAAGAAATGTAATATTTTTATGTTTGCTCGAATTTCTACTTTGAAGTTCATTTTTTCTCATATCTTTAATATTGTATTTTGAAAGTTTTTCCAGCCAAAGGGAAAAATATGCATAAACCCAACGTGTTTGTGTATCGAATCCAATACCTGATTCTAACTTTTATGAAATAAACCCATCACATATCGTATATTGGATTACAGATTTGTACTATATATATATATATATATATATATATATATATATATATATATATATATATGTAAAGAGAAGTATCTTCAGGTAAAGAATAATGTTATTGTTACTTAATGTTTAGATTTTTCGATCGAGGATAAGGTTATGAACGTCAATATGTGATCAAAACGTTGTATATTTATACTTTTTAGAGCCTTTTTATGAGTTTTTAGAGCGTATATTGCTACCTGAAAATTGAACACCAAATTTCTGCAATATTTCGAAAAATAAAGAATTGCATTTTTACAAGGATTGCAGTTACGAAAACACGGACTAAAATGAGAGAAGTAATACTACATCACGGCAATCTTAGCTGTGGAAGGGATTAAGCACCAGTGGGAATTTCTGGAGGTAGCACTTAGAAATAGTTCCAATATAATGGTAATCTACTACAATAAAACTGTCAACATGGGAATTTTCCAGTTTTAAAGTTGATCTGGCTGGCTGATTGGCTGGCTGGATATGGATGTATGTATCGCTCCTACAGGCAGCGCCAATTTACTCCTTATGTCCAGATAAAGAGTTGTTTCTCTTAATTCTCTCTCAAGTGCGGGCTTCAGTTTACAATGAAGATTTATGCTAAATTGATCCGTCCAGCAGCATTTACGTATGTTTTATTTTAATATTCAGACTTTTTCAATATCAGTTCTCAAGAAAAAGCGAAAAAAGTAAATTATTCATTGATTACCCTTTCTTTTTCCAATTTTTTGATTGATCACCCAACACAGAATACTGCCAAAAGACGTTGGACACGTGGCTACAAACTTGTTGATATGATCGTCAAAACATATTGGGTGATATATCGTCATCATCAGTCTTTTAACGTCTGTCGTTAGACATTCACCTTCTCAAGGATTCGCCATACTTCTCTATCATGGGCGTCGCAGAGCCAGTTTTTTCTGAATTTCTCTAGTCCATCTCTCCATCTTGTATTTTATCGGCCTCGGTTTCTGATGTGATCTTTGGGGATCCATGTTGTGAGTCGTGATACCCATCGGTTGTCTTTTATTCTTACAACATGGCCTGCCCATTGCTATTTGATTTTTTAAATAGTTTCTATGATGTCTCGGACTCCTGTTTTGTTCCTGATATACTGTGCAGTCTTGTGATTTCTCCGTATAATGTTGACCATGATTCTCCCACGTGTACGTTGCATGATTCTCAGTTTGCAGGTCTGTCTCTTGGTTAGGTTCCATGTTTCAGCTCCATAAGTGACTATCGGGAGGATGCATTGGTTGTATACTCTTCAATTTAGGATTATTGGGATCGTCTAGTTTTTGAAAGTTTAGCTTGCTCTGCTGAAGGCTTGCCATCCCAGAGTGATTCTTCGCTTGATTTCCTCCTCTTTTGAGGATCTCATGGAGATTCGTTGTCCTAGGTAGATGTAGTGGTCTTCCTAGCTGGGTTTGGCATCTTCTATCTTGACAGTTATGTTCTTATTCTCAATATGATTGTTGCACATTATTTTCGTTTTACTGAAGTTCATGTGTGGACCGACTTTTTTGCTTTCTTTGTTTAGTTCATCTAGTATTAGTTGGAGGTATAGTAAAAGAAATCTTATAGCTTTTTGGCCTTTTAAAAAAAGTTAAGCACTTTTTAACAAAACTAAGCACTCTTACTCGTTGTCTGGAATTAATAGATGCCCCCCTACGTGCTACACCCTCACAACGGGCCTGCCGGGTAATGTAAGCAAATACAAAGCTTCCAAGATAATTGCCAAATAAAATGGCGGTCATTTGCTCTTGTGCAATGTTTTATTTATTCATTTCAAAATTCGTCAATAGAAAGCTTCGTTCTCTGTAGTGCAGACGCTTAGCTGGAGACTTGTGGTCCGGGGGCCTCGACTCCTCGAGAGGCCCCCACCAACATAAAGTTGGATTTCAGAATAAATACAATAAGTGAAGTACTGTTAATAATACATTTTGGGCCCCTTCGAATGGAGGCCTGGGGCATTTACAAATGGATCCCACCCAAACTTTATAGACGTAGCCTTGTTCGATAATGTGTATGAGACAAAATCAAGTTTGGAACCTGTGTATCTCTTTTGGTGTCATGTACCTTCAGGTCGTGGGTGATCATGACTCTCCACTGCTTCCTTTCTTTCCCCCTTGTTTAGAAAACTTGTTCTTTACAATTTGTCTTTGTCTGTCTGATTTGCACTGTCAAGTAGGTTACCCACTGCCCCCCTTTGTCTCTCTCGCCTCCGATGCACTCCCCCTGTGGGTGTTAAATTCTCAAAGACTTCCTTCCTCAATATGTGTCATTTCTGGTTTCAAAATAGATGTTTAGCTTTGCTGATGAGAACTGATGAATCAAACTTACATTTATAATTATAATTTTATACATAGGTATGTGCAGTGGCGTCACTAGGGTAGGGGAGGCCCGGTCCTGGCTCTGGGCGCCAGTCGAAGGGGTGCCGCTGAGTTTTTTCGGTAAAAGTCAGTAAAGCTATTCTCGGATAATAAACTGAGAATACCGTTATTTTTTAAAAACTAATTTCTCTCAAATTGACGTTTTTAATTTTCTATGCGACAATTTCATATTTTAACTCTTTGGAAGCACGACCTTTCCCATCCGGTTTCCCCCCGTTCCCTCCGTCCTACCACTCTTTTTTTTTTATCATGGCAGCTTACCGAATTAAAACCTGACCATGAAGTCAAACAATAAATGAAAACAGAAAGCAAAAAAAAAACAACAAACAAAACAAACAAAAAAACAAACAAAACAGAACAAAACAACAAAAGCAAACATTTGATACTTATGCTGCAGAATGGGTCGTTGTGTTGCATAATGTCATTGATGACAGTGAAGGGGTGTAAATAATTGAAAGAGGGGGAGGGTAAAACGAAATAGAGAGAAAGAATAAGAGACGAAGAATTTGATAGCAGGGAGTATTAAAGCAGGGCACCAACTGTAGTTAGAAGAAAATTGCTAAAATCGGCTAGATCTTCCCATTCCAGCAAACATTTTTGCTAACTATGTTATGACAAAAATGTCTGGTCAGGGGCAAAATTTCAGTGCTTGCCATGGGCGCTATTTTCCGCCTCTGAGTACGTAAACATGATGTTTATTGTGATGTTCTTCAATCTATTAAGGGCCTTTCTGAAGTTATCTTTCACCGAAATATCAGTTAAAAAAAGTGAACTTTTTTTTCGTCCTCAGGACATTTTGAAAAAAAAAGACTTTATCTTCAACTGTGTTCTCTACATTATCAAATATTATTGATTTAATATATTTTTTGCATCTTCAACGGTAAATTAATTGATGACCAACAGAACATAATAGGGAGGCAGGTCTGGTTAATTGCCTCTTTGGGTTGTACGTATACATATATATATATATATATATATATATATATATATATATATATATATATATATATATATATATATACATATATATATATATATATATATATATATATATATTGTGTATATATTGTATATATATATACATACATACATATATATATATACATACATACATGCATACATATATATATATATATATATATATATATATACAATATATATACATACATACATGCATACATATATATACATATATATGTATACATACACTTACACACACACATATATACATATATATATATATATATATATATATATATATATATGTATACATACACTCACACACACACACACATACATATATATATATATATATATATATATATATATATATATATATATATATATATATATATATATATATATATATATATATATATATATATATATATGTATGTACCCAAAATCGAACAAAACGTATATAAACCACTAAGACGATTTGGCGACGGTTACGTTTTCTGCATTAAATTCAAAACACTTCTGGGTTAGATTTTGCTACACTATGTTGGCCTTGGGACCTCAGAACGGCTTTTCTTTTTCGCATATTTTGAAATATCCTCTTGTCCCAGCTTTTTTCAAGACAAATCTTATCAGCGAATTTGTTTTTCGAAAAATTCATTTTCAAATGAAATCCTGGCCATTTAAAATGGTATTTTATCAGATTTAAGCACAAAATATTTGTTAGGTTCAGTGTTCAGGTTTGGTGTTATTGACATTCTTTTGGGTTATATTAAAGGTTAGTGTTAGTGTTTAAGGTTAATGTTTAGTATTAGATTCGGGGTTAGTGTCTAGGAATAATGTGTAAGGTTAGTACAGGTTAGGTTTAGGGCTAGCGTTAGTGCTAGGTTTAGGGTTAGTGTTCAGGGTTAATGTTAAAGTCAAAAGCAGAGACTTGTCATTATCGCGATTGTAGGTTTGCTAATGAAAAATTAGTTTATGTCGTCCATGTTTTGAAATTAACGCGGAAAAGGTAACGATTGCCACGATTTTATCTTCTCCAGAGCTTGATTTAATTAATGTTGGCGTACGTCGTCATTCTGTAAAATGTCACTTAATATTGACCTAAATGGGTCATTTTACGTGAATCGCTGTTCACTTATTAAAAATGAACCCCCCCCCCCCCGCAAAAAATGAACAAACTTGTGATTGTTGCCCTATTTTGGGACAATGAGCTACCCTAGTCCTGCAGGCCAGATTTGGCAAGTGGTAACGTTTTTTGTTGCCCACGGCCATTCTATGCATTTATTCAAAATCTTATATAATTTTTCTCATGAAGTCAATTTTACAATTGTTATTGTAAAATTACAATTGTTTAGGATTTACAAATCTATGATATGATAATCATAAATCATGTATTTGTCTAAAATAGAAATTAAGTACACTTTCTATCTTACGATATGAATGTGTGCCCCAAATAAAGGCGGAAAATATCTTATGTGGCCCAAAAGATCAAAAAGGTTGCCAATTGCCTATGCTAAGGGATCATAGATTTCATCAAATTACACCTGCTAACCACCGAGACTTTACGTGGAAAGCTTTACAACCATTTGAGAAAAAATATGTCTACCACCATCACATTTGGATATTATAACTGATAGGTCGACCAAAACATCGTGCCAACAATGCAAACAAGAAGGGATTCAGTAGGCGGAAAAAACTCTTTGAATAATAAAATTGCCTTTGCTACATTAGAACCAGTGTTATTGCCCTCCCCCAGAAAATGAGATATTACTTTCCGGGCATGTATATGTAAGTGTGGGTATCAGTGAGCAACCGTCTGTGTATGTGTATGTGTATGTGTGAGTCTTTCTGTCTGTTTGTACATAATGAAATAAAATAGATCTTATATGAGATTTTTCTCTGTTAAAATTTTATATAAAGCAGCTAGTGACTAAATCAGCGGAGATAGACGTTTGGAAAAATGAGACAGTTGGCTGGAGCAAAGGCATAATTCCAATTGTTTTTATAGACCCGTTATCAAATTTAACAAATACTAACATTCGACAGCATGCGTGTTTAACATCGTTACGTGCATATCTTATATGCTGAAGTTGGAAGGTACGTTAGAATCATGCCTAAAATGAAAGTAATGGCATTTTTTATACATAGAATAATTAAACTTTATAATTTAACTCAGGATAGGCATTGCTCACCTTGCCTACGCCGACGGCACATTTCTGATACCTCTCTCTCTCTTATATATATATATATATATATATATATATATATATATATATATATATATATATATATATATATATATATATATATGGGGCTATGTGTTTATGTATGTGTGTTTGTGTGCATGTTTCTGGGTCTATGTGATATCTAAAAGTTCGGCGAATGGCCGAGAAAAAAGTCACTCCTAGTTTCCATTATCCCGAAGTAGTCCTTTTGTCTGCTGTTTGTACACAGGCTCACGAAGGAAACAGCTCAAAAAGGTTAATTGCAAAGGTCCGTACTACATTTTGTTCATTGAACTATTGGGTAGCATATACACATACATACATACGTACAAAATAGCACGCATTCATACATATACTTATATAATTGCATTTATCTCAGAACTAAATCACAGCTGATACATTGTTAACCTTGGGGTGAGCGAGATAATTTTTGGCGATCTGTGCATGCCGTTAGTTTCTATGTCTCTTTTGGTATTTCGAGTCTGTTCTAATTACAATTATCTATAATTATTTTCAGAGTAGCCATATTTAAAATCACAATTAATTTATTTGACGTCATTGACTAGTTCTTAGTTGCGGTCTTTCTTGGTCACAAATGTTAATCACAAACAAGTCGTTGACAAGGAGTGTCGCTTCGCTTATGTTCAAGGATCCAAATACGAACAGCTTCTAGTAATTGGGGCTATAATGACTTAATAACAAAGAGAATTAAGATGACAATGATGTTAATAATGATGCCTGTGTTCATGGTGGTAATGATTTACGGTGTTATTGGGGAGTGGGTCTTTGAGCTGTAACGAGTATGTTGACGATGGGGGTAAAGGCGATGGTAAAAGTAATAATGGTGGTGGGGGTGATAATAGTAGTAATAGTGATTTGATGATGGTTATAAGAATTATGATGGTGTGGACGATAGTGTCGATGGTATTTATGATAGGAATTGGCTTAATGGCTTTTGTTATGTTGGTGGAGGTGCTTGTAAAATCAGAATGATAGCGTTTGATGTTAACATAGTAGAGATAATGGTTGTTGTTGTTGTTATTGTTGCTGCTATTATTATTATTATCATCATTATTATTATCATGATGATGATGATTGGCCTTCCACTGAAAAAAAAAACCCTGGAGAATCTAGATGTTATCAAAAATTATTGAAAAACCCTAGCCAACAAAAATGGTGAGGAGTTCTGTCCCTTTTTTTAATGTGTGCGTGTGTTCATGTGTTTGTTTGTGTTTATTTGTGCGTTCCAAAACTCCTGGCCACACTGTTATGTCTACAGACATAAAAATTTGCACCAGTACTCCATTTGACCAGTTCTTAGAATATTTTGTTGTTTTTTAAAGCTTTTTTTTCATCTTTTAGGGTACTTATTATATTTGTAAATCTGTTCGAGCGCTCCTGCCATAATGTTTTATCAACAGAACATTTACATCAGTAATCCACTAGACTCTTTCTGAAAATGCTCTTATTTTTTCATTTTCGGGTAAAAAGATTTTTTGATTTTTTTGGACCATATCCTGACGGGTTTACTAATAATATTTAGATTCTTAAGAATCTAGATATTTTTAGATGTCTCTTTAATTCTGTTTTAGATATTTTTCTGAAGAAAATACCACAGATGTCATAGATATAATTTATTCTGACAATATTTATCTTTCAATGGATTTTATTATTACATGACTTCAAATTTTGACGCTACGGTTGTTCAGTTATTGATTTTAATGTTGAATTTGTTTATTTTTCAAAGTCCTTCATGAGATACTGTCGAGAAAGTAAAGGTTCAAGTGATATCTCCAAAAGTCCCGGAAGGATTGAGAAATTCAATATCTTTTCGTTTTGCTCATAATCTATTATGATAGTATATTATTTTCTATGCATACCAACATCTTGTGAACTTTGTTTATAAAAATAGATTTATCAAACTGTATCATAAACATAAGTAATGTTTGATTTTGAAACTTCTTCATGATTTTTTGCGACACCCAGTAAAAAGGTAAGGTAAAGGGCCTGTCTCATAAAAGACTCCCAATTGAGTATGCTGACCATTAACGAAGTCCCGGTTTCTGTTGCATGCGTCAAGTAGTGATCCTTGCAAGTACTCGGATGTAGTTGAGACCAGGGCTATATACCTACAATTTTATTTATGATTTACTCCTTTGGCAGGATACAAGTCCAACGAATGGATACCTCGACCCGAATCATACAGCATAGAGTGTACTCACTTAGCAGCTGAGTATACAGCGGGATTTATTCCCATTAGAAGTTTTCTGCACGAACCCAGGGCCTTCTGTCCGTGAGGCAGACGCACCAATCGTTACACTGCCCGAGAGGATCGTCCTGTATAGAACATAACAAGAATGAACCAAATCACTTCCCAGAGTTTGCAAGAAAAAATATAAGGGCACGATAAAATTTTACTTCCAGTTGTATCTCCCCAATCGTCACTTAATGGCCAGGTAACCTCCATAGTTCGGCACATTTCGAATCTACCGCCATAAGTCTGTGTTCTGGATCTGAAACTAGAGTTCTCTGATTTGATTTCAAACCGTGGTCCGAACCGTAATCCAGTCTCACCGGAGCTGTGTTTTTTTATTAGCGATTCACACTTCTTACCACAGAATAACGGTATGAGAAATTGCAACAAAAAGCAACTGAAATTGAGACGAAAGAAATATTAGTCAAAAATTAATAATCCTGTACATAACAAAAACATTACTTAGCCTTTTTATCACGAGGTATCTCCTTGGCAACTACGTTTTACCATAAAACAACGGTCATGCGCTTTATATATTTCCCTTTAGATGGTTATAAACTGTATTTAAAAAAAAAAAAAAAATCCGTAACCTTTTAAATACAAAAACGCAGTTGAAAAGCTTAACCCCAAAGCACGTTTATAATTTCAAATCTAAGCCCGTTGGAATTACTATTCAATCTTTTTTTTACATTTGCTGCATTTATTTCGGTATTTTTTCTCAATGATCAGATTTTACCCACTAAGTAAACGAAAAAGTTCATCTCTGAGAAAACTGCAACGAAGAAAACCGATTTGTGACCAAATCCTGTTGTCTTAATTTCGATTACTATTTCTTTTCATAAAGTAAATGAAATTAATTATTTGCTATCCGAATATCAGGATGCCTTTCACTGAATAAATTTCAGACGCAAAAATTAGTTAGACCGAATTGATACATTCTTGAAACAGAAAATGCTTCATTTAGTTCGCCAGCAATCTGGAACCTACGATGGTAAAACATTGAATGATTTCTTAATTTGAGGTTTTTCGAGCGTGAGGGCCGTATCTCATGACTGTAGGTTCCTTATATCTAAGGACAAGTGTCCAGAGGGTGGATATTTTCAGCTTGTGATCTTAAAGATGTTTCTTTACATTTGTCATTATTACTTCAAAGAGTCATTTGAAATTAGAATAAAACTATAATACAATCATTATATTCCCTAAATATTGTTATCACAACTGAATATATCTGTGCTCTTTTGGCTGTTGACACAAAGTCTCGACCGATCCATTCTTCAGCCTTCGTCTAATGTGTAATCCGTAATCTAATAATCTATAATCCGAATCTAATATCACCCTCACGCTAGGTATGTCAAAATCGTCTCTGCTTACCATTATTTCAACATACCGTGATACGTGATGTATCACGGTATGTTGAAATAATGGTAACAAGCTCCTGACTGACTTTACCTGCTACTTAACCCACAGCTGGGGGAGAGAAGCAGTGGATTTGTGCCTTCCAATGGATATTAGTACGGAGTGAATGTAACTCGTCCGAATCTGTGTTTTAATTCGACTCGCTGCGCACTTAATCGCTAGGCAACCATCATCTCCTAATCCGTTTGAAAAAAAAAAAAAACCTTTCTTTTTTTTATTTTTTTTGAAAATGTCGACAAAAAAGTCCGACATAATTGGCAAGGATTCCTTTATTCAACCATATACATCTTCATTTGGATTTGTTGTGCTGTCAGGCGTGAGCATATACATCAATGTAAGGAAAAAGCTGAAAAATATTTCTAAATCAAAAAAGAAATTACTGGATTCATCTCAGAATTTAATCACTTCTTCAATACCCCATTCAAAAAGAAAAAATGAAATCTGTTGTGTACTTCTGTAGGTATTTTGTGGACAGATAGACGGAAAGACAGAAAGATAAATAATGCAGATAATGAAAATCATGTTATTTATTTATTGAATAAAAAGCTAGACCATTGCATCTACCTAGGACAACGAATCTCCTTGAAATCGTCAAAAGAAAAAGAAATCAAGCAAATAATCACTCTAGGATGGCAAGCTTTCGGTAGAGCAAGCTCGACTTTCAAGAACAAGAAGATCCAGTCTAAAAAAGAAGGGTATACAACTAATGCATTCTCCTAATAGTCACCTATGGAGCTGAAACATGGAACCTATCGAAGAGACTGCCCCACAGACTGAGAAGCATACAACGTGCATATCAAAGAATCATGCTCAACCTCACATGGAGAGATCACAAGACAGCGCAATATATCAGGAAAAGAATGGGCGTCCTACACATCATGGAATCCATCAGGAAACTCAAATGGTAATGGGCTGGTTATGTTGCATGAATAGCAGACAACTGATAGACATCATGACTCACAAAATGGATCCCAAAGATCACATGCGCAACCAAGGCAGGCAGAATACAAGATGGAGAGACGAACTTGATAAATCCAGAAAGTATTGGCTCCGCTACACTCACGATAGAAAAACTGATGATGATGATGATGATGATTATCATCATCATCACTCTAAATGATTCACTCATTCAACATTAAAATACACATTAATTCAAGTTTTTAAGATGTATCAAACGTAAAAAATTTTACAAGCATTAAAAAAAAATACCCTTATCACTTTTCACTTGTCACGACTCTCAATATGTGAAATAGACTGAGAGATGACAAATACCCCAGTTGGCAACTAATTGTTTCATCATCCTTGCTTACGGTCAGTGTTGTCATGTTAGCGCTTTCCATGCTAAATCTAGCGCATTTCCTGTTCTGGCAGCACGAAAGTTTAACAAGTAGCGCTATTTTTGCCAATCTAGAGCGCTATTTTCACGCTATCTTAGCCAATTATTAACTACTTTTTAGCCATTTTAAGTGAATCCAGTCATTTAATGCAATTGAAAACGGTCATTAAAAGGCTAACAGTCTTTTTTTTCTGCGTGTTTTCATGCTTTTCGAGGTCGATTTAGCGCGAAAAACTTTTTTGAGTGGCAACACTGCTTTCGGAACCTGGTATTCCCGAGCAGTCACCCATCTAGGTACTAACCTGGTTCGGCGTTGCTTACCTTTAGTGATTGTACAAGAACAAGTGTATTCAACGTGACTTCGTCGTGAGCAAATATTCTTACACCAGAGTTTTAATTCCCCTGTGCATGAATATGATATTGCATATCTTTTAAAAAGTAAAATGTTAATGGTTGATTCATGTGATCATAAATTCAACTTTAGCACTGGTTGAGTACCCCTTATCAAAAGTGCCTGAGACCAGGAGAGTTTTGGATTTCGGAATTTTTTCAGATTTTGGAATATTTGCGTAAACATAATGATATATATTGGGGATGTGAGCCTCCCGTAAAGTAATGGTGGTAATGTTGGCGTTTTCATTGTATGTTCATCTACTATTAACTAGATTGTTTACAGAAGACGGTGGAAGAGTTAGGTTTTTTAAAATTATTTTAGAAGTTGTATAAAATTTTTTTTCGTGTTCGGGAAAAACAAGTTTTGGATTTGTGGTATTCGATCAGTAATTGTCAAACTTATTATGGCACGTATCGGCGCCTCGTTGTCATGTAATGGTTAGAAAGCTGGTGGGTTCAATCCTCACTGGATGGCCCGTAGTTATAACCTGGTACTTGTGACCTAGTACTTGTGACCTGGTACTTGAAACCTGGCACTTGTAACCTGGTACACGTAACTTGGTACTTGTAAGCTAGTACTTGTAATCTGATACTTGTGACCTGGTACTTATAACCTGGTACTTGTGACCTAGTACTTGTGACCTGGTACTTGAAACCTGGTACTTGTAACCTGGTACACGTAACTTGGTACTTGTGACCTGGTGCTTGTGACCTGGTACTTGTAACCTGGTACTTGTGACCTGGTGATTGTAACCTGGTACTTGTGACCTAGTACTTGTAATCTGGTACATGTAACTTGGTACTTGTAACCCGGTGCTTGTGACCTGGTACTTGTGACCTAGTACTTGTAACCTGGTACTTGTGACCTGGTAGTTGTAACCTGGTACTTGTAACCTAGTACTTGTAATCTGGTACTTGTGACCTGGTACTTGTAATCTGGTACTTGTGACCTGGTACTTGTAACCTGGTACTTGTGACCTGGTACTTGTATCCTTATATTTGTGACCTGGTACTTGTAACTTGGTACTTATGACCTGGCACTTGTGACCTGGTGCCAAAAGAAAGCTACGCTTGGTAAATTTTCTGGCGACATCGTCTCCTTTGCCGAGAACATTCATGAACACCAGATAATATGGAACCAACTAAATGAAGAAAGCAAAAAAGCCGGTCTTCACGAGAACTCCAGTAAAACCAATGTCATGTGGGACAAAGGTGTCGAAGACAAAGACATACAAATCTAAAACTATCTAGGACAATAAATCCCCATGAAATCCTCGAAAAAAAAAAAAAGAAGAAATCAAACGAAGAATCACCCTAGGTTGGCAAGTTTTCGGTAGAGCAAGTTCAACATTCAAGAATAGAAAAAAAGATCCTATTGGTTTTGGAAAGAACGGTCTGCATTTTGGAGATGAAACTTGGAACATAATAAAAAGATTGGCGCTCAAACTAAGAACCATGTAACGTGCACAAGATAGGATCATGATAAACATGAGATTCAGAGATTCAGTCCAGTATATGAGAGAAACAAGAACCATAAGTTCAACGATGCGTCTACCATCCGTACTAGTTGTAGCAGGAGGAGGAGAATGAAGAGAAAAATGTGCATGGTTCTCCTGAAGGTCTGGATTAAATTTCCTATAAATCCAACATGATACAGCTGGGAAGTTTGATATTTGACATTAACAGTTGTGGTATTACTTGCAGAAGGATGAGGAAGAAGAAGGTGAGGATGGCTCACTCAAAGGTCCGGACCAAATTTCATATCAATCCAGTATGATACGGCTGAAAAAAAAACGATATTGAACATTGATAGTTGTGCTAAAAGTAGGAGGGAGGAGAGGGAAGAGGAGGAGAGCGAGGAAGATGAGGATGGTTCACTTGAGGTTTTTTGACCAAGTTTCATATTAATTCAACGATTGAGAAGATTGATATTTAACATTTTTGGCTGTGGCGGTAGTAGCGAGAGGAGGGGGAAGAAGATAAGGAAGAGCAAAAGGAAGATGATGGTTCACCCGAAGGTCTTGATCGTTTCATAACAATTCAATATGATACGACTGAGAAAAATGATACTAAACATTACTAGTTTTGGTGGTAGAGGCTAGAGGAGTAAGAAGGAGAGGATGAGAATCACATTAATTAACAGGATACGACTGAAAAAATTGATATTGAATATATCAAGTACTGACCGACCGACCGATCAACCGACCGAAAAGTATTTAAAAGAGATGTGTTGGATGCATCTCAAAATACGTTCTGTTTCAAATACGTACTGAAAAGATAATTATTTGATTTTTTATAAACTTTAAAATTTTTGTTTTTACTTTGTCAAAGTTTTGTTGATGCAAATATAGTTTAAAAAAAAAAATTTTTTTCGGGTTCTCTTGGTCATTTTCACACCCGTCAGAAAGCAAAAGACAGATTTGTTTGTCTTTTTCGTAATGTTATGGAATTACAATTTTTGTCTGGTTTAGCAAAAAAGAGTATTTTTTAAATGAAAACGCTTTACTTTTTGTATATATTTAAAATGTAAATTCAAAAGAGCTTAAAAACAATCTTTCTCCGCAAAAAAATGTGTTATTGAACCCTAGCTCTTCAAGTGAAGCAAGTAAGTTTATTGCCAAAATCTCATACGAATTCCAGCCGAATATTATTTTCATCTTAATGAATATTTTAAAACGTATTGCAATAATTTTAATCTCTTCTTAGCAGTTTCCAAAAAAATGGAATTGAAACTTCTTTTGGAAATAAATTCGTTCTCTGTTAGATAAATACTGAACATTTCAATAAAATCCAATAACTACTTGAATTTTAGTAATCTAAATAAATCTAATTTTTCATAGCGTGAAGATTTTATTAATAATGATCTAGTTTGTTTGCGTTTTATCGACGGAACATTAACTTCAAAACGGCTCAATCTGTGAAACTCAGCCGAATATCTGAGAAGCCAGGATCAGTTTCTTGGTTCAAAAACATTTCAAATGGCAGCAACGATCACGGACTTTACAATGAAAAATTTAGAACGTATTGGTCGAACAGCTGTTAACAAAAAAACTCTATGTAATAAACAGAATTCCTTATCCAATAACTGGTTTCATCTGGTAAAGGTCAGTTAAAGAAATCGCAATATTAAAAAATTGATCAGTATAGATTTCTCTTACTGACGACATAGATTCTATTTTGACATTATGGCAGCTGGTAAATAAAACACATTACCCACTTCTTTTCTCTTTCTGTTGTTTAACCGGCAGAAAATAAGATGTGAGTTAAGGAGATATTGACACTGTGGCGCCTGCAATCTGGCTAATCTTGGGGGAGGTTTATGCCCAACGACGGATGTTAAAAAGTATGATGATGATGACTCTAACACTCAAGATATCGGATTCAGTGGTGAACAGTAATCGCCGAAGATCTAGCGGCAGAAAGTCTCTCAACTCTCTCGTCTATTTTAACTGTATCATGGCCTGAATCATTTAGATTCTTCCTTAGATTTTTAGCCATCTCAGTTTCTTTGCAGTAAATTTGGGACCCAGCATAAGCGATTCACTGGTTATGGGTATGACCTTTACTTTTATTAATATTATAATTATTACTTGTATCAAAAGTATTTTTGCTTTTACAGACCTTCACTCTAAAGCTTATTTCTTGTTAGTAGCTAAAGGCTATCTATAAATCCACTATGTTATCAACATGAGTTTTCGAGAGTTAGTGGCCGGATTCTGTCATCGACAGTAAAGGAAAAATAATTTTTTGCAGCTAATAAAATGAGAAAGCCTTTTCTTAAGAAAATATCAAAATCAGACACTCGTTAAATCTTCAACATTCAAGAAACTAGTCGAAATGAGAGTGAAACATCACTACAGGTTTACATTGATTAATGCAGTTAATTTATTCTAAAATTTTCTGTACTGCTCAAAACCACACTATTCAAGGCCTTATCATAATTCAATGTCTATTCTCCAGCTTATTCTTATATATATATATATATATATATATATATATATTTATATATTTATATCATATTCTTTAGTTCAGCAATACCTGAGTCGCACTTTCTCAAACCCTGCACTAATCAAAGCCTCACTACGCGAGGTATTCCTGTATTTAGCGATCATGCAATCGTGGGGGAGGCAACGAGAAACCATTCCATTGAAAATATTCTTTTTTGTTTGACAAATGATAATATCTACACGATTAGATACAAATCAAAGTAACAGGTAATAGTTATAGTAGGTATGATTATTATCACTGTCATACACCTGTCGCATCATTTTCACTTATATTAATAGGTAATGAATTACTTATTTGAATCACCTAATGCCATTTTAGAATGAATGCAAGCAGGTCAACAGGTACTGATATCACCAGACAAATACTGACATCTGCGTCATCAAGATGATTTTGTAGTACAAGTCATCCACAGATGTCGCTATAACAGTTTAATTTTTTGAAAACATCAATTAGATTCGAACGCCATTGGTGCTGACGTAAAACCTACTCACGTTTTATATACTAAGATGTGTTGCCAACTTGGCACTTTTTGTGCTAAACCTAGAGCGTCCCGATTTAGCTAAGTCTAGCCGTTTTTACCAATCAAAATAGCCGTATAAAGCTAACAATATTATTTAGCGCGTTTTGGTGTTGTTTTTTTTAAAGTCGTTTTTGGGGTTGATTTAGTGCAGAAAACGCTTGGCATGAGGGCTAACATTTTCATTTACTTTGGAATAGCCAAATTTAAGGTACACTCAGAAGAAGTAAGTTCACAGTCGCACAACCATGAATACTACGCATAGAGAAAGGTGATTGCTAAATTTGGTTTTGACACGAGATCAAAATTGTTTTATCAACCGAATTTTAAACTCATTGTCAACAACTTGTCAGAACAGCTCGTTAACCACGGTACCGCAACGAGAGCTCTTACATAGGTACACATACCAAAATAGATAGAGACGGACAGACTGAGACAGACAGACAGGCAGGCAGACAGAAAGATAGATAAAGAGATATATAGGTATTAGCACAAAATAAATCGATACGTACACACACACGCCCTCACACACATATATGTAGAGAGAGAGGGGGAGAGGGAGAGGGGGAGAGAGAGAGGGAGAGAGAGAGGGAGAAAGATTAGTTTGAGCGTGAGATAAATCGATCAGTAGTTAGGTCGATAAATAGGTTTCGACATTGATCTTTGTCTGTAAGAGTTCTTTGTGAAGGTACGATTGGCGTAGTTGGTAATAGCTCGAAAAATGAATTCGGCAACCCGAGTTCAAACTCTGTTAGTGGCTGTTCATGTTTACTCTGGAAAAGTATCTCTTCTCTCCCCTCCCTCAGCTATGGGTAAATAGCTGGGCACATTGGGCTCTCTAGCAATGAGAGGGCAACCAGTCAGGGAGAATGACAACTCCGATTCCAGAATAAAGGAGTGGAAATCCCTGGAGGCGGTTTGACGCCCAATTTGATATCCTTCCGGTAGCTCTTACATCCAAGCCGATGCCGGGCGTCTCGGACTCTGCTTTCTTCTGGACAACATCCTGAAAGGAATGTTCCATTGTCTGTAGAGACTTAACGGGGGTCATTCAGTAACGGCCATGGGGTAGATCGATGAATAACATATATATGTACATATAGATAGATATGAACAGACAAACAGATGGATAAGTAGGTATGAACATAGAACAGAGAAAGGTAGACACGAAGAGACTGCTTTGGACACAGATAGATATGAATAGATAGATAGATAGATTCAAAGATTCATGAATATATAAATAAATACAAAGGTAAATCGGTTGGTAGATAAAAACTTTGAGAGACGCACCTATAAACTTGTACAATTGGTAAATAAAAAGATAGCCAATTCCATCGTCAGTCATGCATACATACAACACAACCTTTCATACGTATTCCTCCGCTGATGATACTACCAAATGTGGATGGGTGCGTGGGAACTCATAAAAAGTGAACTCAGTGTATTCTTTGCCCTGAAACGAAGCCAACCGTAAAATACATGTTGTCAACGCTAGCAGCAGACACCTTAATCCTCCTTTTCTAACTGCCTTTATGCTCTTTTCTCTGTTTCCAAACAACATGTCCTTCGCTTCTTTATCCCCCCTCCTTTTCCCTCTGCCTTCCTTTATTCATCTAATGTTGAATTTTTTCTAACTTTTGCTCATCTTACTATTTTTCTTATTCAGTCAACAGTTCAACGCCACCAAGTACGGAGTTTATGATATTTATTTATTTACTTATTGTGTAAACTCGCTTCGTTCAAAGTCACTACAGGGTTGAAAGAAAATGCTGAAACGTTTGTAGGTTATATGCGACTGTTTTGGGGTACGTAATGTTATCGAATCACAAATGGCCCGCCCGACCAACCAACTTCCAGATTTTTCTCGCTTTGCTCCTCTGCGTGTGTGTGTCCGAGTGTGAGTGTCTCCAGACGCTCCTGGTCACATTTTTGGGGCTACAACCTTGAAAATGTGCAGGAGTATACCACTGGGCACCTTCTAAAGACAATTCTTTTCATGGCTTCATTTTTTTTAAAAATTGTTTTTTGGGTCACTATGGTAAGTTTGATCAAACGATGCCCAAATCTTGTGCTGGTTTTCTTCGCAGACAATTTAAAAAAACTTTTTTTAGATAATTAGTTCTGGTGCATGCGCGGGCTACGGTGATTTATCTATGCAAGGTAAGGTCTTTTTAAAAATAGTCAAGAAATAGTCAGTAGACCGTGATTGAGTCATAAAATTTTTATTTTGAAAAATCACAACCACCACATCTACTACTTATATAATGAACTCTCAATTTTCTTGATTCTCTGTCCGTAACCATGGACTTCTCAACCCTAAGGTAACAAGTTTGTTGATGAAAATATCTCTTACCAACCTTATCAAATAATGGACTCTTCCACCGAAACAAGTATTTTTGTTTTTTTAAAATTTTCTTGAAAAAATTCACCCAGTTGAATTAAAATATTGCAGTTCGGGAGTTTGCTTTAGGGGACATCACTTTTTCCAAAAAAGCCGAAAAGCAAAAGTATTTTTTTTTCAGCGAGCCATTATAGAGACAGCGCACACCCTCTTCCTTATCTCTTCTACAACCCAGTCTCCTTTACCTCTCATCACTGCAACCCCCGATGTCTCTGCCTGACATACCATCATCACTATTTTTTGAAGTCTCTGAACGTTGAAAACGTTTCTTGTATAAATTAATAGTGATTGCTTTTTCGCGTTACACCATTTCGGCTAACGAAAGGTTTTCATAGGGACGCTCTACTTTCCTATTAAACTGTTCACGGGTATTAAGTAGTGGAAATTGTAGTTGTAATAATGATAATTGAATGTCGAAAATTAGTTCAGAAAGGGAAAAATAGATGTGACTGGGTAGGAAAGACCATATACTGTGCAAGCTAAAACGATGATGGACGTTACCCTTTCCAACAGACAACAGTATGGTAAAGTGGTAGAGCACCACGTCTCTTAAAATAGAACCCCTAATGGAGTATGGCGGCCAGTGACGAAGTCCCAGTTTCTGCTGCATGCATCAGCTTAGTGAATATAGTCGAAATCAGGACTTCATACCTACAGGTTTTTTTAATGACCTCCCCTTGACAAGATATAAGTTTATCGAAGGGATACTTCCACACAGCTTAGAGCGTACTCAATTAGCTGCTGTGTGAATAGGGAAATTTGTCCTTATATCCAAACTCCTCGCTCATTGAACGATTGAAAAAATTAGAAGAACTAAAAATCTTAGAATAATTGGAATCATCCAGACGATGGCATTACTAAGATCGGCAAGAATACTTCTCATCCATATCATTAGAACAGGAGTGTAGCAGGAGGTACTCCATCAAACATTGTAGTAGGGGTTCCCAACATGGGGGTCGGGGACATCGTATAATGTTAGTTGAAATGAAATAGGTGAACTATAATTTATAAAGCTTTAATCGGGGGCCTGCGAGGGAGAGGCGATTTAAAACCGTCCCTACCTATGTATATACGTCTCTGTATCAGAACTAGAATTGCAATAAACAAAATCGGTGATTCCTTGATTCTCCTTCATCAGATCTTGTACTTATAGTTCTTCCTTTCCTGACATTTAACTACGTAACAGAGTGTTTTAACGACAACAAATCTGCCTGAAATCCACAAAAGGAGAAGATATCAAACGACGGATCAACCTGGCTGGCGAACTTCCGGTAGAGCAAGCTGAACATTCAAGATACCATCAGCAATTGAAAGAGAAGGATCTATAGCCAAAGTATCATTCCGATAGTCACCTATGGAGTCGAAACGTGGAACCTAATCAAAAGATTCGGTATCAAGCAAAGAACCACGCAACGCACACTGGAGAGAATCACATAGCGTCACATGAAGGAATCACAAGACAGCACAGTATATCAGGGGAAAACAGGAGTCAGAGATATCATAGAATCTATTTGAAAACTTAAATTGCAATAGTGAGGCCATGTTGCATGGATGTCCGACAACCTAAGGACATCATGCCCCACAATGTGGAGCCATTCAATTGTGCGTGCTGCGTGTGTTTGGACTCATAAATCATCATCATCATCATCATCATCATCATCATCATCATCATCATCATCATCATCATCATCATCATCATCATCATCATCATCATCAGTCTTTTAACGTCCGTCGTTGGATATAGACCTTCCCTAGGATCCGCAACAATCTATCGTGGGCATCGCAGAGCCAAATACTTCCTGAATTTGTCTTGCTCATCTTTCCATCTTGTATTCTGTCAGCCTCGGTTTTGCTTGTGATTTCTGGAGATCCATGTTGTGAGTCGTGATGTCCATCGGTTGTAAATTAATACTGAAATTATCATTCCTCTGAGTCTGGCAAACGATTTCTTCAGTCACTATTATAAGAACGCTTCAATACAAATCTACTCAAAATACACATTCAATACAAAATGAAATGTCAACACTTTCTGAATAACTTCGTAACAAATCAAATTTGTTTTTTTTTAGCCAACTGACTCACCATAAAACAAGGTAAAATTCGTAGTTCTTCAAAAATATATTGTTTACTCTCTCTCTTCTGCCATCTCACCCTTTTGCCAACTCAGGTTCCAACACAAGTTATCAGGACCTCAAGGACCAAAACATTTTTCCTTTAGATTCGTTTATTCTTTCACTGTTTCACTAATCAGTACGATTTACCAATGTCTGCGATAAAAAAAAGAAAATAAGCAAAATCATATATCATAGGCGCAAATGAACAGATAGTAGTTTTTATATTAAGAAAGAAAACAAAATTGAATAAAAACATAATTTAAAATCTTTCTGACATAGTAGGACATCCCGCCAGGAGAAAAACTGAGTACGACACCAGCTGTGAAAAAAAAAATGGATAGATTTTAAAGATCACAATCATTTGATTCAAAACTCAGTGAGATTTACAAGACTGGAAGAATATACCACAATTTGTATACACATCGCAATAGGAAGCATGTCCGTAATAACTGACGGACATGGTTCTTATCCAAGAAGCAAAAACTTTACGAGGGATGTTCAAAATACAAGAAAACTTCAAATATTCATCTGGGTGGCTTTATAAGTTAAAAAAAGAAAGAAATTTGATACAAAACTGGAGAGGTTTTCAGGTGCAGTTCCTGATTAAGTTGAAGCTGCTATAATTCGAGTTTCTTTTTAGATAGTTTAACCTTGTCAACATTTATAATATGGTCTATTTTACGAGATCCAACCAGATGAACATGATCATTATTAGAAACATTTACCGCCCGTCGTTGGATCAAGACCTCTCCCAAGATTCGCTAGATCTCTGTACTGCGTGTGTTGCAGCGCTAATATTTCCCTAACCTATCTAAATTGTTACACTATTTTTTTTGCTGACCACATTTACACATATGATCTAATAAAATCTACGTTGTGAGTCGTGATGTCCAGCGATTGCTTTATATTCTTGGAACATGAATAGTCAACTGCCGTTTGGGTTTTCTTATGGATTCTCTGATATATATGACTCTTGTTCTTTCTCAAATATACTGTGCTGTATTGTGATCCCTTCATGTAATGTTGAACATGATTTTTTCATGTACACGTTACATGGTTCTCAGTTTAAAGGTCAATCTTTTGGTTAGGTTCCATGTTTCTGCTCCATAGGTGACTATCAGGAGGCTGTATTTATTGTAGATCCTTATTTCTAGAAACTGTGGCCGGAAAAAATGAGATGGCGGGACTAACTAGACGAGTTCAGAAAGTATTGGCTCCGCGAAGCCCATGATAGAGGTCTGGTGAATCTTGGGGAAGTTGTATGTGCGACAACGTGTATTAAAAGGTCGGTGATGATTCATAAGGCTACACGCGCACGCTCGTACGCGCATTCAATAAATGGCGATCTCAGATGAGTACAATTTTCATCCCCACGAACAGTAAAATTTCCGTCCCTCTTCTGATGCATGTATACTTGTACAGATTTTCCATTCTGTTACTTTAACACGCATGCGCATGCGTATGTGCATGCACTCTTCTAACAAAGCTCTACCCAACAGATACGTTGCAGACATTTGTACTTATGATATTTGTCGGCTGTTGAACCAAATCCAATCTGATCAGTGTTATGTCACAAGAGAATTTCAGGAAGATTTACTGTCTTGAACCTGCAGCGATAAAGATAAAAAAAGATAAATGAATTAATAGAAAAATAAGTAATTAGATATGCCTCCAATTTGAAGTTACCAAGAGACCGAATTTACAGATTATCCCCGTGGATCAACGTAAGGTGTGACGTGGGAAGATATCTACCTGTTCTCAGCTTTAGTATATTGAGCAATTGTTATCACGTACCGTAACCTGAACTTTGAACCTCACAACTGCTTATCCCTGGTAAGTGGTAGAATTGGTGCTGAGAATGGAGCACGTAGGTGTACGGTGTATACCTACTTTTCAATTTCCAGGTTCAAAACAGCCTCGAAGTTGGGCATATTTAGATAAATTGCCCATGCGGATTTACTATGGTACGAACCCCCTTCGCTCATCACTGGACCCCTACGGCTTTATCGTGTACCGAATTCCCCAAACCCTATTCCATAACTGTTCCAAGCGTATGTCTATAAAGAAATTTGTCTTTTGATAAAACTCTCGACAAGACTTCAAAGCAACACATTTGTGTACGTTGAAAAGAGAAACACAAGATCTTAAGATATAAGGTATTTACTGTTCCGAAAATAATGTGGCAAAAACAAAACAAAACAAAACAAACAAAAAAAAAACAACAAAATATTGAATCATTACACAATTCTGTTTGTTACTTTAACGATCAGATCGAAAGATATGAAACCTGAAGAAGAACAAAGAAAATAAATTATTTATAAATAAATAATGATCATCTCGGTGAATAACAGACTGAAACTGAAAGAGAGATTGGAAAAATATCAGAAATACTACGAAAACCGTAAAACAGAAAAGTTAAAGAAGTATCAATAATCAAGAATGTATTCGGAACGTTAAAAGTAACCCTTGCAAAGGATTTAGAGGAATGGGTGATTCGAAGAAGATCCGAGACAGTACCGACCAAAATATTAGTAAAATGTGAGAGAATATCTAGGAGAGTGTTGGAGATTTTTGTTAACCAACTATTATTTGATCATCAGCAGATACATCTTGCATTAAGATACAAAATAATAAACAAGTATAACAGGAGCTGGGAATTTTGCATGAGAATTGAAAAAGCTGTGAAAAAAAAAAGTATGCAAATGTAAGTTTTATAACTCAGTAGCAAGTGTTCAGATAGCACAGGAAACATTTCACCAAGTTGTCTAAAATTATTGAAGAACGTGACATGGCCGGTAGATAAAATTGGAGTAATTAACGAAAGGTTTTCCTACCATTTTGAAGATGCCGAAGCTACTGAAGTTTTCCACGTCTCTTTGCATCGTTGGTACAACTTACCCATCAAAAAGGTGGTATCACACCAATTTAGAAAGGATAGCGGTCCTACCAAGTATTATCCCGTAGTCAGTCACATTGGATAATCACCGTGTCATCGTATGTCGAAAGATGTAGAACTTAGAGAAGGAAAAGAAAATGAATTATTCATGAATAAATAATGATCGTCTGAGTAGATAATAGATTGCAACTGAAAGAGAAAATGAAATCAATGAAAAATACCAGAAATTCGCATGAGAACTGCAAAAACCGTGAAACAGGAAAGTGAAAGAAGTATCAATAATCATAAACGTATTGGAATCAACAAACATTGAAAGTAGAAATATAGATTAGTATCTAGATCTTGCCATAGAACTGAAGTCCCATCAATTTTCCCAGGTCTAAAATGGTACATCCAACCAAAGACAAAAATCTTGAACGGCAGAGAAGACAGAAGATCTCGATTTCTCCGCCGTTCCGAACTTCTGCCGAAAGATGGAAGATCCTGACTCCGAAGGCGTCCCAGTAAAACGCGTGTGGCATGCACAAGGGCACACAGGGTGGGTGAGCAAGGTAGGGGTCCTACAAGTATTATCACATAGTCAGGCATAGTAGATAACCACTACGTTGAAAGATAAGGAATTTGAAAAAGGATGCTAATATATTCTATGTACACCTCGGGAAGTTCTATCAGATAATAATTTATGTTTTAGTGAAACAATTGTTGAATCATGATACTATTCTGTATAGATTTGCACTATTTTCGATCAACTCTTAAATCATTTCAAAGGATACCAATCCATATCTTCAAAATGTTATCGCTTGAATAATGAAACGATTCCCTGTGATTTTCCACTGTTACATTAGGTTCTAGAAAGAACAATTTACGATGTACTTATTGTTTAACTAGATCGTTATTTTGTGTCCATCAGCTGTGACGTCATAAGAGAACGCTGTGACGTTATA
>OY735243.1:14800830-14820830 GCA_963457665.1 Thysanoteuthis rhombus
GTGATCTCCATGCAAGGTTGAGCATGATTCTTTCATGCGCGCATTGGATGCATCTCAGTTTGCAGGTCTGCCTCTTGGTTAGGTTCCATGTTTCAGCTCCATAAGTGACTATCGGGAGAATGCATTGGTTGTATACTCTTCTTTTTAGGATTAATGGGATCGTCTGGTTTTTGAAGGCTGACCTTGCTCTTCCGAAGGCTTGCCATCCTAGAGTGATTCTTCGCTTGATTTCTTCTTTTTTTGTGGGTTTCATCCTTATCATTATCTTTTCATCTCCCTTCATGTTTTAGTGACCCTAGTTTTCCTCCAGCCAGACCATTGTTCAACTATTTGGCCGAGGAATATTAACGAACATGGTAATTATCCGTATTATTTGTATATACCCCACCCTAAGGCAAACTGCACTCTCTATTTATCAGTCTTATGGCTGTTATTGTTATTATAATGTATGTACTCATTGAATTTTCACACCAGCATTATGTGTTAACTCAAACTGTGGATCAAGTGAGAGCAAGCATTCCCAATAGTAATTACTAATACTGCCGTCGGGATGTTTTTAATTTTTTAAGGGATTTCCAATTTTTCCAATTTCTCTGCAAGATTATTCGGGGTTATACAAATTGCACCAATAATGATTTCTTATGTCTATTTTTTGTCTGTTGGTCATCGTTGGAGACTGCTCCTGAAATCCCCTGTCCACTTTTCAGCACTTCCGTTACCTGCAGAGGTGCAGCAGTTCGCACACTGAAGTCTGGGTGACAGTATATCTCCTTAGGTCTCCAGCCCTTCTCTATACGTCCTCACATATCACAGCTTAGCTGTGGTTTGTACTATCCCAACCTTTTCACATTTCTCAAAGACATGCTATGTATAACTGTTCAGCCATTCATTAGTTACTTTTATTCCCAGCACCTTCCTCAGCATATTTGAAGATTCCTTGACTTCAAGGTCTCTGGCACAGTTCCTGGTGCGTCTGCCATTATATGCACTACACTGATCTTCATGTTTCACACCTTTCTAAGCGCTGGGCCAAGTCCTAGTACTATTTCAGTTTTTCATCCTCTTTTGTGTACGTTCTGTGGTTAGCATCTACAGATAAGTCTATGATTTGGCAGGCTCTTTTATTGAGTACAGCTACTAGAATGGATGTTCTTGCATGGATGGAGTGGTCGGCTTGGATGTCAAAGTCCCAGAGTAATTTATGACATATTTTCCAGGATTGTTTTCTGGTTTGTACTGGAACCATTTGTCTACACAGCCGAATCCTAGTCGTTTGCATAGTTCCCAGTGTATAGCTGTTGCTAACCTGTCGTTCCTATTCTTGCACTCCTTCTGGGCTGATTTGTCACATTCGCTGGTTACCGTCTCACTATCAGAGGTGGCATTTGCTTGTTCCCCTTCGCTCTGACATTGTTCTAATGCATTGGTTTTGGGGTGCCGTGACGAGGGATTCTATTTCTCTCTTCCTGTGTCCTTTGTGTAGCCTTGTCCATGATCTTTCGACTGCAATGTTTACTGTCTTTTAAATTCTCAATGGAGTCCCCCCCGCTTTCCTTTACTTATTTTTATTTCTATCTCGTTTGCAACCTTTTTATTGATTGTTGCTCTGCCTCTGGTGCTTTTGCTGATAACATGATTTCCCGTTTCATTTTTGTCATTTGCACACAGTCTCTCATTCTGATGAGTTCTCTGCTGTTTCTCTCTCTTTTCGCATACATTCTGTATCATTTCCTAGTTCGCCGGTCCTTTGATTTGTGTTCTTCCTTTGTCCACTCAAGAAATGTTCCTGTGCATACTACTACCATTACTGCCAATGTTTTAATACCTTTTAACAAAATTTTGTTATTTAGCTGAGTTTTCAATATTTTTCGCATTCTCTCAGGTTCTCCCTTTTTCTTCTATTTTTCATTTTGTCTTGCTTTTTACAGTCTCATTCGAGAACCTCCAGGTATTCATATCGGTCTTGTGTGGTTGACGCTCTAAATTGTTCGCTGACCGGTAGGTCTATTCTTTCCACTGCCATAATCTTTCCTCTTGCATGTTCACACCAGATATCTGGTGGTCACTGCTGGAGAAAGGGATATCAAGTCTCTGCAAGTCTTCAGCCCTCTTCTCGATATTCCGGCAATCAAGAGCAGTGCCGTCGTTTGCGTTTTCTCGCCTGATGTCAAGTGGTCACAAGAGCGAAGTCTGTGACTGTAACTATCCTCAGAGCTCCAGTCCTCCTTTCAGTGCCATCACCTTTCACAACAGCTCTGCAGTTTGTACTGTCCCAACCTTCCCCCATTTTTCTAACACATCATGTTCATTCTAGCTGTTATGCTATTGCTGTCGCCTGGAAGTCGTTACTCTTATTTCCAGTACACGCCTTCGTATTCTTGAGACCCCAATACGTGAAGGGATCTGCAGTCTCAACGTTTCCTCTTATCTCAAGCTACTCCAATCTTGACTTCAATATCTTTGGCACGGTTCCAAGTGCGCCTTGGCATTCATGTTTCAGCTCCATTGCCAAGTACACTTACTTTCCCAGTTTTTCACTAACTGCATTTTCACACCAGTTACCTGGTGGTCGTTGTTGAAGACTGTGACAGCTAGTCTCCAGCTCTCCACACAACGCTCTCACATCCTGCAGCCGTGCTGTGATTTGCAGGTTCACACCAGCTGCTTTGCAGTTATCGCAGAAGGCTAAGTAACAGTAAGTGTCTTCAGGTCTCCATCCTTCTTCGCATTGTCCTCACATATTACAGAAGCGCCGCTGTTTTTACCGTCTCAACGTTCCACAATTTCACTTGCACATGCCTTTTTCATCCTAGTGGTTAGGCCATTGCTGCCGACTTGAGGTTGTTTATCTAATATTTCCAGTAATCTCCTCAGTATTCGTGCAGACCCTAGTTGTGCTATGGTTTGCTTAGTCTTAATCCTTCTTCTTATCTTCAACTCCACAAATCTTTCAATGTCTTTGAAACAGTTACAAGCGCCCCTATAATTATTTCCAAAAAACATAAACAAAAAACAAACAAAAAACAATTGGCTACAACTAGTGACCAGTTGAGCTTAAAATTACATTGTAAAGTGAACCCCTTGCTAAACACTTACTTAGGGTTGAACTAGAAAAAAATATTTCTAGACTATAAAGAGTAAATGTTGAAAATATAAGCTCTCTAGCTCCATTAGTTCGGTCTTTACGCGTACATAGCCAGCAAGCCAAACCGGCTTAAAAACTGGAGAAACCTATTTTGACAATTTTTGTAACAGTGAATTGTTCCAATGGTTTCAATAATTTTAATCCTTTCGTTTAACATTGAAAATATTCCAGATTTGCTAATTATTGCAACCAACAGCGTGATTTTTCGATCAGGATTTTATCAGTTGTTGATTGTATCTGAGATAAAGTGCACGAAATCTCAGTAATTCTGGACAGAACTGCGGACATGTCGACTATCAACTAAATAACCATCTAATTTGCTGCTCAACGATTGAGCTTTGCCAACGGGGTCACTGTAAAACAGGAAAAGAAGTGTCATTAATCTGTCTGATTCTCAATATTCGGGGTCTGTATTCTTTATAAATCTTATGGGATTCCGTTTATAAAGTAATTGCCGGGGAATATGTCACTTGAATAACATCCAATGTTGTTATGAATAACATTTTCATAGAACACACGCGCAAAGCCCATATAAAATAACATACGCTCACTAACAAATTCTTTCGTTTCTCGATGAATCACCCCAACTCGTCTTTATTTTCATCTCTCATTTGAGTCCCCTTCCTCTTATTCTCTCTATTTCCCTCTCTCTCACACACACACTCTCTCTCTCACTCTTTCTCTCTCTCTCATTCTCTATCCCTCTTCCTTCCACGCTGTCTTCCATTTTCCTATTAATTTTCATTAAGCCAACATTACCAGCCTAGCTATCCATATTTTTCCTCATTTGGTCGTGGGATCTTTTTTCCTACAGTTGGCAGCGTTTTAGGTACCGTATGTAATGCATCATATAAGACCCACAGGCATATAAGACCACTTTCATGTCTACAGGGAATATCAAGAAAAATATTTCCGGGTAATCATTCAATAGTATTGAAATATGTAACTGCAGAAAAGGCAGAAAAAACTTGGATAAAAGAAACCCTTTCGGAGTCGGAGGTGGGATGTTTTTTTCATAAATGCACTCGACTATGTGATGAATATGAAAAATTACAGAAAATGATGACGTCATAAATTCTGGTCGGTAAATTACCCATCGAATTGTTGAAAAAAATGACAACATGTTTTTTTCACATCTGCTGTACACGTACTTTGATATTTCCGCGAGATATTGCTTGTAACATGATTGATATGCTGTCCATAATGTATTAGCAAAATAATTACTTTTCAACGTTTTTTTTTCACAGTGACCTTGATTTAAATGCAATTCCTTGGGTTTCGGAAAACTCAGAAAAGTTTCACTAAATGAATAGCATTTCCAGCTTCGTTAGAAACGTCAACTTGAATGTTTTCCACACTGTTTGGTTCACAAATTACCACATTAAACGTTTGAAATTTAAACCCAATCGACTAGTGTCCATCTTGACTCTGACCATTTTTGATTCACTAAAGAAAAACGAACACTTTGTAAGTGTTAGCCTACCAGAAACCTGAACTTTGCGTACATGACCCATCAACTATAAAATCTTCCAACACCTCTTGATTATTATACATTATGTGAAGGGTCGTACCTTGAGATTGGGGGGGGGGGAATTTCGGAGCCCCTGGAACTTTGATCATCATCATCATCATAATTACCATCATCATCATCATCAGTCTTTATTGTCCGTCGTTGGACATAGACCTTCCCCAGGATTCGCTACACCTCTCTATCGTGGGTGCCAGGGAGCCAATATTTTCTGAACCTGTTCAGTTCGTCCCACCATCTCATATTCTGCCAGCCTTGGTTTCGTAATTAATCTCTGGGGATCCATGTTGTGAATCGTGATGTCCATCGGTTGTCTACCATTTTCGCAACATGACCATCCCATTGCCATTTGGGTTCCCCAATGGTATCTGTTATGTCTCAGACTCCTGTTTTTCCCCTTATATACTATGCTGTCTTGTGGTCTTTCCATGTGACGTTGAGCGTGATTCTTTCATTTGTATGATACATGGTTCTCAGTTTGTTGATTATTCTCTTGGTTAGATTCAATATTTCAGCTTCAGACTATCAGGCAGATGCATTGGTTGTAAACTCTTGTTTTTCTTGTTCTTGATGGTTTAGCTTGCTCTACCGAAAGCTGGCCATCTTAGGGCGATTCTTCGCTTGATTTCTTCTTTTAAGGGTTTCATGGAGATTTGTTGTCCTCGGTAGATGTAGTTGTCTACTTTGTCCAGCATTGTATTTATCGATTTCGATTGTTGTTCATATAAAGGCCAACTTTCTTGCTTTCTCCATTCAGTTAACCAAGCATTAGTCGGAAGTTGTGGTAGGATCTCTCCGAAAAGGGTGATGTCGTCTGCTAATCTGATGTTGCTCACATATTCAGCGTCTATTTTAATTCCTTCATTTCCCCAATCTAGGTTTCGGAAGATCATCTTAAGGCAAGTTGTGAAGAGTTTAGGTGAACTGATATCACCTTGTCTTACCCCATTTTTAGAGCTGAAAGGGCTCCGAGTCTTTATGTAGCCTAATAAAGGAGCTGCTGTGACTGTATATATGTTGTAATACTCTGACATATACGGGTTCTACACCTTGTTGAGTGACAGCATCAATGACCTTGGGAATTTCTACCGAGTAGAAGGCCTTCTTGAAGTGTATACATGCTACTGCGAGTGGCATTTCATATTCTTCTGCCTTCTCTTCTTTATCGAGTGGAGATGGTCCATGGTTGAGTAGCTTCTAAAGCCAGCTTGTTCCCGTGGTTCGTTTTCGTCAAGCGTTCTGGTGATCTTTGTCTCAGTTTGTGGTCAGTAAAGTCCCTGCTTAACTTATTACTTACTTATCTTAGTATAATAATTTACCGTAAATCAACCTAAGTACCGGTGGCAGATTGGTTAGCAATGCGGAAAATGGTCTCAGCGACTTGAGTTCAAACTAAGACTCTGACTGACTCTGGTTCCATTGGAGAAAGGCATGAAAATGTCACCCACTGGCGTAGCTCAACCAGGTTTGGAATGCCTAGGGGAATACATCAACGAGAACAAATATAGAAAAGAAAGAGGTTTCTATAATTCTTTACAATATACCTCTAATGCTTATTTGAACACTTACTTTCCATCCAGAATATATTCTATCACTCCATAATCTAACTATATAAAACAAATGATTCTGACTCTGACTGTCAACCCATTAAACCTTGGCGCTGCTCCAACAAATTTGACACAAATCTAAGATGTGGACCTTGATTTAAAAAAAAAAATGCAGCAATTTTAGCGGGTGTTCCTTTTACACAGTAACTATATTGCAAAACTAAACCCTCACTTTCCGTTCTTTGGGAAAACCTTTTGCGTAGCTCAGTCAATTTGTTATATCTACTGACTTAGGGGAAGGAACTTGGACTATTTGATTTAAAAAAATTCTTTAAAGGGTTTGGCGGGGGGATTTTTTTTTCAACAATGGACCTATATCATACTCTTATTTTCTGTTCAATTATTCGTCTTTTCTTATCTTCTTATCATCTGTTTTCCTCTGTTTGTCACTATGTGACCTTAATTTAAGTACAGAAAAAGAACAATATTGAATGGAATGGTTTATTCTATGTAATAGATATGTACTGATATATAACTACAAGTAAAGAATCATCTGTACGTATGCACCTCAATTATTCGACAACAGGCCGTTGTACGATGTTCATCTTTGCTAAATACATTATTAAGCAAACCAGGCAGTACAGTGTCGAGTTGTGCATTTTTAGATTAACAGTTCCTGAGAAATCAAATAAAAATAAATGAGGAATTAAAGATTACCGATATCTCAACAAGTTCCATTGAATCAAAGCCATTACCTCTGACATTTGATTTGGGAACGTAACTCCCTTCTCGAAAATTTGTGTTAATATTTGCTGATTATATATTCTATTTAAAATGTAACTATGATGCTAGACTAAATTATAACTTTCCTTTGAATAAATATACATATATGCATATACACACTAGCTGAAACTGCCAAGTATTCAGCTAGGATATATCTATGATCTATTTCCACTATGTAAAAAAAAGCAAAAAAAAAAAAAAAAGCAGAGATCAATAGCTAAAGAAGGAAAAAAAGAAAAGAAAAGATATATAAATAGAATGAAAGAGAGGGTTTTCAACCTAGGAAAAATAGACACATCTCTGAAAACGTCCTGATTGGGAACCAAATAAATCAAAATATTCGTCAGAAGAAGTCCAAACAAGGCAGAAACATAAACGTCTTTGTGTAGCGAATCCTTCATTTCATCATGTTTTAATCTCTACTCTAACTTGACTTAATGCTGAACTTATCGAGCACTTATATAATAAACCCGTCACCCATTGCATTATTGATTTTCAATTTGGTGTATATATATATATATATATATATATATATATATATATATATATATATATATATATATATATATATATATATATATATATATATATCATTGTGTCATCCACATACAGCTGTTTCGTTGTATTACAACTCTTCAGTGTTGCTATAGACAATCCATTATCGCATTTGGAATCACGAGGCGGGATTGAAACCTTCGCTTCAGACCTGTATACTACCGCTGCGCCACGGAACTGGACGGCCAGTAAGGCTGAATTTAGGTGATATATCGATTTAGTTTAAATTCCCATCCACCAGAGTCCTCTATTTCTATGGAAGAGCATTGCATCAGCTTACAATGAACGAGTTGACCAGTGTCACCAAGTTTGTTTGTTTGTTCAGTAGAGTCACACTGAACCAAACTGATTTACGAGAAAGATCCTGTGTAGTTTGAACTCGCATCCAGTGGGTCCAGAGTCAAATTCAACCTTTATGACATGCTAGCACATGAGGAATGCAAGTGTAAAATGTCATCGTAATTGCTAAGACGTCATCAGTCAGCACAACTCACCAACATTCCTCTTGTCTCTTCTCTAACAATCAGCATCTTTTAGCGTCGACCGTTGGACATCCAAGCGCAAAACCTGAACAAGGAAAAAACAAACCTAGAGAGCATGTTTAATCTAAAATTCAGCCCCCTATGTTACAAACAGATTCTGCGAAGCTATACTATTCAATTAGAAAAAAAAATTCAAGTGACTAATTCAAGCTTTTTAGATACGATAAATGGGAGCAGTTGGAAAATATCCCTTACATCGCCTGGTTGGTTTTACATCCGATGAATGATAGCTTTTTTTAATGTTGAATTTAGCCCCCTCTGTTTCAAATGATTTCAACGAAGCGATACCATTTAATTTAAAATTGAAAAAAACAAGAAACATAAGTCACTAATTCAAGCAATTACAAATCCTTGCTTTATAATATTGGTTGTCAGCAAATTTGTGTATGCACGCCTGACAGTGGCAAAAAGGGGGCAAGAAAATAAAATAAACTAACATGAGCAGCAGTACCAGTTTCAACCATTAATACGAGAGCGTTTACTTAAGATCATCGACCTATTTATTCTATCAGATGTAAAGAAGCACTTCTCAAACTAGGGGATTGAGACCCTCTAGGAGATCACTTGAAGATTATTGAGTTTTTGTAGATATATTAAGAATAATTATGTAACTGGAGGTTTTATAAAGATATTTACTCCTATCCAATAATTTAATGGATATAAATTTCGTTTCTGTTATCTCTTAATAGTTTTATCCATAATAAACTGTAAACACCGTAATTAATATTTTGCATTTTGGGGAGTTGGGGTATCAATTTGTTTCTATGTTCAATTACTGTGAGATTACAACTAAAGAATAATTGTATTAGCGCTTATTGCTTTAATAACACATCAGTCGCAAATAAAATGTTTGAAAAGTCCTACTGTAAACCTTCATCATTTATTTTTGACAATGATTCACCTAGTTGATTTTTAGATTATGATTTTTCCTACCAGTAAGAACAAAAAGAAAAAACATATTAAAATTATTTTTCCGAAAGTTTTCAATAACACATCTGTTACCTTCGGATACATGGGGTGCAGCTGGTGCTATTCACGATTTAACTCTAATGCTGAACTAAAAACTTACTCCCCGTTTATTGCACGACCGTTCAAAATCGTTATTCAAAACATTTTTTACGTTATTATATATATATATATATATATATATATATATATATATATACATATATATATATATATACCCACATACATATATATATATATATATATATATATATATATATATATATATATATATATATATATATATATATATATATATATGTATATATATATATATATATATATATATATATATATATATATATACATTGACTAAAAAGTCATATTTTCTTGCATGCACGACCGTTCAAAATCGTTATTCAAAACATTTTTTACGTTATTATATATATATATATATATATATATATATATATATATGTATGTATATATATATATATATATATATATATATATATATATATATACATATATATATATATATACCCACATACATATATATATATATGTATATATATATATATAAATATATATATATATATATATATATATATATATATATATATGTATGTATATATGTATATATATATATATATATACATATATATATATATATATATGTATATATATATGTATATATATATATATATATACATATATATATATATATATATATATATATATATATATATATATATATATATATATGTATATATATATATATATATATCGACTAAAAAGTCATATTTTCTTGCAACGGGCGTAAAGTAAGGGTCCAGGTCAGACTTATAGTAAGAATGTAAATATAATCCTATTCCATCTCCAAAACAACTTAACTTACTCCAAAACTGATACTTTCAAAAACATAATGGGGATCTAATTGATCAAAAGCACAAGAAATATACAAATGCAGATTTAGATATATAAATGCAAATATAGATTTTCATATGCAGATCTATATATACAAATGCAAGAATATATATATATATACAAAGGCAGATATTATTATACAGATGCATATCTAGATATATAAATACAGATATAGAAGTGAAAATGCAAATACATATATACAAATGCAGATCTTGATATACAGGTGTGGGTTAATTTATACAAATACAGCTATAGATATACAAATGCAAATTTAGAAATACAAATGCAGATATAGATATACAAATGCAGATCTTGATATAAAAGGTAGATATAAGTATAAAAAGTTAATCTAGATATATAAATGCAAATCAAGATATACGAATACAGATCTAGATAAACAAATGCAAATATAGATGTATGAATGCGAATCTGGATATACAAATGCGGTTATAGGTATACAAATGCAATGTAAATGCACTAATGAAGATCGAAATATACAAACGCAGAAACAGATATGCAAGTACAAATTTAGATATAAAAATGTAGATTGATATATACAAAAGTAGATCTAAAAATACAAAAGAAGATCTAGGTATAAATATGCAAATTTAGATATATAAATGCAGATCTTGATACTTGATAGGTGCGGGCTGTACGCGAGATACATACATAGTAAGCTAGCCAGCTTGCCAGACTAACTTAAAGTCTGAAGAAACCAATGTTAACAGTTTTGATGGCAGTTTTGGTTGACGGTTTCTAATAGATGGCTTATTTCTTTATTTCTGAAATCGTAAGTTTCTCCTTTATCGGGTACTGAAATATCGATCATAATAAAAAAAAAATGCTCATTTTAAAGACCAGATTACCCATATGGCCACACTCAAAATAACAATGTTAGGGTGAATCAAAAAGATTTTTCGTTTTCTCATTAATGAGAGCCCCTGTGTGCTACTATAAGTTTATCTAATGCTCCGTGTATGGTGTTTTTCGATAATCCTATTTTTTTCCTGAAGGTTTTTCATCGCTAGTGATCATGTTCTCATCTACCTTGCGTTTTAGCCATCATCATTGCCAACTGATGGTCATCAACTTCTGGGCTCTATTTCAATGGAAAAGTCTCTACCCTTAAAACGCTTAAACCAGTTTCTGGCAGTTCAGTCATGAATTGTTCCATTTCTTTGTACTTCCCGAATTCTTCGAGCAGCTTTGGTGGTTTTGAGGTCCAATTATAAATAATGACCCCAAATGGTCAGCGCCTGTATCTGCTCTCATACAATCAGAAGCAAAAGATACAGATAAGAAATATAGATAATGATTCATGTAATAATATTATCAATAACGTAGCAGGGTCCCGGATAGTTTTTTTTAGATGTGTTCACGAAACAAGGTTTTGAATGAAGGTATGTAAAAAGCAAAAATTCTTTTACTGCATCATTTTAAATAACTGTTTCAAAATTGTGATTATATTGAAACCAAAACTTGTGATATAGCCTGTTGGATGTTTTGATTTTATCTCAACTCATTCACTGTGTTTATCACAAGTGCATTTCATTAAGACGAATAATCGATACACTAAAACCGACTTAACCATGTCAAGGTTGATTATAGGTTCAATATAGGTTTTTTTTAGATTTGGCCAAAAGGGGAGATGATTAGAGCCTGATCTCAGAGATTCACCCGAGATAGGTATTGGAACGTCCAATTCGGAAAACGAGCGAACGTCGATACAAAAGTTCAATAGCCGCCTGCTTGCGTTAGAGCTTGGATTGTCTCCCTTTCTGTCCAAATATGGCAACCCAGGTTTAACAACTTATACCAATTATTGCCTGGACATGGAGACATGGAAAAGTGTTATGCTCAAATTCTCTCCGACTCACGATTCCGTTAACTATCATTCTATACTAGTGACGAGAAATATGTCAAGAAATCCGGCAATTGAACAATGTGCAGTGGTATTAGTTCATACCTTTTCGAACAGTTGCCCCAGCCGACATTCAGACTGGCTTTGCTGAGAATCATTGTAATCTGTTTTCTTGTAACGTCTAGTTTTCATGATGAGATAGATGCTTTATTATATAACCCCTATAGAGCACCTCAGGGGTTCCAATGCCCAGCGTTTTTAGTTAGTCCTTGTGCATAACATTTTCTTTCTATATCTTATACATGGTAATTTTGATTTTCTGCATTGAAAAGTTCTGACAGATACAAATCCTGTTCTCATTCAACCTTCGCCTATCTTGCCTCAAATACAATAGAACAATGTTTGTGTAACAGAAGAAAAAAACAACACTAAGACGGGACGTGCTGGAGTGGAACGGGTTCGAAATTAGTAATCTGCGTTGAAAATTGGTCTAAAAAAGTTGTACTGCAACCTTGGTGAGAAAAAAAAAATGTTCTGTTTTGTTGACTAGTGTAATCGTTACGCAACCTTGCACCTTCAAACAGAGACGCTAAATAATTTGCAATACAGTTTTCTCTGCTATGCGAAAGCTGAACGTTTCTATGTAAACCTTTTGTAACCCGAAATAACGTAAAGCAAAGAAGCAATTACCGTTAATTTTTATATCTGTAACTTATTACTTGTAATGTTTAGTAATATAATTGAAAAGGCCTTTAAATGCATAGTGAAATCATTGAAACGAAATAACAAATCACTTTATCCCGCCATCACGGTCAATATTTGAACAATCTTTGCGTCAAATTTTGAAGTCAAGTTGAAAATACTTCAAAAAATAGATATGGTCATAACATATCTTTTTTATAACGCTTTTGGCGTTTTTCACTGGATAACATCTATAATAGAGTAAAACAAAAAACTAGATGCCCGAGAATCTAGATATTATTAATAAACCCATCCAAAAAGCCCCTCCCTCCAAAAGATAAAGAGCTATCCACTCCCCAAGAATTTTTTTAGAATGGGTTTAGTTGAGTAATGATGCTAATTATCAATTCTGTAGACAAAACAGTATGGCCAGGAGTGCTTGAACACTTAAACACATATATAACACACGGACACAAACACAGGTATATATTTTTAAAAAGAAACAATACCACCCTACACAACCGCCAATTAACATGTTTTTTTCCATTCTAAATATTACTAATGTATCTCTAACTTAATTGTTTTTCTTGATATCTCTGAAAAAATATGGCAAAATATTTCTTGCTGTAATTCTATGTAGTTGTTCAAACTTGAATCACTTTATGATTTTAATAAGTGATCGTCCCTGAACTGATATTCTTGATGTTGCTTGTCGAATGGTTCAATTTTATCCTGAAATGAAATACAATGCTTATCTGAAGTAGATCATTTCCAATAATAAATATTAATGTCCATCATCTTGACACAGTCAATGAAAAATGCATAATTCTAACACAGCAAAGCCACTGCTGCAACTGCCACTTCTTCTTCTTCTTCTACTACTACTACTACTACTACTACTACTACTACTACTACTACTACTACTACTACTATACTAAGAACAAGATTAAAAGCATCAAAAACAATTACGCCGCTGATGACAATGACGGATACACGAGGTGACAATTTGCTGAACTATAAAGAGAATGCATGAAAGAATAATACTAAGATCTTCTCTGAGAAATTATGAAATTGAGTAACGTTCATACCTGAAGCAGGGAAACAACAAAATGCAAATGTTGTAAAAGAAAGCTCATAGTAAATCGAGAATTAAGGGCAACAGCAACAACAACAAAAATAACTACAACAAATGTCGATTATAGTTTTATTTTTCAAAATTAGAACAGTCGGAAAGGCGCTTGGAGATTTGGTGTGACTTGACAACAAAAATAAATCTTATGCAACTGGGTGATTCTATTAGTAAGATTACTGAACAATCAATAATAAACAATATAACATCACAATAACTATCATTATAATTATTATTATTATTATCATAATTATTATCATTATTATTTGCAATCTCACACCAGTTGCCTGGTGGTAACCGCCGGAGTTTGAGTGACAGCAAGTCTCCTCAAGTCTCCAGCCCTTCTCTCCTTGTTCTCATAAGCTTAGGTAATACTGCGGTTTACAGTTTCACACCGGTTGCCCAGTGGTCATTGCTGAAGGCTGAGTTATTATTATTATTATTATTATTATTATTATTATTATTATTATTATTATTATTATTATTATTATTATTTGGAATCTCACACCAGTTGCCTGGTGGTAACCGCTGGAGTTTGAGTGACAGCAAGTCTCCTCAAGTCTCCAGCCCTTCTCTCCTAGTACTCATAGGTCGCAGTAATTCTGCGATTTACAGTTTCACACCGGTTGCCCAGTGGTTATCGCTGGAGGCTGAGTGACAATAAGTCTCCTCAGGTCTTCAGCTAACGTCTCCTCTCTCTTTCGCATATCATGACAGAGCTACGATTCGTTGCAGTCCTTATATCTCTAGCACCTTCCTCAGTATCCGTGCAGTTCCCAGCAGTGCTGTGGTCTGTACGGTCTCTATCCTCCCCCTAATCCCGATCTCCTCCAGTCTCTCCCTCAGCGTTTTGGGGACAGTTCCTAGTGCTCCCACTATGACCGGTACTACCCTGGTTTTCATGTTCCACATTTTCTTTAACTCCCTTGCTAGGTCCTGGTATTTTTCCCTTTTTTCACCCTCCTTCTTTTTCACTCTATGGTCTGCAGGTACAGCAACGTCTACTATTTGGCAGGCCTTCCTTTTTTTGTCTACTATTACTAAGTCCGACCTTCTTGCCTGGATGAGGTGGTCAGTTTGGATGTCAAAGTCCCACAGTAGTTTGTGGTTGTCATTCTCCAAAACTGCCTCTGGCTTGTGCTGATACCACTTTTCCCCATGGTTGAATCCCATTTGTTTACTTAGTTCCCAGTGTATCATCGTTGCTACTCTATCGTGTCTATGCTTATACTCCTTCTGGGCGAGTTGGCTACATTCACTAGTTATGTGGTTTACTGTCTCATCTCTTTCACCGCACATGCGGCATTTGCTGTTTGTCTGTGTTCTGTCGATTTTTGCTTTTATGTAGTTTGTCCTTATGCTTTTGTTTTGGGCTCCCATGATGAGCGATTCTGTTTCTCTCTTAAGGTTTCCCTTTCGTAACCACGTCCATGATATTATTATTATTATTATTATTATTATTATTATTATTATTATTATTATTATTATTATTATTATTATTGTTATATGGAGGAAAATCATTGAGTAGATGACGAAATGAAAAATGACGCTGATCCAAAAAGACAATCGAATGGAACGATTGCAAGTAACTACAGACCTGCAACGTTGTCGCCAACAAAATGGAAAATCCTTAGTGGACAAGTTGTAAAATGAATAAACTCCTCGTCACCAGGGGAGCAAAAATGATGCTCAAGAGTTGACAGAAGGACAAGTCACCCGTTGTTCACAGATTAACAAATTTTGAAAGTAGTCAAAACAAGAGGAGCCTAGTACTGACACATATACACAGCACAATCTTGGATATCAGAATACTTAAATATGCAACGAAATTCAAAATATGTCATCATCATAACCATCGTCATGTATATATCATCATCATCATCATCATCATCATCATCATCATCATTAGCCTTCTTGCACCTGCCGTTGGAGATGGACTTTCCTCAGGATTCACCAGACCTCTCTATCATGGGTGTTGCGGAGCCAATACTTTCTGAAACTTTTGTAGTACGTCTCGCTATCATATCATCTGTCGGCCTTGGTTTGTGATCTCTGGGGATCCATGTTGTGAGTCATTATGTGCAGCGATTGCCAACCATTCTTGCAACATGACCAGCCCATTGCCATTTGAGTTTTCCAATGGATTCTGTGATGTGACGGACGCCTGTTTATCCCCTAAAATACTGTGCTGTCTTGCTGTATTGTGATCACTCCATGTGATGTTGATTCTTTCATGTGCACGTTGAATGGTTCTCAGTTTGAGAATCAGTCTCTTGGTTAGGTTCCATGTTTGGACAAGAGAAGAACTTGGAAACCCGGGCCACAAAACAAAGAAACATGGCAATGTACAAAACTTCCCCCCGGAGATGACGTTGATATTGTGCGTGTAAAAGGGAGGGGGCGAATAAGCACCAAGGATGGTGTTGATTCTTAGACAAAGGTACTTTAGACCTACACAAAGCATAAAAAAGAAAGACTGATTACATCAGACAAAATTTGCAATAGATCTAAAGCTGTGGTCCCCAACCTTTTTCAACCCATTTCCCCACTGATCAGAATTTTCAGCATTATCCTCAAAATATAAAGAGCCTGCAAGAGAACTGAAAGCATAATGAAATATGAAAGTCGCAGTTGTGCCCATTGTTGTTGGAGCACTTGGAACGGTCCCGGTTTTTTTTATTACCACGCAATCATTTCTTGTCCAATTGTTAACAATGTATTCTATTCGACCGATTCCATTAAGAAAGATAGATCAGTCAGGGAGGGGGGGTGACGATTTAAAAAACACCCAATGCTCATTCACAAACACTTTGAAATAAAATAAAATTTCACCTGAAGGATTTGGGTATTCCTCCCCAGGTGAAAATCCCCCCCCCCCGGTCGAGAAAAACTAGAAGGCTGAAGAGAGAACTAAGAAAGCTCTAAGATCAAGAAATCCGAGAAAAAAAAAAATCGAGGCCATCTGTAGAAAACGGTACCTCTTGGATCAGCTAGACTACTGAGGTGAGTGCTGGAGTATTGAGAAGTCTTGCTGTTACTTATCCTCTAGTAAAAGCCACCAGTTACTTGTGACGTGAAAACACAAAAAATATTGGGTGTGTTATCAACAGCATTAACAAAATAATTATCTGACCATTCTTCTCTTCAGTGAATGGTGATAACTTATCTCTCACCATTATAGTCAATAACTGAACAAACGTAGAGTCAAGATTCGGTCATTTTGAAAAATACCATCAAAAAATAAATATGGTAAGAATCAATTTAATTTATGATATCATTTTCTACTGGAAAACATCTAGAATAGAGTAAAAACATCCAGATTTTCCAGAATCTGGACGTTTTTGATAAACAGAATAATGCATCAAAAGGTCGAAGAAGCTTTTACCCCAACCCTAGAAAAAAAGTCTTTAGATAGGATTTAGTGGAGTACTGATACCAATTTTCAAGTTTGTAGACAAAACAGTATGGCCAGGAATGCTGGAACACCAACATATGCACATATAAAAAGGTATAGAACCCATCGCCACCTTTGATGGCAACGGTTGTTTAATTATCGATGTGCTTGTATCAGTCTTGGATTGAAAAAATCAACGAGATCTAACCCCACACCGATGATAACATTTCTAAAATAAGCAAAAATAGGAGAGTACAGGAGACTCGCTGTCACTTGAACTCCGATGAAAGTCAACAGACACCACTGGCGTGAAAAATTTCAACGGATACGAATTGAGAGCATCAACATAAGCAGCAGAGATTTGCTGGACATGGATTTCGAGGCCCGGAAGTGCGTGTGTGTGTGTGTGTGTGTGTGCGCGCGCGCGCGCGCGTGTGTGTGTGTGTGTGTGTATGTGGGGGAACCTTGAGGGAATCCTCCCACATTAATCAATAGAAATGTCGAAGTAAATACTATTTATAAAGCCTTTGGGCCCCTCCAACATCTACCGGGATTAATCAGTAGAAACGCAGTATTAAACTACCATTCATAAAGCCATTGGGCCCCCGGGCGGCGTTTTCAAATAGTCCCTTTACACCCCTCAACTACGCCCTCTGACCAGCCATTGCAATGAGATGAATACAAAGACATGCGACTTCACTACAGAAATACATCAAGTGTTTTTTTTTCTTCTTCGAATGGTCGAGTTCTCTAAAAGTTATGGAGGCAGCATTAGTCGTAAATGCGATTACTATCAAGATCGGACATGCACAAAGCCCAGACAAGAAAGTGTTTTGTAAGAATGACAAACTGCTCGGCTTATGATGAACTGGTTCTCTAACCAACTCTAAATTCGTTTTATTTATCATTACTTATCAAAATCTTTTGAATTAGCCGGTCCCGTGCTTCTAACACAGGAAGATCGGACAAAGAAAGAAAGAAAAAAAGAAATAACCAAAATCAAAGATAAACAGGTCCGGTTAATCACTCAATGGAAACCGTCACCTGACCAACACCCTTTGGAAGCATGCTATGTTGGGGCTGCTCAATAAAAGAATCAAAATGGGGGATGATCAATAAATGAATAAATTACTTCTCTTGTCTTTTGATAGATCACAAAAAGTCGGAATTTACAAAAAAAAAAAAAGAAAAAAAAGAAAACAAGCGGGCAAAACCAGGGAGCAATTTAGCATAAACTTACATCACAAATGGAACCCCTGGCCCTAAAAATCTATTGTGAAGGATTTTCGAAGAGCGAAAAAAAAGTTTTTTCTACTCGACATAATGAGGAGTAAATACTGAAGTTTTCACCCCTCCAACATTTTGTGAGACTAATCAGTAGAAATTCGATAGTTGAACCGCTATTTATTAAGACTTTGGGGGCATCCTCCATCAGGTCCCGGGGCCACGTTTTCAAATAGTTGAATTTTTCAGCCCTCTTGCTACATTGGTGCAACCTATTCGCGTGATAAATACATATATACATTTCAAAATACAGAGCCAGTCAGACCATCTTAAAAACATAAGAAACCTATTCTGACAGATTTGGTTGACGGTTTTTAATAATAGGAAGCACAAAAAAAAAAAAAAAATGAACACTCTGACTCAGTCAGGAACTTTCACGTGTCCGGTCGTTTGCGTTGATAATACGCACACACGAATTCGTATGCGCATACACATACGCACACAAGCATACACTCTCATCCGCACACATTTACGCACGCACAGGTATCAGGTGGAGTAAAAACAAAGAAGAAAATTCCACCCGGTATCGACTTTAATCGGCCTTGTCTTCGCCATACCTGGTTTTGTTCCGTCCGTTATACTCACCTTCCACCCTTATTGTCCAGCCGTAGGTTTACGCCTCAACCCATCAACTTTCTCCAACCTAATGTTAGATTCACATCTGACATTCACACACCCTTTACCTGCCCGGGCGTTTGAAAAAAAAAAAGGACATTTCTTTTGGATTTTGTTTTCGGCGTCTCTCTATAAATCTCTCAACTTATCTCACATTTATCTCTCTGTCCGTCCGTCTCTTACCCTCTATCTCAGCCTATGTGTGTGTGAGTCTCTCTCTCTCTCATTCCATGGTCAGATCATAACAATTATTTTCTAAGGAAACCCTGCCGACTTCTTACCACCTGCCTTTTATTGTTGTTTTCGAAGTCAATTTTCTCTCTCCGCACCGTCTTTTGATCTAGTGTCACATTAGTGTCTACCATTTTCAAGTTGCCGGCTGGACTCTTAAACATAGTAACCCGCGCCATGCACAGACAATAGGGTTGATATTAACCAGTTGGATATTGATGATTTTACAAGTACAATATCACATTAATGATCGATAGATAAAAGCATCTGCTTAACTAAGTGTTAAGCTAAGGAGTTTTCTGGTTGTTTATAATTTTGACAATTACGGATATTACAATTTGCACTAGAAGGGGGTTATAGAAATAAATAGGCCAACGCGTCATGACTACATTGGAGATGAAAATAAAAGATCGAAATGTCCAAAATAAACTTCGATTGGTTGTTGTTAATAGAATGGTCCTAGTGTCCAAAGACTCTTCCTCTGATTCCGTTTCAGTATTCAGTATTATTGAGATTGTTAATGTTCACTTCATTTTGTTTACTTTCATTTCAATTTGGAAACCTTTATGTTGAAGTGGTCGAGTCAGTTGGGTAAAAACCAGACTTTCCTCTGGTAAGAAGGGTGAAAGATCGAATTTCACTGGAATATCTCTCTCTGTGTTTCCAATCGTGCTCGTTAACAAAGACTGACGACCCGAGTAGAGTTGAGACGAAAAGGAATTAAAAATTAATGAGGATGTAAAGATTAGTCAACACTAATAAAATCTATTTTGTCTACTTTCTATAATGGTCTAAACTGGAAGTAAAACTTGATTATTTACAGCTTATTTCAG
>OY735243.1:14825830-14850830 GCA_963457665.1 Thysanoteuthis rhombus
AGTTACTACAACTGCGCACACTTGAGAAATAATGAAAAAAATGCATACTAGAAAGTACCAGAACACAACAGAATCGATGGTGTCCGGTCAAAAAGTTTCACATCTCTACATGAAAGACTAGCTCAGTAATCATACGGATGTTAGCTCGAGGTAAGGATTCCGGACGTATGACATAAGAACCTGAAACAAAACAAGGAAAAAAATAGTTTTGTTCAAAACCAGTGACGTTGTTAACACAATTTTTGATTGGATTTGGCAACATTTATTTGTTTAATAAAATTATTTGTTTCCAACTGAATAAAAAAAAATGGAACAATTCGAAGCTGTTAAGAACTTGAAAGAAAACCTCTCAAAAATGGACACTGACTGGTTTTCTCAACCCTTGCTATAATTTTGTTTGCATCCAATGAGTGTACGCCTATTTGTGCTCCTTATAAGTTATAGGTCATATGTCTACGCTTACAAAATGAAATGTTGAAAAAATGTCTTGTTTTTCTAAATCACAAACGCCTTTTCTTTCGTCTCACTTCTATTTCGAGATTCTTTAAAAAAAAAAAGAAGAATTATATGACGTAGTGAGGCGTAAAAAAATTCCCCATTCTTCGCCCACTTTTTCTCTATCCAATCTTACTTATAAACTTATTCACATTTTGTCAGAACGAAAAACCTTCCGGCATTCATAGAACTGTCGACTTTCGTCGCAGTTGAACATGTCGGAAAAGAGCAACTGCAATTAACTGACGCTCTGATACGAAAAATGTTAACACGTCAACTAGCTGAGGAAATATATCAAACGTTAGAAAACAAACAAAAAAGACTTAAAGGCAAAAGGCACCCTCGCGTAACGTCACTTACTTTACGATTACCCCTGACAAAACCTAGTATTCCCAAGTTGTCACCCATTTAGATACTGACCAGGCTCGAGAACCGGTGTATCGAACGTGATTTGACCGTAAGCTAATTACTTATCCATTGAAAAATCCTGAAAAGACATGAAGAGTCTTCATTTTAAACTTATCTTGTTTTAGACTTTCCAACTTTTAACACCAACAAACTATTTTAACATGTATTTACTATTCCTATTATGTAGCAAAATGACCCCTTATTCACTAACCCTTTGATGATAAAAGTGACCGAAATTGCCTTTTGGAGATAAGAAATAAATGAATGATAAATAAAACAAATGCATGGGTAGACAAAAAAGGCATGAACTCTGAACCTTTGATATTGGAACATTAATAATGATCAAAATAGTGGAAATGCTGTCGAATTTATACCTAATGTAACGCAGAACGAGCTGGGGGCGGGGGCAAAAAAGGCATTTGCTCTGCCCCCCGCCCCCCGAATAAGACTTTTCACTCACGGTGATAGGATTTGAAAGATGAAACTTTGTTGTCAATTAAGGATAATGGTGCTGTACAATGGTTTCATGTAAGTTCAAGTACCCATATAGCATCATCATCATCAGTCTTTTAACGTCTGTTGTTTGACATAGACCTTCCCCAGGATTCGCCACACTTCTCTGTCATGGGCGTCGCGGAGCCAGTACTTTCTGAATTTGTCTAGCTCGTCTCTCCATCCAATATTCTGCCAGCCTCAATTGTGCATATGATCTCGGGGGATCCATGTTGTGAGTCGCAATGCCCATTAGTTGTCCGCCATTCTTGCAACATGGCCGGCCCTTTACCATTTTTAGATTTTTAATAGATTCTATGATGTCCCTGACTCCTGTCTTCTCCTGGATGTATTGTGCAGTCTTGTGGTCTCTCCATGTGAGGTTGAGCATAATTCTTTCATGTGAACGTTGCATGGTTCTCAAATTGCAGATCTGTCTCTTGGTTAGGTTCCATGTTTCAGCTCCATAAGTGACTATTTGGAGGATGCATTGGTTGATGATTTTATTCCTCGCTAGTAACAAGATTGCAGCCAAGATATGCTCTGTAAATATCCTTTTGTAACCCAGCCCCGGAAAAGTGACAGCAGATGCCCATGAGCAGAGCTAACTTTTTTCATAAGCAATTATATTGTATATTTGCATTTACAGATTTGTCAATACATATTCACTAATCAATAAGAGAGACTCAACCATTTGTTATAGACCTGAAGTTGACGACTTGAATTAGTAATTGATGTTACACACGGGAAAAAGAGAACCAACAAAAGAAATTTAGCTACCCAACAATGAAATCACCACAATATTGAAGAGCGAAGAATGCTCAGAATGTCTCGGAATACTGGAAGTATATTCGATAAAAAAGAAGGAAATAGAAGAAAAAAAGAAGGAAATAGAAAAAAAAAAAGAAGTGAAAATGGTATTATAAGAACTGGGAATTCAATTAATATTAGCCACAATCACGTGAGCAATGTCCCTGGAAAGATATTCGGAACCCTTCCCGAACTTGACAGGAAAAGAACTGAGAACTTCAGATCAGAAAATGAGAAAATGGATGGCCATGAATAGAACCTCAAAAAAAAAAAAAAAAAAAAAAAAAAAAGATGGAGGAATGGGTCTCAACAATGAAGAATGTTCCGACATTGAATGTTGGATTGTTGGATTGAAAAACAAGACGCTGAAACGAGGAGAAAAACGAATTCATGGAGAATTCAAAAAACAAAAAAATAGTTATTGAAGATGAATTGAGAAGTATCCGACTGCGCAGATGGACTTTGAAGGGAGAAACGTAATCCATATAAATAGTAGCCCAGAATAAGTGTATGAAAACAAATTATAATGAGACAAAATACCGCAGAACATGTCACCTGTTTAAAGACAGAGATGAGAGCGTCAATCGTTAAAAAAATGAGTGCTGCAAATTAGTGCTGAAATAGTAAAAAAATAGTCATGACTTTGGGAAACGATAATCCATTATAAATCATATAAACGACTAGATGTGACTATCCTGGCCGATGGCATAAGAAAACAAGAATTGTTATAGGTGAAAATGGTTCATCCGAAAGTCTGGCTATCAAAAAAAAAAAAAAAATAGTAAGTTTAAATTGAAGTAAATGTACAATTTTCATCAATAATCTCTTTTGGAGTCCTAGTGTATGGTTATTATTTTTGATAAGTTGACTTTAAATGAGTAAACATATATATATACATATATATATATATATATATATATATATATATATATATATATATATATATATATATATATATATATCAATAAAGTTAGCTGGAAATTGAGAAGTTTAATAGATTTTAACCATCTTAAAGACAGTTATAGCTATTAATAACAAAGGATACGTGGCAATAAACGTTTGATCCGTCATCAATAGTTCAGGTTAGATGCTCTTTCAATGTCGTCACAATTTATTCTCCTTTCTCTTTCCTTTGTTTACATAAAAAAAACTGACCGCCCAAAAAGCGTCTCATAGAGATGTGTTAGACTCATCAAAAATCAGAAGTTAACCCAAGAATGAAAAAACGTAAAGATCTTTGGGACTTTGGAATTCTAGGGACTCACTTAATCCATGTCAGTAGAGTGGATCTAGTCGTATATTATGAACAAGAAGTTCTGTCAAATGGTGGATGTTGCTATCCTAACTAGATCACAAAGTCAGGGGTGTCCACTACCACTTTTCCAGGACGTGGGGTTGCGAAAGAAGTGTGACTCGACATCTCAGCTCAAGTCTTCCTTGCACCGACCTCTGACAGTCAACGATAATAAGTTATGATTCGTAGGAACAGACTATCGAATTGAAACGATTTATTAAAAAAATGGAATTATTTCAAGTTCCAAGTAGGGTCGAATATGAATTTGTAAACGAAATATAAGACTATTTATTGAAATATTAAAGTAATCTTTTATTTTGCGGACGGATGAATGAGTTGTTGAAAACTATAAAATAATTGATTTTTGTAAAGCAGCACAAGCGCTATGTTTTATAGCAGAATGAGTTTATAAACAAACATTTAGTTTGAGCGATTTATTACGAAATAAAAATATCTTTTTTTCTTCGAAGTACCAGTGCAACATTTTAAGGCGGAACAGGATTGTGAAGAAACTAGAGTTTGGAGTTAAAATAATTTTTTTTACAAAAATTAAAACTTTTTTTGTGTTTGGAGGTACAGACTGTTTATTTGTTTATTCATTATTTCGTACAAACTGCATTTGATATTTCTAAATTTCTTGTTTTCTTTTCAAGCTGCTCTACTCAACATGAAAAGAAAACAACACAAGTTGGAATAAATGAATAATGAATAAATAAACAGAAACAGAACAATAATTAAGAGAATAACTATAACTTTGGGGAGCGTCATTATTATTCCAACTTGTGCAAATAAAATGAAGACAACGCTGAAGCAGGAGTATCGAGTAATATTTAGTAGGGTAGATCGATAGATAGATAGATATGAACGATACATATGGAAACATTATGAATGCATTGTATTATTTGAAACTCTATTTGAAATGATTTCCGTTATTAAACCGAGAATATGTCACTTGGTCTCGATAGCATAAATGAAATAAACAATAAAAGAAAATGGGGTGCTGCATGAAACGAACATGTGTCCGAATAGGTGGCTACTTTAACGTACGTCGCTCTTACGTTTGAGCTTAACAGCTACATGGAAGGTACAGGCACGAATAACTTTTTTTCTTGTTCTAACAAAAGATTAATTTTTTCACTGGTTCGTTGGATTGCACATTCTGTTTCACTTTAAAAGACTTTCAAATGAATATTTTCAAGTGAAGCAGGTTGTACAGTATGTAATGGACTAGTGAAAAAAAAGTCACTCATATTTTAACCACTCTACTAACAGTATTGAGCACTCATTTGAATTAAAGATCTATTTAATGTATATTCACATGTCTATTGTACATTTATTATTGACCACTTTATACACACACGGATATATATATATATATATATATATATATATATATATATATATATATATATATATATATATATATATATATATAAACCAGGAATACAATATAAGATAATATAATAAAATAAATAGATTTATAATCCGACGGAAATAGTTGATGAAATACAAAATAATTTCACACCGTTGTGATTATATATATATATATATATATATAAAATTATTGGTATATATGACCCGACTGAATGATTGTAAATTGTGTTACATTACATTGAAATACTTATTCTAAATGATCTCTCGTCATTACACGGTTAATGTATCACTTTGCATGGACAAGTTAAATAGAATTAATAGTTAAAGAAAATAATGACGGGACATCATTTTGAGAGTTTTTTTTTCAATAATATAACGTAATTTATAATCATATATATATATACATAGGGAGAAAGAGAGAGAGAGAGAGAGAGAGAGAGAGAGAGAGAGAGAGAGAGAGAGAGAGAGAGAGAGAGAGAGAGAGAGAGAGAGAGATACGCACATATATATGCATATATTCACATGTATATGTATATACATATATATATGAATACATTTATATATATAAATATATACATTTATAAATATATATATATATGTATATATGTATATATTTATAATATTCATTTATATTTGAACATTCATTTTTATATATACATACATATATGTATACAAATATACATACATTAGTATATATTGATATATAGACTTATATATTTTGAATATATTCAAGTTATACATCGCTGTAGCTATGCACACACGCATACATACATTTGCATGCAACTATATATATATATATATATATATGTGTGTGTGTGTGTGTGTGTATATATGTATGTATATATATATATATATATATATATATATATATATATATATATATATGTGTGTGTGTGTGTGTGTTTCTCTGTGTCTCTGTGTGTGAGTGCATATACAGTTATATTTAATGTACAACCATGCACATATTCATCTGTAATCATCAATTGACCTCTATTGTATGTGGCTATGACCACTCATTGTATATGTGAAGTAGGTGAGAAAAATCTAACATTTGATCTTTTTATATATACATATATAAACACACACACGCACATACACGCATATAAACATGCGTGTACAGTCATACGTGTGTGTGGAAAAATCTCATAAATATATTCATATATTTATTATATGTAGATTCGTATTCTGTTTTGATATTTCATGCAAAAAATATCTTACCTATCTCAGGTTAATGGGTACAGAAAGGCTCCTGACCCACTACACAAACACTATATATATATATATATATATATATATATATATATATATATATATATATATATATATAAACTACACAAACAATACATATATCTATATTGTGAATGTCGGCATGTGCGTGTGTCTATGTATACCTGTTTGTATACGTAATGTGTACTATGCCCTCATCAGAGGGTCTTTTTACTTCAGGTGTTAACCAGTGCGGTATGCAGCACCCGCAGGACCACATTCACGCGCGCACACCTGTAATCAGGGGTAGACTAAGAATCAGGTGTGGAAGGGTAAGAGACCTCAGGTAACCCTGCCCAGCAAAGTACTTCCTGTATTGGCCTAATAGAAGATAGGTTTAGGGACATCCACTTGCCGTAGTGGAGGGATCTAAACAGACATCAAGACCGCCCCAGGTTCTCCAACTTACACCCCGCCCGCCTATGACCAGAGTCGGGTCGATGAGGACAGGATGAACCCGGGGGTATGTCCGAGCGCACAATTGTCACAATAGATTCCATATTTTCACGCATTCATTGCACCGAGACATGGGTCATATTTTGGATTAATGGTATGAATACAAGACGATCTATTGGCCTTGTGGTGACACATACAAGAAGATAGAATACGCTGATCAGACTGCTGTGATATTCCCACGCCTAAAACAAACACATGGCAACACCAACAATAGGAAGGACGGTACCACCAACACCACAACCACCACCACCACCACCAGCAACAACAACAACAACAACAAATACCAACAACAAAAATAATAATAAACACTAAACATACCAAAATTGAATAAACAGTAAAATTGAAAGAGCACCACAAAAAAACAAAAAAAAAAAATGAAAAAAAGTAACTTGGCTATGAAAAGACATTGTCAAACGCGTACGACTCTACCCATTATTATCGGCGAACTTGAAACAGTCTCGAAAAGTCTTGTAAAATATTTGAAATTGAAATTCCAAAGAAGAATCGAAAACATGCCGAGGGTGGTATTATAGAACTTAGAGAGTGCATACCTCTTCCAAGGTCGGAATACTAACCAAATTGAAAAATATTCCCAGGGCCGCCCCAAAATTCAATCACTTCTAGCCCATGTGCCACTTTGTCTCAAAATATAATTGAAATTCATTGAAACCTCTTGGGGATATTGTGAGGAGAGACGATTATACAGACTGCCAAGTGGATGGACAGAATAAAAAAAGCACCTTTCCAATTTCGTTGGCAAGGGGTAATCAGCAAAGATACTGAGAAGAGTTCTGGTGTATTGAGGCATCTTGCTGTCACTTGATCTCCGACGAAAGCCAACCGTTACTACTGATATGAAAACTCAATATCGTCTTCTACAACTACTACTACTGCTACAACTACTGGTAATAATAATTATAATAATGATAATAATATAAATAGTGATAATAATAAGATGACTGATGAAAAATTGAAAAACAACAAAGAATGAAAGAGGTGAATAGTATGATTCTAATATGAATGGGTAGTTTGAGGAAGAAATAAAAAGATGAAAAATCAACATGAAAGAAAATTATTCTTTGCTACCTGTTCGTCCTTTTTATTCACCATAGTACAATGGATGAGACATACGCAGACTTAACGATTGATGTACTAATAGAGATCAATGAATAGATAAATACGCTTATATATATATATATATATATATATATATATATATATATATATATATATATATATATATATATATATATATATAAGAATGGATGAATGGCTTGGATTCGTGAACGAGGATTGATAGGAATATATATATATATATATATGTGTGTGTGTGTGTGTGTGTGTGTGTGTGTCTGTGTGTGTGTGTTGGTCAGTTAATACACAGCCAAGTGTAACGAGAAATACACAAATGGTCGATAATAGGGATAAAATATAGACTAATAATGATAGAAACCTCCACGTGACCAACATCTTTTGGTAGCATGCCATGTTGGGTAAAAGGGGTGATCAATAAGTAATTTACTTCTCTGGCATTTTTTGGGCAGTGATCACTAAAAAAGTCTAAATTTTAAAAAAAACTAAAAACATGAATAACACAAAGAAGGGGACTAATTTAGCATAAACTTACAATGAAAATTAAACCCCCATTAAAAAACCTATGGCCGGATAACATATATTCATAATAGGAAGTAGCTGTTTAAATTTTCAGTCCTCCAACGATGCAGTCTGTATGCTTGAGACATACATAACCAGCCAGAAAAACTTAAAAACTGGAGAAACCTATGTTGACAGTTTTGATGACAGTTTCAACGGACAGTTTTTATTAAAGGCGTATAAATTGGCAAATAGTTCGGTATATTGATTAAATAATAGATAGATGTGGACAGACGTAGACGTGCCGTTGCATAAAATTATCAATACTTCGGATTAAAAAAGATATGAAAGAGAAATCCCGTCTGCTCATGACAGACCTAATATATTCATTGGATTTCTTTAAAGTCTGGATATTGGAGCAATTGTCTTGTGTTATGTGCGTGTTTGTGTGTGTGTGTGTGTGTTTGTGTGTGTGTGTGTGTGTGTAAGGCTTGTTCACTTACAGAGGGCTTTTCTCCGTTGAATTATGAAGCATGCCTGAGAAGACTCTTTTAATCCACCAATGGGATAGAGTCCAGGAAGAAATGGATTCATGCTTTCCCCAATACTATTTCATTTTCCGTGTCAATTGAAAGGAGATTATTTGATCATTCGCAGAATAGATACTAACACATAGGAAAAACATTGCTTGGAATGGATTGAAATATCAAGATTATCAGGAATGGACCCAGATAGGTTGTTACCTATGTATAGGTATAGATGAATAAAGATAAATGTATCGATAGGAATTCGATAGATACGAAAAGAATTATTCAGTCACCAACATCTGTATCTATCTATCTATCCATCTATCTCTCTCTCTCTCTCTCTCTCTCTCTCTCTCTCTATATATATATATATATATATATATATATATATATATATATGTATATATATGAGCTGACTCAGATGGATAGATCGATAGACAGAAAGAAAGAAACAAGAGTAAATAATCAAATAGATATAAACTGAGACAATATGACTGACAGATTATTGATATGATATAGATATGAACAGACTCAAAGAGATTAACAGAAAGATATACAGTGGCTGAAATAGATGAAGACACTTTAAGTATGCAGGCGCTGGAATGAGAACACGTTGATAATGGATATGCAGCGGCTGAAAGGAAGACTCATTCTTTGATAATACATATACAGAGGCTGAAAGAAGGACAATCTTTCGATAATATATATATATATATATATATATATATATATATATATATATATATATATATATATATATATATAGAGAGAGAGAGAGAGAGAGAGAGAGAGAGAGAGGCTGAAAAAAAAGACATTATTTTGATGATATATTTGCAGAGGTTGAATGAAAGATACATACTTTGATAACAGATACACAAAGGCTGAAAGAAAGATAAATTTTGATAGATTTGCAGAGACATATACAGAGGCTAGAAGAGAGACAATTATATTTTACTAATAGTTTGAATAAAAGCATGCTTAGATAACAGATATGGAGAGGCTGCCAAGGCTGAAATGGATGTATACTAAAAAATTTAAAACATACAAACTTTCATGCATGCCCCCTGCATAGTTAAAAAGGAGTGCAACAACATTCATCGGTTATTACTGTGTGGGCAAGAGTGGTTTGCACAAATGTTCATTTACCTACTCTGTGTTATATCTCTCATCGTAGCATGCCCGAGACAAAAATTCTTCGTCAAGGTACCTGGCAATGCATCTGAAAGTAAGGAAAATGGACCCATGCCTTTTCTTTGAATTTTAGTGCTAATTGAACATAAGCTGCCTTAGTCGAGATTCTAACGTAGTTCACTGACATCGTTTTTCCTGCTGATAGCTGTTTCGCCATCAGTTTTCATACGTACATCCATACATCTATCCTCCTGATTTCCCTTGAAGCATTTTTTTCACTTTTACAGAAAAAAAGCGTGAAGCAAAAATAGCCGCCAGCGTTTGTTTTGCATCTTGCGTTTGTAGAGGCAACGTGCACCCTCTTTCACTCTGCTTGAGATCACTGTCTCCTGTACTTCTCACCATCACAACCTTCGACGACTCAGCTTCACATTACATCCCCATTTTGCCAAGTATTGGAACGCCAAAGAGACATTTTCCAATCTAAATTTATGGTAGCCTTTTCGCTCCACGCCATTTTGACGAAATTTTTTCTTTAGGAGCTCTCCACTTTCAGATAGTGGGGTAAACATGTATTTATATTGATATTTGCCAAAGCAAGGTCGTCAGCAAGTTAATCTTGCGAGTTATTGCCAAATTGTTCCATCCACTTTGGGAGCTCCAGTATTGCTATTTCGTTTCAGGTTATGATAACGGGGTGCCTGTCAAAAAATGACATCTCGGAACCCGTTGCTAGTGAGTTGCAGGTTGTAAGTGTCGTGTTCTCCTCTTGTGTTTTTGTCCCGGCATAAACATGGTTTCACTGTTTAATCAGTTGCAATCAACTCTGTATGCATCCATAGTCGATTTCATCAATCGTTGAAATGTTTTCATTCTCAAAACATAGGATCGCATCACCTTTTTTTTACTATGACTTTTTTCCTTCACTAAAAAATTCTAACATTTTGTTTCTTGGTAAAATATTCGTTTTAAAAAATTCTTTCGATGATAATTGTTTCTCCAAAAGGCTCAGTGTACGTGAATGGTATATTTTATATCAATAAATATCGTGAGAAGATTTTAAAACGGATATCAGAGGTTACACAGATTATTTAACATATTAAAAGATAATTTTGAAAAATGAAAATAGAATGACTGTACGATTTTCAAAAATTATCTAAATAGCAGTCTTTGTATTGAACATAAATAGATATACTTGGGCATTATTCTTCCTCAAGAATATTTACTTGACTGCGACAATGATTCATTTTCTTCGGAAGTCAATAAACTTTAAAACAACATAGTTGGTAAAAAAATCCAATTTTCAAACAAGTAAGATAAGATATCTGTTCCATCGTAATAAAACTATGTAAAACAAGGTTTTGACTTCCTTTCCAAATTTGAAAACAATTTTAAAAGTTGAGAAGATTTCCAGTCTCCAAGGGTAACTGCAAACTCTCCAATGTGAAAAAAACCTCTTTGTATTCTCGAAGCAACTTTGTTAAAAAGAAAAGTGAAATTTTAGAAGAATTACAATCAACAGCTTACCTGGAGAAATTTTTAAAATTTTTTATCGCACAATGAATTTCTCAAAAACTGAAAGAGCGTGCAGATTGCTGGAATACCTTTTCTAAATCTTGAAAATATTCTATTTCTTTTGCTTGATGAAAAATTAATCAATGTGACCCTTCAAATCATTAGAAATATTTAACTAAAACTGACAATTGACGATTACAATTTATCTAACACGTTTGTTCTGTAACTATCAGCCCGGTGTATTGGTTACTTTATCCAACTGTCAGGAAGCGGGTTCAGAACATGCTAGATATTTGTCGATGATTTCATTATGAGTGACAGTTTGAACTAAAAAGATGAAAAAAACAAAAAAACAAATACATTTGACAAATACAATAATTAATAATTGAGTCATTCACAGACAGCTGTTTCGTTGTATTACAACTCCTCAGTGTGGCTATAGACTATCCATTATCCATCAAGTACCACTGGCACACTCTTCATTGTGGTTATTGACTATTCATTATCCATCCAGTACCATTGGCACACAAACGCGCACACACACACACACACACACACACACATACATACACACACACACACACACACACACACACACACACATACATATATATATATATGCTTGAATATCTTTATACGAAGATATCCATATGAAAATCCATATAAAAGATAAAGATACCCATATGAAAATAAAATGATGGAAAACCTATGTCACTTAGTACAATGTATATATTGCTGGAAAATACACACATACACACAATTACTTGTCACACACACAAACACGCATACACATTTGTGTGTAGGTATAGACTTAGTGCACTTAATCACTTTAGGACATTTTTGTCCGCTTCTGTACTCGGGTATACAGGTGTCTACCTGGGTTTGGCTCTCAATGACAATGTCTATCATAAATTCCTATCTGGACAATATTTATCCATACAATATACATCGAAAGTTCTTTAGTTGAAGGTGGTGATAATTGTCCGCTAAGTATTTCTAACAAAGCGAATGGAACAATTTAATCTTTTTCTTCTCTCTAGATTTCTCATTCTCTCTTTTCCTATTCACTGCGTTTATTTGGGGAAATTTAGTCAAAACGCTTTCCCTGACTTTTCCTTTCTTCTCGTGTCCAAGGTCTCAAACAATGTCGAGGCGTTTCTGGGCACATCCAGAGTAAACCAATCCCATTATAACACGTCATGATGTACGGGTTAGCCTTCGGTTCAAACAATTCTGCCGTAGAACGTTTTCTCAACTTCATCTTCCAAACGGATATATATATATATATATATATATATATATATGTATACATATATATATACACACATATATATATATGTACATATATATATATATATATATACACACACACACACATATATATATATATATACATATATATATACATATATATATATATATATATATATATATATATATATATATATATAATAATAAATAATTAATACCATATATATATATACATACATATATATATATATACATACACACATATATATATATATATATATATATATATATATATATATATATATATATATATATATATATATATATATATATATATATATATGGTATTAATGCCCCAAACAGAACTGGATAGCACCAATCCTGATGTGTGGTTTTAGGAGTAGTGGGACCTTATAAATTTCGAAAAATAATCTTATACTAATAGTTTCTCAGTTTGATACGCCTCATTGATTCATGCGCATTTTGTCAAGACCCAGATAGTCTGAACCTTCATGCCTAAACTCAGTTCGTTTAAGAATCATTTTATGTGCTAAATATGATTTCTTCAACGATTCTATTTTAAAATATTGAAAATTAGAGAATTTATAATTTTTAGATCTTATTTCATCTTTCAAAAATACCCAGGGATATTATCATTTTTTTTTTATCAAATTCTTATAATTTCATATGGTTAAGACATAGTAAAAAATAATAATAACGCAAGGATTATATTTTCATGGTTATATATTGTTCTATTGATCTATTTATCTATCTATCTATCTATCCCTTTATGTTCCTTATCTATCTATCTATCTATCTATCTATCTCCTGTTCATTATCTATCTATCTACTGTTTATTATCCATCTCTCTCTTTCCCTTCATCCTCTCTCTCTCTCTCTCTCTCTCTATATATATATATATATATATATATATATAATTTTTTATTCAACTATCATCTGTTCATTATCTATCTATCTATCAATCCATCTATCTATCTCCAGTAAATGTATATTTCCATTCAATCGTTTCTCTATTTCCATGGCATTATCTATATTTATTCACTGTCTTCTTCATCGACAATTCATTCACTCAATATATTTTAAGACATATTATTTTCCATTCATAGTTTGTCAAGTGATGTTATATTTCCGTATCACGACTGACTTGCGTTCAAAACGTGTACATATGATGGACGAATGTCTTACACCACAACCAGTGATGGAATGTTGGTGGATATACAACAAGGGTACGGCGTATACCTACTTCTCAGTTTCCAGGGTTTTGTACGTTCTGAGTACAAGCTATAGAGACATTACCGCATACTTAGTTCCAAAAATCTGCTTCCATCACTGACCACAACTTACAAATCAGTCAATAGTTAGCCTCAAATATTCTTCAGATTAACCCTTCAAAAGCTTGTGCATATTTATATATATATATATATATATATATATATATATATATATATATATATATATATATATTATTGTGTCATCCACAGACAGCTGTTTCGATGTATTACATCTCTTCAGTGTGGCTATAGATTTTCCATTATCCCATTCAGTACTGCGAGGTAGAATATGAATTGAAAAGATCATTGATATTTTGGGGGTAAAGATACATGAAGAATTTAAATTTTGTCATTATTTGATCAAAGAATACGAGTTATGGGCAAAAATGGGACCAATATGTCCTTCACAGTCATGCAGAGTCATAAATCTTTTTAAAAATATATTCCACCGTAATGGGCCATGTCGGCGCTTCTTCCCTGAAACAGTTGATATTTTTTGGTTCATGATCAGTTTTTATGCGATTTCTTGCAGAGACTGAACCCATTTATGTAAAATATGAGGGAAAATTACTTATATCTAAAAATTCTCTGGTGAGTTAACGAGATGTGTATTTCCCTTTGGTAGTTTACCTATCAACAAATGAAGTGTGAAAATTAGTTCCCAGTGACGTTTTTAAAAATGAATGCCTTACAATTTATAAAAACATATTTTAAAAGGAGTAAAATACCTCAGTGTTTAAATTATTTTTGTTAGAATATACAGAATTCAAAAGGGCATGAGATGTAGTTATAATTTACGTATAATATGATGGTGAAAACAATATATAAAAAGAATTGATAATTCGAAGTTAGTGTTTACACGTATTTAGATCAATTGATACTTATCTTTCTATTTCCATATGTATATTTTTCTATAATAATTGAATAGTATTATCCGACAAGTTTTGAAATATTAGCACCTTCGGAAAACTATCCTTTCTTTCAACTGTTGTATTCCCGTGCGTGCTTCGACGAGTTATTCATCTTCCTCGGTCGGTTTAATATTAATTTCAAATTTAAGTGATGTTTTTCGTAGACATATAGCCACACAACACTTCTACTATCATGGTTTCGTTTCATGGTATCTGTGAGGAATCTCAACCTGTGTTCCCGTTTCCGTCATCTAAAATTTTTTTATTTCTACTTTATTTTGCTTCTGATCTAGGTTGCCTACTTCCAGTGATAAGTAACAATTTCAGTCTGTGCTTCATTTTTCGCTGTTCAATTCTTTTCTCACCATTTTTGCATTTTTCAAATCGAAATCACTGTCTCTTTACATTACATATACATTATATATATATATATATACATTTTATATATATTATTGTGTCATCCACAGACGGTTGTTTCGTTGTATTACAACTCTTCAGTGTGGCTATAGACTTTCCATTATCCCATCCAGTACCATGAGGCAGGATTGAAGCCTTCACTTCAGAGAGGCCAATATCCTACCTCTGAGCTACGGAACTGGACGGTCAGTAAGGCCGAATATAAGCGATATATTTATTTACGCATAAATTCTCCATCCACCAGAGTGTTCTGTTCCTATGGAAGAGCATTGCATAAGCTTACAATGGATGAATATCCTCACTTAAAGAGTGCTCAACCCTGAATATATATATATATATATATATATATATATGTATATATATATATATATATATATATATATATATATATATATATATACTCATCCTCAGTTGTGTCAATTTCAACAATAGACACTTCCTCAGGATGGAAGACTGTGCAATGGGAACACCTGCCGCTCCTTCTTATGCTAACGTCTTCATGGGTAAAGTCGAAAAAACTTGCATCTTCCTAGAGAATGATATAGATTGTATCTTCTATATTAGATATTTAGACGGTATACTCTTTATATATAAAGCTAAGCTGTAGGTATACAAACTCTACACATGACTCAACCAAGTTTGACTATGAAAACTCCACTGACTTCATAGCCTTCCTAGACACCTGCATATATATAAATAACAAAAACCTTCAGACTATAATCTATACTAAACCTACAGACACCTAGAACTACTTTCACTTTAAATCAGTCCACCCCAAACACCTGAAAAACTCTACCATTTTCACAAGCACTTAGAATTATGAAAATTTACTCTCCAGATATTGAACTTAACAAACATTAATGTACCTTGCTACAACACTTCGCTAAACGAGGATATTCACGAGGAGATATGAATAACCAAATAAAAAAAATGCTACTACAATACCCAGAGAAGACACCCTCATACTCTCTTACCAAAAACAAACCCGAGTACATGCCACTCATAACCATCTTCCACAATACACTTCTGTCATACATAATTAATAAAAGATGGGAAATACTTCCTCAAAACTGAATTCAAAGAAATATTCGAAGAACCATGCATCATTGCCTATTGCAGACCTAAACACATTAAAGACATAACCAGCATAATAAATAACAGTCTCACATAATACAATCCCTAAAACGGTCAGATTCTTCTAACCCTACAACTACAGAAATAGTCACTACTTCACCCATTTTTACTAACCCCCACCGTATATACGGACATACTATTGATAGAACTACAGTTCTACCCCACCATTGATATTCATCTACGGATGCATGCACCATTGGGCAACTTAACATATAAATATATATACGCAAGGACTTACTTATTAACCATATACTTTAATACTGGACCGTGGCATAGATTCCCAATAAACATGACAATCCCTTGACCATGTAAGACCAATAAAATATCCATAACTGCTGCTATTACTTCCAACAAAAAGTCCTACCGAACCGCCATAGATTCCTTCACAATTACACTCACGACTATGGCCTCCCAAGGAGTTTCAGTTTCGAATTCCATTTTTGTTTTTAAAGCAAAACATTTGATGCTAAATTTGTATTCGATGGACACCTAACCTCTTTGATTTTAAAAGATACGCAGATGTTACTGAAGATGAGAGTCCTTCCCGAAACATGTATAGCATACTCATTGATCAATACATCAAATGATTGATATATAAAGTCTCTATATGCTTTCATTCCTGAGTTTGTATCATTCCGAATAGTTCACACACACACACACACACATACACACACACACACACACACACACACACACATATATATATATATATATATATGTATAGAGAGGGAGAGAGAGAGAGAGAGAGAGAGAGAGAGAGAGAGAGAGAAAAGAATAAAGGAAGAAAGAAAGAAAGGAAGGAAATGAATAATGATGATTTTGATAGGAAGATGTGTCAATAGATCGATAAATTTTGAAAAACATTCTTCAATTTCAACTCGTCACAAGTTTCATTCTCATTTCCTCTTTCATGAAAACTATCCCGGTGTTTTTTGAGGGAGATCATGGATACTTCTGAAATGACCGAGAATTCAATATCATTGCCATACAGGGCTTAATTCCTAACCTATCAAACATATGCTTTAATAGAGAATCTGGGAGATGGTGGGGATCATTTTCTGGGGTCATGTTATTCAAGAAAATGTTTAAAATCCTCTATGGTGAAGCAAGAGGCGCTCGCTTGTCCAGGTGTGACATGTTAAAATTATCTCCTGATGTTGTTTATGTAAGGGACACCTGTAGTTTCTTTAATCCGATCCATGCACCCCAAATGATTAACATAGCCGATTGGAGGGGGTAGCGGTTGCATGTGTGTATGGACTGGGGTTGGGACGTGGAGTGTTCTAAATATGTCTGAGAAAAAGAGACATCATAAGACTGGGCAAGTATTTGTGCGTGCGGTAGTGAGAGTGTCTTCATTCGTATGTGTATGCAGTTATGCATGCACAGCTAGGTGGCTGTCTCATTTATTGTACGAGCATCTATATCTGTGAGTGTAAATATGAACGAAAACTAACGCAATTTCATGTATAACGGCGTAATAGACACGGAAGAGCGTAAGATTGATACATGCGTGTGGTACGTACGTATGACACGCTTGTAAGATATGTATGTGATATTTATGCCCTGTGTGTATGCGCGTCATTTTGGTGTCGTGAGTTCGTGTTAAATTTTATTCTGCAGCAAGATCAGTACATTATGGATTCTTTCAATAAGCACAAACTGTGTGTGTGTGCGTATGTATATATAAATATATATATATATATATATATATATATATGAAAATGACAATTGGAAGGTGAGAAGAAAAACTCAAGAGATAGGTGTTACATCTCAAAATTTTTTGTTGAGTTTTTCTCTTCACCTTCCAATCGTAATATTCATCAACATTCTGTCGGATCACTTCACATCCACAATACAAACATACACACACACACACACACACACACACACACACACACACGCACATATATATATATATATATATATATATATATATATATATATATTATCAGTAATACTACTTTATTTCAAGATAATTTGGATAAAAAAGCGGTGTAGTTGAAATTTTATCTCTGTAATCTTTTGTATATGTGTGTGTGCGTGCGTGCGTGTGTGCGCGCACACGCGTGTGTACATGTGGAAACTGATCGTTGTGTTATGACAGGTGTCTTTTTTTTTCCTCGCACCCCTACCGTTGTTCACTTAACAGCTTACCTGCGGGCAGGGAAGTGTTTCACATAATTAGGACCTGGAGGTCGCCAATATAACAATAATATTAATACTTATAACACAGAACACTCAACAATTTAAGCACTACGAAACGACCCTACACACAGGTGTACCCATGCCTATCGTACTTACATGATTAAAAGAATCAACTGGATGTAAAAAAAATGAGAACTGAAAAATATTAATAGAAAGAAGGAAATCAAATCAGTAACTTATTCATTAATCATCCCCTTTTCCGATTTTTTTTTATTGATCATCCCAATATAGGCAGGCTCGCAAAAAACGTTGGTCATCTGACGGTTTCTATTGAGTGACTAACCAAACCTGTAGTGTTCTTTTCAAGATGCACACTCGATGTTGATCTGAACTCAAAATGGTAGTTCGTAAATCCGAAACAGAGTATAACTAGTCAATTCACTTCCGGTTCGATAGGTTACTGCTAAAGGAAAGGCATGGTCAAGTTCGGGAACTCTAGATTATTTTCTGATAAAAAAACAAACATAGCAGGTCTGATTAGTCAATCAATGTCATGTGACCAGTATCTTTTCGCATCATTCCCTCTGGGGATGATCAATTAAGAAATTGGAAAAAGGAATTATCAATGCATGAGAGACTTCTCTCGTCTTTAACTGAACTAAAAAATGACTTTTCAAGAAATAAGCATGAATGCTGCTAGACAAAAACTTATGGATCAGTTTAGCATAAACTTACATAGCAAATCAAACGCATAACTAAAACCTCATAGTGGGCTTTAAAAATATTTTTTTTTACTTAATGAGGAGTAAATGTTGAAAATTTTAGCCCTTTAGCTCCATTTGAGTAGCCTGTACGTGATGTACACATATATTGCCATTCAGACCAACTTGAAAACTGAATGCTGACACTTTTTATCACAGTTTTGCTTGACGTTTGAGCCCTCTAGCTCTATTAGTGCAGCTTGTTTGAGTGATATACTTATATAACTAGCTTAAAGGAAAAAAGGTTGACCAATGAGTAAAAGTTACTTCTCTTGCCTTTTCTTTGGGTTGTGACCATTAAAAAGTCAGAATTTTAAAGGTAAATGGTGCAGCCCATATGCATAATATATATATATGCATAGCTAGCCGAACCAAGTTAAAAACTGAAGAAACCCCTACTAACGGTTCTAGAGACACTTTTAATCGACGGCTTCTAACTGAGTTGATCAACTTGAAAGCGGTAATTGCTGCTTGTTTTCTCTGTAGTTGTAATTAACTGCATCATAGATAAAGGTGTTTTAGTTGGAGGTAAGTAAGCTACTTGTACAACTTAGTTTATTATATTTTAACCATCTTGCTGCGGGGTTCTTATCATGAAGTAGATACAATAGACCTTGGTTGGCGAACCTTTTTCAGAGCGCAAGCCCACATTGACGATAATCTTCTAAAAATCCCCTCACGTTACTTTTTTTGAGCCATAGATTATCATTTTTATTTACCTCAGTCACGAAGTTCGAGAGGTATATGTATTCAGTTGCGTCTGTCCACACGATATATCCGCAAGTACTGAATGAATTTCAATGGAACTTTGTGGGACGGTGAGCAATGGGGTGGAATAGAGGCGGTTTAATTATTGGGGGGTGGAGATCAATGAATAGACAGAACCAGGAATTCTTTTTTTAATTAAGATATATTTTTCTGCCTTTTTCTTTCATGCGTATATGCTAATATATATATCCATACCATAAGATCCTATTAATCCAAAAAAAAAAAAAAAAAGGTGTATAACCACTGCATCCCCCCATTAATCACTTACGGAGCTGAAACATGGAACTTTACCAAGAGACAGATCCGCGAATTGAGAACCATGCAACGTGCACATGAAAGAATTGTGCTGAGCCTCACACGGAGAGACCACAAGACAGCATAATGCATCCGGAAAAAGACAAAAATCAGGGACATCATAGAATCCATTAAGAATCTCAAATGGCAGTGGGCTGGCCATGTTGCAAGAATGGTGGACAACCGATGGACATCGCGATTCATGATATGGATCCCCTGAGATCACATGCGGAACCGAGGCCAGCAGAATATTAAATGGAGAGACGAGCTTGACAGGTTCAGGAAGTACTGGCTCCGCGACACCCATGATAGAGAAGTGTGGCGAATCCCGGGGAAAGTCTATGTCCAAAGACGGACGTTGAAAGACTGATGATGATGATGATGATGATATCCGCAAATTTTTGTGGCAGGGTGGATAATTGGCTTAGAAGTGATCTAATTTTGGGACGGGTCCATGCACTATTACCTCCCCTCTGTCACATAATATCACAAAAGTTTCTTTCTGACTACACCATATCTCCAAAAGTTCTCAATGAATTTCAATGACATTCTACGGAAAGGTAGACAATGAGCCCCGGAAGAACTGGTTAAAGTTTGACGTTGATCCATGTACAAGTACCTTGCCCTGACATTGGCTCTAGTAGAAGAATGCGCTCTCTGAGTACTTTCAGTGATACTTACGTTTCATAGAATATTTTATGGAAGGAGAGAAAAAAATGCTTGAAAGCATTCTGAGAGAAGTCTGTTTAAACTGAGGTGATGAATGATAAAACAAAGTTCGTCGATTTAAACAAAAAATCAGGAGCAAAAATTGAAATTAAAAGAAAAATCTCCCGCGTGTCAAAAAATGTCTTCACGTGCCTCTTTGGGTGCACGTGCTATAGGTTCACCACCCCTGCAATAGACTGTCAGTTTGTTTAAGAAGATTTACCTTGTTATTATCACCGATGCCACCATTACTTAAAATTAATGAGCAGAACGTAAACAGACCAAAAAAGATTTTCCGGGATGGGGGGAGTCTAATCAATTTCTTAATTACAAGATCAGTGTAGTCGAATTCAACTGTGTATACCAAACAGATGGAAGTCGAGATTGGAGAAGCTGGAGAGGAAGGATTGTGATTATGTAAACCACAGCACTACTGGGATCTGCAAGAATACTGACTAGAGAACAGGAAATATTAAACTTGCGACCGCCAATTGTCAGCAATGGGATAAGTGTTAGAAGAGCGGTGAGAGGTTGGGATGACACAAACCACATTGACATGTGAGAAGGCTTCGAGGAGGGCTGGAGACCTTTAACAACGACCATTATTATTATCATTATTATCATTATTATTATTATTATTATTATTATTATTATTATTATTATTATTATTATTATTATTATTATTAATAATAATAATAATAATAATAATAATAATAATAATAATAATAATAATAATAATAATAATAATAATAATACTGATGATGATGATGATAACTTACATCATAAGATTGTCAGCCTGGGGCATCTGGATGAGACCCGGCTGATGACTTTGATAAACTCAAATAAAAGCAAAGAACAACATTATAATGATAATTGTAATAGCAGACTTTAAACTACAGAGGAAATTTAAGAGGGGGATGATTAAGAAAAAACAAAAACAAAACAAAACAAGAAATCCAAGAACAAAAAATAAAAAAATAAAAAATTGTGAAACACGTATTAAGAAGATTCAAGAGGCAAACAATAGGAATTGCGAATGAAATGACCTTGACATTGTTACTTTGATGTTACCTAAATAGGAAACCAGGAAACAAAATATCAGGAGGATATAGACACTGTTGTAGTGCAGGTGAAATGAAGGGCCCAGAATTCTTTTATTTTTGATAGGAATGCCAGCATATACCTTGTAGTTTTTGCTCATGTTAGTAGATAATTCTATAAAGTCAAATTCGATGTCCTCGTCGAACTGCAGATAAAGAAGATCCTGCAGTGCAAGGAATTCTCGAAGAAGGTGAAAGGAGCTTGATACAGTTTTGACATAATTCGAGGCTTACAGGGCGATTACAAGGCCGAAAAATATGTGTAGCCGGTGTGCATACATATTTATTTATTGATTTTGCAGTTTTTTCGGGGTAAAATGTGATTTTTTTATGTGAATAAGAACAGGCAAATTCACCTACCCACTGTACAACTTGAAATAGGTACATTTTAAATATCTCTGTTCTTGTCAATTTGAAGCGAATAATCGCCATTTTCTTTACACATAAAAGAAATAGAAAATAACACACGCAACACAAGAATAAAAATCGCGTTGCACTGTATCATATCATATAAAAAATTAACTCGGAAAGAAAACAGACATTATTGGATAAGAACATTGATCCACTCCGGACTGTACAAAGTGCTTAGATTTTACTATGCTAACTAGTAGTATGAGAATCAACTATTAAAATAAAAAGAATCCAGCGAATAAAGAGGAAAAAGAGAGACGAAATACTGTCAGGCATTAATAATGAAAGCAGTAAACTAATTCAAAAAGAGTACATAAATATGGTTAATTAGTGACAATGATTCCCTGGGACTTATGGTAACAGGTTTATCACATAAACAAATCGTGTGGACACTAACAAGAAACTTTATTTAAGAATCTGAAAAGTGAGATTCTAAAGAAATGTACAGATATATGAGGCTATTCAGGTCATGAGAGAAAACATTAGAATATATATATATATACATACACACATATATATATATATATATATATATATATATATATATATATATATATGTATATATATATATATATATGTATATATATATATATATATATATATATATATGTGTGTGTGTGTGTGTGTGTGTGAGTGTGTGTGTGTGTGCATAAAAGGCGTTATATCCTATTGAAACTCTAATTAGAAATTAACTTCCATTATTACACGGTGAATGTGATGTGTCATTTGTCCTAGACAACGTGAGTAGAATAAACATTCAGTGCAAACATATATATATATATATATATATATATATATATATATATATATATATATATATATATATATATCATATAAAAATGTATATAACCCTTCTCCACCTTTGATAGCTACAGTAGTTTAATGATGATGATTTTTCAGAGTTTTTTAGAATCTACCCAGGAAGGCGTTAAAAGGGTGTGGTCTTATTTGCTCTGAATGAACTATAACCAAAATATAAATGAATTCGATCGACATACGACTAAGATGCATATTTGGTTGTTTGAGTTCAAGTATTATAGTGCCTCATCTTCCGTAACAAAGAAAAGAAAATGGAATCAAAATGAAATAAAATGGTTTCCAATATGACAAGAAACGACTCCTTCACAAGAATCGTAAAAAAAGAAGGAAAGAAAGAAAGGAAGAAGGAAGAAAAGAAGTAGAGAAAAAAAAAAGTGAAAAAGACAGGTCTGGTCTGTCAAGCAATAGAAATCGTCTCGTGATCAATGTCTTTTGGCAGCATTTCGTATTTGGGGTGATCAATTAAGAAGTTGGAAAAAAGGATGATCAATTAAATAGTTTCTTTTCTCTTTTGCTGGATTAAAACAAACTGAGGTTCCAATAAATGATCGTGAATACTGCTAGACACAAACTAAGGGATCAATTCAGCACCGATTTACATTGCAAATTAAACCCTAGATTAAAAACCTGTAGGGGTAGGACTTGTAAAACGTTTTTCTAGATATAATGAGGAGCAGATGTTGGAGATTTGAGCCCTATAGCTCCCTATGTGCGGCCAGTACGAGTGATATGTACATAGCCAATCAGCTAGCCAGACAGACAGACAGACCAACTTGAAAATTGAAGACACCTATGTTGACATTTTTCATGACAGTTTTGTTTGACGGTTGAGCCCTGTAGCTCCATTGGCGTGGCATGATTAAGCAATACATACATAGCCAGCCAGTCAGGCAGATAGACCAATTTAAAATCTGAAGAAACCTATGTTGATATTTCTTATGACAATTTAGGTCGATGGTTGAACCCGCTAGCTCCATTGATGTGGCCTGTGCGAGCGCTACATACTCATATAACAACTCAGTTAGACTGACAGATCACTTTGGAAACCCAAGAAACCTATGTTGACATTTTGGCGACAGTTTTGGTTGATAGTTTCTAGAAAGCAGTGACGGAAAACCCGAGATACACAGCGACAAAGAACGTGAATAAAATGAGCTGTATATTCTCATGGCCACCCGACACATGTCCTGTCCAACATTGTAATACATTAGTCACACCTAAAATAGAAGCAGACTCCCAGATTAAACAATATGGCAGCCAGCGAAAAGCATGTACTAACTGAACGGGAGAGAAAAAACTGTATTCATGCCGCTGATCATGACGAAGCTTTTGTATACGGCTGATCTCTTTGATGTAAGTCAAAAAGGGAGAAAAAGAAAGAAAGAAGAAAAAGATCCTTGTGATTTCTATTTATTTCGAATCTTTCCGCAAATCTTGTCGTAAACAAAAAGCTGTCTCAATGTTTAAGAAAAATCTCAGAATATGTCATCGAAATAAATGTATACGAAAACGTAGGCTTATTCTTTTATAGGTTCAAAGTAAACAGGAAAATAATCCATGAAACATGATGTTGGAAAGAATGTTAATACAACAATGAATAACTTTTCATTTTCATTTTATTTCTT
>OY735243.1:14855830-14858330 GCA_963457665.1 Thysanoteuthis rhombus
ATATATATGAAAAGATTGACACAACTCACACGCACGCACACATACGCACACTCACGACCACACACACACACACACACACACACACACACACACACACAGACAGATATGTCAATCTTGTCATTAAACTGTTTGTCCACCAATAAGAGAAACTGACATAAAAGTTGAATGAAGTTTGCCCGTTTTTCTAATAACACACACACACACACACACACACACATACATACACACATACACACACACACACATACATATATATATGTGTGTGTGTGAGAAAGATACTTATTTATGCTAAAAGTAAGAAAAATATGAAAAACACACGTACACGCACACACACACACACATATATGTACATATATATATATATATATATATATATATATATATATATATATATATATATATATATATATTGGTGAACATCTTGATGCTATTCGCCTGAGAGATTAAGACAGTTATTGAAGGGTTTTCTGTTCGCGTGCTCATTCACCAACATGGTCTTTTGTGTCAACCATTGCGATATGCCAGTAACGAGACCATTTTCTCTTGACATTTGGCAATGGAATAACGTTTAGGGAAAAGTGAATTCAGATATTTCTGTAGGTTTATTGTACATTGTTCATTGTTGGCAGTCTCACTCGTATCTGAACTGCGCGCTGACACGCATATACACACACATGGATACGCATACATACACATACACACTCAGTCGAAGACAGACACAGACGAACACACTCACAGATACAATCAATCAGTCTATCTATCTATCTATCTATCTATCTATTTATCTATCTATCTATCTATCTGTCTATCTTGAGCGCATATATAGATATATAAATGCATTGCATACATAAATACAAACATATACTATCTAAAACATAATACATGCTTTGATTCGTGGGTGGAAGGCGTTCCTAAAATAAGGCCTCAGCGTATCAAAGTGATGTAATTCTTGTAACATAAGTGACTAGGACACTCAGCCACAAATATCAGTTACCCAGAGATCTCGGGGAATTTATAGGAACACATCTGGGAGATATTTAGACAATAGGAAAAAAACCCACAAAATTAATGGTTGACCGAAAAATAAATGATCTCATTAGTTCAGGCACCTGCATGTGTGGCTCAGTTGTAGAGTATAACACTAAAGGCCACAAGGTCTTAGATTGAATTTAATCCCTGGTACCACATTGGAGAGAAACATAACCACTCTATGATAAAAATTAGAGAAAAAATTGATGGAGAGAAAAGGACTTTTATTGACTTCAATGCAGTTGAGATCTCTAATGTGAATTGTCAGCTATTATATGGCTTTTCATTAATACAAATGGTCTGTATATTGTCAAATGCTACATGATGTATTCATTACATAAAACTTACGTTGCGAATTCCCTGTTTTGCACTACATGATTCGTTCATTGAATAAATACTACATGGTAGATTGATTATATATATGCTACATGATGGATTAATTGTATAAACGTTACATGTATTCATCGTATAAATGCTACATCGTAGACTCATGATTCGTTCATTGAATTGATACTACATGGAAGATCAATTGTACATACGCTACATGATGGATTAATTGTATAAATGTTACATGTATTCACTTCATAAATGCTATATCGTAGACACATGATTCGTTCATTGAATTAATACTACATGGAAGATTTATTGTACATACGCTACATGATGGATTCATTGTATAAATGCTACATCGTAGACACATGATTCGTCCATTGAATAAGTACTACATGGAAGATTAATTGTATATATGCCACATGATGGATTAATCGTATAAATGTTACATAATGGATTCACGCAAATGCAAGAACCTGGGTACGCGATTCTGCTCTGTAGCAGATCGTTTGCTTATTTAAAACTGTGAACAATTCCAGTATTTTTATGACATTAAGATGAAATGTTAGCTTAGAAATGTCCCACGGGAGATATAGTTGAAAGTTAAATATCATTTTTAGATAATACAAGTGAATATCAGATTTTAAAACCGAGCAACTACATAATACTTATTATCTATGGTACTATTTCTGGGTTTTTAAATGCCTTCCTGCATTATTCTTTCCGAAGAGCACCATTTATTTATGCAGTTATATATTTTGTGTAACTATTAATATTTTTTTACGACTTGGAATAATATAACAACAAAATATTAAAATATTAGTCAAAAGTAATGATAATATTTTACAATACTTCCTCTAATAAAATATATATATAAAAAAAAACACGAATGTCAACTAGAGGTAAAAATATCCTCTCCCATAGATGTGTAAGGATAGAATTTGTGAAACACGTGATACCAGTGGGGTGCAAAAATGAGTCAAAATAAACAACAGACCTATTTCATGAGCAGCCGTGCTAGTGATTATAAATATCAAACAGTCTCCTATTTCTTTTGCTACTGAAGATTATTCTCGCAACTTTCGAATCGGATGTGTAATAAAATAAAACAACCCCTCCCGTATTTCTAACACAACATTCC
>OY735243.1:14868330-14900830 GCA_963457665.1 Thysanoteuthis rhombus
AGAGAGAGAGAAAGAGAGGGAGAGAGAGAGAGAGAGAGAGAGAGACCATTATGCAAGTCAGACCAACTTGAAAACTGAAGAAACCTGTGTTGATAGTTTTGGTTGACTGTTTCTAAATCACTGTATCGGTTTCTATACCACTAAAAGATTGTTTGGATCCGTGGGCCTTTGCTCTCCCGTGGACCATGCCTTCAAGTCAAGGGCGAGGGGAGGGGGTCTAAAAGATGAAATAGTATATAGACCGAGAATCAATGGGTCACTATGAACAGTGACAACTCAGGACGAGTCACAGCTAAGACACTCTCTAGTCCTTTACTTGTCAACCAACATCAAGATATATTCCCCCACCCCCGATACATCCCCATGTCCAGCCTCCCCCATTCCCCGGAATATATCTTTTTGCCGACCCTGGAAAAGTGGCAGCCGGCGCCAATGTTTGGGTCATTCATTTCATCTTTGATTAGAAAGCAAAAGTCATTCAGGTTCTCTTCTTTGTTTCTGACATCAAAAGAAAAAGCTTTCTGTTACAAGCAATATAAGTAACAAGGGTAGTTTACCTCGTGAATGGAATGGGTGAGTAAAGATACGAACCAATCAGTGACTTAAGTCGGTGTCCATACCCAGGTAAAAAGCCAAAGTTTTGATCGTTAGTTTTAAAGGTAGGCAAATCCTCTCTAGTTAGAAGACATCCGTCGCACAATCTCCCAGTCCCATTCATCCTAATAGAGCCTTAGTGAATATCAATAAGTAACTTTAGACCACAAACCCTCGAGAGATGGTGCAATAAAATATTTAGAAACAGCCTGACCTTTTAAATCGTGACAATTCAAGGATGAAGGTATCGTGAAAAAAACACAAATAGTTGAAACTGAATGAAAAAAAAATCAATAAAAAAAAGAGAGTTGTTATTGAATTTGATATTTCGATGATTATACACACCATCATTAGAACGTCAAAGGTATTTATAAAGCTTATACTAATCTAGAACAAGGCCATACTTGTGGGGTACTCGGCACGAATCTAACGTACCACGGTAGGAATTGCTCTGTGAGATTAGCTTGTTAATCGCTCTACGGCAGGCACTTTATGTAGATACCTGCTATGCTTACCTTCCTCTGGCATATGGCCATATTTCTTGGGCAACCAGTGAGGATTGAACTCACTAACCATTACCTCCATTTCGCGGAACAATATGTATGATGATTAAAAAGAACATGGAAATATGATTAAAATCAACCACAATTCTTTGTCAAATACAGATTAGCTGCAAATAAATTTTATGAACTTACCGTCGTCAGTTACCCCTTAAAATTATATGATGGACGAGGTTATTGTGATATAAATGTCTGTAATACGTGCAAGTATAGAGAAGGGAGAGAAATCCTGTCTCCTTAAATATAATGATGCACTCATGCCAAACGGAGCCATTATTTTTATTTTCGTACTCAGAAATCTTTCTTCGTAAATATATACTCGGTAAATGGCCTGACGGATCATAAAACGTGTCTGCATACATCCATCTCTTCGTTTCTCACCAAACGTGAGTCTTCGTATGTTTGTTTATGTGTGTGTGTGTATGTGTGTGTGTGTGTATATACGAGTGTGTTTGAATGTCTTCGAAGTGATTGTATGATAGGAGTATGTGCACCCTCGTCCAATGTTCAAAGTCAATTTGCTTGAACTAAAATAGCAAACTTCACATATTGCATAAAGCTGACGCGTGGTGTGTGTATACACATTCGAATATATGTGTACTTTCACGTGCCAATATGTGTATCCATGTATATGTGTGTGTAGTCCACTTCCAAACATTTAGGCAGCAAAAAAAACAAAAAAAACAAAAACAAAAACAAAAAAAAAACGAATATAAAAGAACAATGCCAAAACCCTACTGTGGGTTGCAATGATATCATTTTAATGTTTGCCTGACAACCAAGGACAATGCCATCCATACGAGGCTTCAGTGGTTTAAATTTGCATAAAAGCTTGACCTTTTCAGGCTATTCGTAGCCCTTATATCTTATAGGGGACACAGCCACAAGGTGAGCCTTCGTCTACGTTAGTGCAAGGTATTTCTGCATTGTTGCTACAGTGCAGTGATAAATTCACGCTTTCTCTAATCGACAGAACGCTGAACGCTGACGGAGCACACGGCTCTGATCTGTATGTTCGGCCGAATGTGCTACTAAGTGCTAAAAAAAAAAAAGAAAAGAAAACCCAACTCGGTTTGATAAATTGCTTTGTGCTTGCAACTATATTTGCACACGTCCGTTGACATGAGTATGTACGTACGTATATATATATATATATATATATATATATATATATATATATATATATATATATATATATATATATATATGTATATATATATGTATGTATATATACATATGTATATATGCATGAATGTATATATGCATGATGTATGTGTGCATACATGTACATATGTATGTATGTATTTTCTGTAATTGTTCTCGTTGTACGAGTGTCACAGGAATGTTTTGTGAGCCTGCATACTGGTAATGTGCATCTGTGAGCCTTGGGTTTCGTGAAACTAGGGGAAGAAAGGCAAAGGTATTTTTATGCAAGATTTTAGCAAGGTTGTATTATATATATATATATATATATATATATATATATATATGTGTGTGTGTGTGTGTGTGTGTGTGTGTGTGTGTGTGTGTGTGTGTGTATAAATGTTTATTAAATCAATCCTTTTTATTTCACTGCAATATTGACCAATCTGGCCAATAACACGCGAGCGTGTACTAACGCATTCGCGCACGCTCTCATACGGACGTAATGTATGCCTATGCATACATACATGGGTTGGGTTTGTATGTACGTATCAATCTATCTATACACTTACATATAAATCTAATAGCAAACAATCACATATATTGACATTAAGCACACACACACTCACATGAGTATATATATATATATATATATATATATATATATATATATATATATATATATATATATATATATATGCACAAGTGCATATATTACGAAAGAATGAAAGCGATTCATATTTGTAGATAATCACTTGTCAAACAAGAATATGTCACTGGTGTTTATATTTCGATTTCGACTGATTTTGTTATCAATTAGGTAAAAATCTAAATATTTCTCTTTTATTGATTATTCTTATCGATGTTTTTAGACGTTACTTTCATTTTTTGCCTTTGATAGCCCCAACATTCATGTTCATTCTTCAGGGCCCAACATATTCCTGTATTCCCTAGATTTTTGTGCTTGATTCTTTGTTAGATTTTTTTGATGAGCCACAAGTTAATTTTCAGATAATCTTCAATCCTTTCTATATGTCGATAATATTGCAAAGATGACGGCAATGAACATGGAAAGTATTGACAAAATCAAGGAGACTCTTGGTTTTTGTTGACGATATGTTGATTCGCTCCAAAGATGTCTTTCTGGATTTTTTCCTTAATTTTCAAGATGTTAGGCAAGGACTTATAGACATACCGATGTTTAACCAAGTTTGTATTAATGCATAAATACATTTGCATCTAATGTGTCAGCTGTTTGTTTCTTTGCTCACACACCTCTTGTGTGCAGGTGCTGGCACTCGAACATTTAAGACTATCTGTCTTGCCTCTTCGCGTTTCAGGTCAGAATTCCGAACTGAATTATTAAAAGATTTTATTTGGTTAATTTTAGTCCCTTTTAATAAACCTAATAATTTGAAAGTGAGGACTAAATAATAATAATAATAATAATAATAATAATAATAATAATAATAATAATAATTATTATTATTATTATCATTATTATTATTATTATTATTATTATCATTATTATTATTATCATTTGCAATCTCACACCAGTTGCATGGTGGTTACCGCAGGAGTTCGAGTGACAGCAAGTCTCCTCAAGTCTCCAGCCCTCCTCCCCTTGTAATCATAGGTCGCAGTAATGCTGCAGTTTACAGCTTCTCACCGGTTGCCCAGTGGTCATTGCTGAAGGCTGAGTGACAATAAGTCTCCTCAAGTCTTCAGCCAACATCTCTTCTCTCTTCCGCCTATCATGACAGTGATGCAGTTTGCATTTCCGGTTTCATTTCCCTTCCTCTGCTGGGTCACTGTTGACAATTAGCGTTGCAGTCTTTATATTTCTAGCACTTTCCTCAGTATCCGTGCAGTTCCTAGTAGTGCTGTGGTCTGTACAGTCTCAATCCTTCCCCTTATCCTGATCTCCTCCAGTCTCGCCTTCGGTGACTTTATTATTATTATTATTATTATTATTATTATTATTATTATTATTATTATTATTATTATTATTATTATTATTATTATTATTATCATTATTATTATTATTATTATTAGGAATCTCACACCAGTTGCCTGGTGGTAACCGCTGGAGTTTGAGTGACAGCAAGTCTCCTCATGTCTCCAGCCCTCCTCTCCTAGTACTCATAGGTCGCAGTAATTCTACGATTTACAGTTTCACACCAGTTGCCCAGTGGTTATCGCTGAAGACTGAGTGACAATAAGTCTCCTCAGGTCTTCAGCTAACGTCTCCTCTCTCTTTCGCATATCATGACAGAGCTATGATTCGTTGCAGTCCTTATATCTCTAGCACCTTCCTCAGTATCCGTGCAGTTCCCAGCAGTGCTGTGGTCTGTACGGTCTCTATCCTCCTCCTAATCCCGATCTCCTCCAGTCTCTCCCTCAGCGTTTTGGGGACAGTTCCTAGTGCTCCCACTATAACCGGTACTACCCTGGTTTTCATGTTCCACATTTTCTTTAACTCCCTTGCTAGGTCCTGGTATTTTTCCCTTTTTTCACCCTCCTTCTTTTTTACTCTATGGTCTGCAGGTACAGCAACGTCTACTATTTGGCAGGCCTTCCTTTTTTTGTCTACTATTACTAAGTCCGGCCTTCTTGCCTGGATGAGGTGGTCAGTTTGGATGTCAAAGTCCCACAGTAGTTTGTGGTTGTCATTCTCCAAAACTGCCTCTGGCTTGTGCTGGTACCACTTTTCCCCATGGTTGAATCCCATTTGTTTACTTAGTTCCCAGTGTATCATCGTTGCTACTCTATCGTGTCTATGCTTATACTCCTTCTGGGCGAGTTGGCTACATTCACTAGTTATGTGGTTTACTGTCTCATCTCTTTCACCGCACATGCGGCATTTGCTGTATTATTATTATTATTATTATTATTATTATTATTATTATTATTATTATTATTATTATTATTATCATTTATGACAAATGATCGATAACGCCTTGCTTTGAAGATTTTGAAAGAAGAAGAACAAGACTGTTTTGAAATTTTCAAAATATGATATAATAAATACAGTAAAACAAAACTGAAAAAATTTCGATTCGTCTTATATCTTCTGCAGCCAAATTTAAATATAAAACAAATTTTAAAACGATAATGTTGCATTCTGCAAAGAGAAACGAAATAAGTTTCGAACGTCACACAACAAATTTCAGATAACGTGGTGCTTTTTTTTCAAAAATTAAAAAAAAAAAGTTTAAATTGTGAAATATGTGTTCTGGTCAGGAAAACGAAATATAACTTGAAAGTCACACATCAATATTACGAAAAACTTCGGGTATTTTCAAATCTTTCGTAAACAATTATTAAAGAATTCATGTTGAATACGAACCAGTTTGCCGAAATTATCATTTAAGCTTCTGGTTCGTTAGATTTTAGTCTTATCACTCGCTTACTCTCGTGGTGTGCTAGAGCGTCAATGTTTCCCTTCTCTTTCTCAAGGAAATGTACTGGATGTCGTTACCAAAACTGCTTGTCTTGTTTTTACTGAAGTGCTTGCTCAGCTCTGTCTCTGTTGGTTCATTTTTCATGTGGCTACGATGCTTGTTGAAATACCTACTCAAAGTTGTAGATGTAAATCCCACGATTATGATTTGCACATTCCACAGCATGAATAGTATTTTCAGATTGACAAAAACTTTCCGAAATTTTGCATGTATTTCCAGATCTAAGATTTTTCAATGCTTTTTTTTGTCCCATGTGGTTACATAATTTACTCAGGCAACTGCATTTTTTGAAAATTCTCCTGTGTGCATCTGATGCTTGGTTTAGAAGTTTTTTTGAATTTTGGTTGACAAGAGAATAAGATTGATCGAGAGTTTTGGTTTTGGCTGTATGAAACCATTGAAAGCCCGGGAAAGATTGCTGCGAGTTCTGGATAGTCTTCGATTAATATCAGATGATTGCTTTGCAAGATAAGAGCAAACCCTTTAAACCCTCTGTGCCATTTGACTACTATGGACATTATTATTAAAAGCTTAAAGATAAAAGGTCCGAGTGATTCTTCCCAACAACTTCTCTCGCCATTCGGATCGAGGAATAACCTCTGTTGATGTAAATAATTATAAATTTGTGAGCATGGTTCCGGAAGGCTTCGTCATCATCAGCCTTTTAACGTCCGTCATTGGACATAGACCTTCCCCAGGATCCGCCACATTTCTCTATCATGGGCGTCGCTGAGCCAGTTTTTTTTTCTGAATTTGTCTAGTTCATCTTGTATTCTGTCAGCCTCGGTTTCGCATGTGATCTCTCGAGATCCATGTTATGAGTTATGATGTCCATCAGTTGTCTGCCATTTTTGCAACATGTCCTGCCCATTGCCATTTAAGTTTTTTAATAGATTCTATGATGTCTTGGACTCCCGTTTTCCCCTTGATATATTGTGCTGTCTTCTGATCTATCCATGTAAAGTTGAGCATGATGCTATCAAGCACGCGTTGCATAACGAGACTGCTAATCACTCTAATTCTACAGGTAGTAGTAGTAGTGGTAGTGTTAGTAGTAGTAGTAGTAGTAGTAGTAGTAGTAGTAATAATAATAATAATAATAATAATAACAACAACAATCATGATTGATTGTTGACTAGCATTTTTCCTTCCTAATTACAGTTGCTTTTTGTCGCAATTACTCAGACAGGAAATAAAGGATAAGTTCTCGGCAAAACACGAGCTTTTTTCCTTTGCGCTTTGAGAACTAACTGTACAGAAGATAAAATCTAACTATATAGAATTTTCCCTTGTTTCACTGGGAGCTTGACGTCGCCATTTTAAATTTTTTGCACACAAATACTAGTAGTATTAAAATCATGGTTGACAAAAATAGAATATTATAAAACTCAACAAAGTTGACTTCATTATAGCTATTAGTCAGATATGGAGTTTGAAATGTGTAAATTTCAGTATAAATGACAGAGAGAGAGAGAGAGAGAGAGAGAGAGAGAGAGAGAGAGAGAGAGAGTGGGAAAGAAAAAAATATCCCGTGACTTTAAGTCAACTTGCATTTCCGACCTCTCTCCATATTTTTTTTAAACATTGAATTTCTGTAACGAAAAATATTTTTTTTTAATAACAAATGTATATTTTTAATTATTTTTTTTATTTTCAGTGCAAATTACCTTGCTACTTAGGATTTCATTGAACAGTTAATATAGCAATAGAGCCTTTAAACAATATAAAATCAAGAATAAAAAAAAAACAACTGTTGAGGTTATCATCCAACCGTGTTATTTATAATTACAAATAAATTACAATTTTCAGCAGTGTTCCCTTGACACAATGGACAAGGCATTCTGCGATCGAATCCAACCGTGGGGTGAATATTTTTCCCCCTTGCTTTTGAGGTCAGTGGCAGATTCACTCTTTAGGTCTTTTCAGTGTTTCACTTCACTTTCATTCACAAGGTAAATAAATAAGTTTAATCTAAAGTAACTATACCTTTGAAAAATGTTGATGTAATCAAAATAAGTTTTCTCTTTGGGAGCTCATTGAGTTAGAGAAGACTTCATCGAAACTCTCAATATGATCTATAGTTTTACAAATTGCGGAATTCTAAAGTTTGGTAAGTCAGATCGTACGTGGAATTTACTAGTTGGGTCTGTTACGAAAAAGAATTGTTATTAATTTTGACTATTTTTTCCTTCATTCTTACTTTCATTGGATCGATAAAAAGCAACTGAAAGTTAGGATGAAGATAAAAAAAATCTAGTCAAAATCAATAATGATGTTGCAATACTTCTCCCAAAGGTAGAAATTTGAAAAATTGAAAAAAACAAATGGATTTTTTCTCCCAAAGGATTTTGAAACTCTGATATAGCTTACCATCTTATATAAAAAAAATAGTATAATAAGTTTATTTAATAGAGAATAACTTTGGTAAATTTAGATCACCTGGGATAGAAAATGAATTAATGAAGTAATTTTGGGAACTATTAGCTAAAATATATTGAGAAATTAAAGAGAAAAAGTACCTTGTAAATGTTTCTTTGTACTAGTAAGCTTTTTTTTTCATCAAGTTTCATACATTTTTAGTACTTGAATGAACGCATATTTTGATGCTGAATTGGTATTTCTAACGTAAATTGTTTGCAGAAATGCCCATAGAGGTATTTTTATTTGATAAATATGATAGATTATTCGGTATTTATTTGCGACTCTTCAAAGGTAAATACTACACAAAGTCGGTTAAATTTGGGGTCAGAAAACGTAGTTAGGTTCCAAAGATAAGAGGCGCAAACACTTTAAAAAAGTGCCTGGACACATACGAAATTATTCTAATTTCATTTTACATTTTTATTATTCAAATTCTTTTTTTTAATTTCATATCAAAACACACAGGCGATACAATTTTAAAGGAAGTACATAATTGATTTAAAAATAATTTAAAATCAAAGCATAGTAGAAAAGATCTCCTGTATGCTCACCGATCTATGTTTTCAGGCACTGGCTTTTCCAGCCAATGATTAAATGATATTCTATAGATTGTATGCTAAGTTGTAATTTGGTAGTTGCATATTTATGAATAATTTTCATAATACTATAATTTTCTTACATACTTACACTTTATATCCTTAAAATTATAGTTTTGTGAAATTTATTCATATATATGAAACTACCAAAATACAGCTCATCATCATCATCATCATCATCATCATCATCATCATCATCATCATCATCATCATCATCATCATCATCAGTAGTCTTTTAACGTCTGTCTTTGGACATAGACCTTCCCCAAGATATGCCAAACTTCTCTATCATGGGCATCACGGAGCCAGTACTTCCTGAACTTGTCTAGCTCGTCTCTCCATCTAATATTCTGTCTACCTCGGTTTCTCATGTGATATCTGGGGATCCATGTCGTGAGTCGTGATGTCCATCGGTTGTCCGCCATTCTCGCAACATGGCCAGCCCACCGCCGTTTGAGCTTTTTAATGGATTCTATGATGTCCCTGACTCTTGTCTTTTCTCGGATGTACTGTGCTGTCTTGTGGTCTCTCCATGTGAGGCCCAGCATTATTCTTTCGTGTGTACCTCCATCAATCTATATTTCACTTTAAATCAGAACATGCCTTGTTCAGTTAGAATTATATTTCGATAAAAAATATCCATGAAATGAATAAGATTCGACTTTTATCAGACAGAGGACCTAAAGAGCTGGAAAAACTGATGAAAAGGCTATATTTTTGTAGAATTTGCTTCAGGGGAACAATCGCTCTCTTTCCGCCGTAGCTACATTATCGCTAGGGGTCCAACATGTATAAGTCCCAGCAGCCAGGGAAACCAAAATGCACGGGTGACACTCATTGGGGAGGTGCCGCCCCGTGGTTGGAATGCCCAGGACTACGCGCGCTTCGTTTAAGAGGAAATTAACTTTTCACCCATTTCTTGCCGCTCATGACAAGGCCCGCCAGCGGGTTAGGGAGAAGTGGTGTTGGATAGGGGGTCTTTTGCTTACGTCATTGAGCGTAGTGCAGATATCGGTTTCCTCCCCCAAGAGAATTAACGTGATCGTCATGATTTGCAGCTGCCTACAGTAACTGGTTTATCCATTTGGTCAACCGTCTGGATGATGATTATGGTCGACGTTGCTTAACATGGCTGATCGTACGAGATCTGGTGTATCCAACGAGAATTGTCCGTAACTTGAAAAGCGGTCACAGTCGATGACACAGTGTCACAGAGGGAAGAAAGGCAAGTGAAGTTGTTGACAGAAAATATACAGGGGAGGGAAGCCACAGCAATATCAGACAGTCACGTGAACTACGGACGGACGGGGACGCAAAAAAAAAAAGAAGATAAATAAATAGATAAGTAATAGATGATGAGTCTAATACAGTTATTTTGATTTTTCCAGAGTCGACATGTATCCGGTGATTCCAGTCAGTAAACCCTTTTTTCAGAAATCTTCTTGCCAAACCTTGTAACGTGTCACCAATAAAACGGTGGAGGAATTTCTCTTCTACAACAGCATCCCCTCGCGTCTCGCTTAGGATTGGTATGACCTTTTCTTGTTCGACCCCAATGCCTCACAGCTCAGTTATCTGTATGACACAGGCGATTTGGCGAATGGGTCACCCGCGACATTTTCATCTGGAATAGGGTAGTAGAGCGGGAGCTAAAAAGGGCCAACTGCCGGTTATTTAAAAGCAAACAAATGACATTTTTTTTGCAGTCGCTTCCTTTTCTTTTTATTTAAGTCTTTTTGTCCCAGTTCATCTATTCCGCATCATCCATTATTTATCTATTTATCTATCTTTTTATGCCTGCGTCCGTACGCTATTCACGTGACTGTCTGGATATGGCAGTTGCCTCCCTTTCCTGTACCTATTTTCTGTTAACAACCCGATTTGCCTTCCTTACCTCGATGATATTTACGCATTATCAATTGTCAGGATAATCTTTACGAAAAAATTGGTCATTTATAAAGTTCTCACTCTATTTTTATTTTCACTGAGTCATTATTGCTATCTTTCCATTCAAACAACGTTTTCATGTTCCATATAATTGACCCATTAACTGCGAATCAGTATTACCAGATGTCTTTTGTCGCATAAGACCAAACTTGTATGGACTCGGGAACAAATCAGGGAGTCTCGGTACTAAAATAATAAAACAAAAATCCATCGTCAGACTACACTTGCGAGAAATATGGATTAAAATACATTCTTTTTGTATTGTTTTAAGTACATTTTTTCGTATTGTTCATGAATAATTGCAAATAATTGTTATCTTTTGTGCATTTCCCGTTTTTCCTGTACTAAACCTCTATTTTCGGAATCAAATTGTCAGCACCGAATTTGCCCAATTTAATTTACTTCATATGAATAAATACTCACAAACACACATACACACACACACACACACACATACACACACACACACACATAGAAACACACACATGCATCTACGTTCACGCGCGTATATATGATTGTTCTTATATAAGTAATTGCTCATGTTTGTATGTGCTCACGTATGCATACCGTTGTGTCTCATGATGTATGTTTTCGCTCGTGAACACTGGTCCCCATTCATGTTGTACGGAAGATTATGTTGCGTCAGAAATGAAACGACGTCATTGTCACTGGATACGGCACTTGACTCCTGGCATTTGGGTAGGACGCTAGATGATGTCGGGCTGCCATGGTGAACAGGGTTGTCTTTTCTGACATCTTGTTCTTCATGACATTTAGATGGCCCAGAGAAATTATTTGGCGGTGCCCATCTCCTCTTCAACTATGATGCAGCTGGTAGTATTAGGTTACATGGTACCAGTTTTAAGGAAGAATCTCTGACCCGACTGATAATTTTCTAACAACATAACATGCTAGCAATAATACCATGATCAATTCGTAAAAGTCGTAGCAAGAGGGTAATGAAAAGGGCGCGGGTATATAGGGGCTTGATATTTCCTCTGGCCTATAATGTCTGTTAATTGATAATTGTGCCATCCCAAGGCGTTGTCTTTGCCCCTAGGCGCTATTCTTGCCCCGGGCACCGTCTTTGTCCTCAGGCGCTGAGAACCTTTGCTATGCCACTGGATCAATTTCCAGCATCTCCCTTAGTTCACTCAGTCTCGACCTTTTCTCAAGCTTCTAAGAGCGTCAATTATTATGGACATGACTCTGATTTTCTTGTACCACCATTTCTTTAGGCTCCTGTTGAGGCCCCGAAGATTTTTTTCTCTCTCGGTTTTCTTTTATCTTCATCTCTTAGTCGACTGGAACAGTTGGGTAAACTATTTGGCCGACTTTTTCTTTATTAACAACTACCAGATGCTTGGATCGAGTGGTTGATCTGGATGTCAAAATTCCAGAGTATTTCATTCTTTTTATTTTCTCAAACAACCGCTGGTTTGTATTGATACCATTTATTTACATGTTTGAACTCGAATCGTTTGCTCAGCTTCCAGTGTATCGCTATCCCCCACACAGTATCAGTATTTATATTTGCTCCAGTAAAATTTAGTGATCAAGTGACGGCAACTCTACTCAAAATTGTATAATAATAGTAATAATAATAATAATAATAATAATAATAATAATAATAATAATTATTATTATTATTATTATTATTATTATTATTATTATTATTATTATTATTATTTGGAATCTCACACCAGTTGCCTGGTGGTAACCGCTGGAGTTTGAGTGACAGCAAGTCTCCTCAAGTCTCCAGCCCTCCTCTCCTAGTACTCATAGGCCACAGTAATACTGCAGTTTACAGTTTCACACGGGTTGCCCAGTGGTCATTGCTGAAGGCTGAGTGACGATAAGTCTCCTCAGGTCTTCAGCCAAAATCTCTTCTCTCCTTCGCCTATCATGCCAGTGCTGTGGTCTACGTTTCCGCTTTCATTTCCCTTCCTTTTTCAGGTCACTGTTAACAATTGGTGTTGCAGTCTTCATATTTCTAGCACTTTCCTCAGAATCCGTGCAGTTCCTAGCAGTGCTGTGGTCTGTACAGTCTCAATCTTTCCCCTTAATCCGATCTCCCCCAGTCTCGCCCTCAGTGTCTTTGAGACAGTTCCTAGTGCGCCCACTATGACTGGCACTACCCTGTCTTCCGTGTTCCACATCTTCTTTAGTTCTCTGGCTAGATCCTGGTATTTTTCCAGTTTTTCACTCTCCTTCCTCTTTACTCTATGGTCTGCAGGTATAGCAACGTATTATTATTATTATTATTATCATTATTATTATTATTATTATTATTATTATTATTATTATTGTTGTTGTTGTTGTTGTGATGATGATGATGATGATGATGATGATGATGATGATGATGATGATGATGATGATGATCTTTCTTCAATAATTCGTATCACATCCTGTAGAGTCTGGCCAAAATTATGGTTAAAGAGGTGTTGTCATTTTATTGGCAGTGATTTGCGTAGTATGTGGGCAGTGCCAATTTGGGCGATCTTTTGGACAGCATGGATGTTGGTTTCACCCGGGATACGACTGATTTACTCTTCTGTTCCCTTCTTCACGAGTCCTAGAGCTCCAATGACGACTTCCTGTTGATCTAGATCTCCGGGTCTTTGAATTTGGACAGCTTCTCTTTAACTTTCGTGGAGGTGTCTGACAGTATTGCAATGTCGATGAGCATTCACCTATTTTCTTTCGAGTTCCTAATATCAGTGTCAGATTTGTTTGCTTGTACCCCCCAGTCCGTGTGGACGGGTATGCCCCAGGGGATGGGGACATGTACAGTCCAGGATTTGGTTTTGTATATCCAGTAGATCTTCCAGTGCAGATATGTTGCTGCATTGTTGTATCAGTGGATATACTCGGTCTTTGCCAGTTCCGGACAGCCCGAGACGATGTGGTCAACCATTTGCCCGTACTTCTCACAGATCCTGCATTATGGGCCTGTTCCATCCTTGATTGTGCGATGATGATAGGATTAAGTCGCAAGGTTTTTGTCTTGTGCAGCAATGATCAGGACCTCCTCTTCTGCTTCTGGTTCGGTTCTCCTCAGCCATTGGTGCGTCTTCTGTTGGTCCACTCGGCCTCTTTCACTCTTCTTTGGTATTTCCCATACATCATCTTGTCCTTTCAGATTTTTTGCAGTTGTTGCTGGCCATTTTGTTTTGACTTTTATTTCCCCAATTTGGCGTAGAAAATGGTCACCTCTTTTTCTACTGGTTTTTCTCGACCGAGTGTTTTACGATATGAAGGAGTGGGTTATTTGTTTCTGACTGGTATGCATTTAACCTGATAATGGTTGTCCTTAACTTAAATTCAAGCTTCTCCTTCTGGAGCTCTAGATAGTTACAGCCTGTTAACATCTGCTTTGAGGTTCATGCTTTCCTAGGTAAGCAACCTTCCTGTCTTAGTGTCCAGTCTTAATATCATTCAGTTTCCAAGTGATGACGTTGAAGACGAATATTACTACGGGTATCACTATGGTGTTCATAGCTTTAAGTCTGTTTGCTGCCTTGGGTTCGCTTTTCAGGATCATAAGTACTTTCAGGATTTTCTCCTTCAGAGTTGTGTTGTATGATATCTCCTTCTTTCACTCCTAGGATTTGGAACACTCATAGATACCGAACTCATTCGATGTTTTCGCTGAAGGTCTTGCCAATGGTGAGTTGACCCCTTCATTGGTTGTTGTCCTTAACAAACGTCTTCAGGTCGTCTATATAGAACAGGCGGTTCAGTCAGCTTTTTTCGTGAAGTGTATCTCTAACTGTCGCAGTTTAGTAGGTTGCTTAGTACTGCTAGTGACGAAAAACAGAGGTGGAAGCGAGTCCCCTTGGAAGATCCCACTTCTGATGTTGATTGGTTTAGATGTTTGTAACCCGTTTGCATGGTTAAGATTTAGGGTGTCCGTACTCTGTGGTGAATTTGATCGTTTTGTGTTATACCCTGTAGATTTTGAGCCCTTGCTCATTCTGGGAGTAAGGCACACTGTCAAATGTCTTCCTACAATCGATCCGTTCCTAGGATTCTTGCTGGATCGCTTCTTTCATGAGGTAATTGCACTCGTTACCTTTCTTACATCCCTTTTGTTCTGCTGGGATCCAGTTGTTTTCTTTATGGAAGCTGTAGGTCCACTACGTTATAATGGGGCTGAAGATCTTGTATGCTGTTTGGTAAGCAGGTAGTCCCCTTAATGTTTTCCTATCTGTACTGTGTGCTTGCCGTCATTTGTGTGATCTTTTTTTTTTATTGTTCTTCGTGGATTCTCCCTGCTTGTTGGTGTATTTCTGGAAAGTCAGTGATGGTAGTTACTGGTTATTCTCCACCAGCGGTTTTTTTTCATCAGTTCAGTTGATAGACTCATCTGTATTAGTATTAGGGGTGCTCTTCTTGGTGCATTCTCGGGTGTTCTCGAGTTCCAGGTCCGGTATTTTGTTGCTTTTGAAGATTGCGTCTGACGCGGGGAAAGTTTGTTGGCATCTAAATTTAGTCTGTCCGTGAGGTGTCTTTCTCGCCTGATATTGTAGGCGGCTTTAGTGAGGCAGAGAAAAATACTTCCATGATTCGTGTATACTCTCCCCTGGGTCATATTTTGAATTGCTGCCTTAGTCAGAATTTCATTTGTACATAGAAAGCCACTGCAAGGAGCGTCTTTGGCTTGGTGTTCGTGCTTCTTCTTAATATAAAGAGTAGGTATCAATACAAGCTATACAAGAGACATTACATAGTGGGAAAAACAAAATATTTGCGTGGATTGTTTTCTGAAGGATAGGGTGATGCCTGTGAGGACAATTTTCTGTATTTCATAGATGTGTGGGTTTTCTTGTATTCTACCTATATATTTGTCGACACCCTTTTTAATGACCCCCAAGGGCATGTAAGAACAGGTATTGTTACAGTCTTGAGTTGCCACATTTTTGCGGTTTCAATTTCCAGGTCTTTGTACTGAGACAGTTTCTCGAATTCTCTTAAAGATATGTTTTTGTCTGATGGAATGGTCATATCTATTAATAGGCAACCTTTCCCTTCCTGGGCGGGGTTCATACCAAAGTGCAGTGTGTGTGCCATAGTGCTTACAGACTATCCAGTGAATGTACTGTCCCACTCTATGGTGTCTAAGTATTCGTTACGAGCTACTTACAGTTGGGTTTGACACCGTTTTTGATAATGCGCTTGGTTGTTCCTGGTATGAAGACTCTGGCCTTGGGAAGCAAGGATAAAATCTCCTGTTTCAGCGGTTAACCCTGAACCACGTAGCCACTGATAGGTTTAAATATTACCTACATCAGCATTCTTGAGTGCAGAATGGGTATTAGTCCACTACTCCAGTCTGCGTCCTTTTTCTGGTCTTTTCGGCAGGGTCAAAGTGTAGTATCTGTTCCACGGCAGAGCCCGAGGTGCAGGTAATGACACTTGCCAGATGGGTCGGAGATTCGGTTGTAGGTGGTTGCTTAGCAAACCGAAGCCGCATCGGCTGAAGCTATTTTTCCAGGGCGACTCCTATTTTCCCCGCGTTAAGCTCGACCTTGTGTCATATTTTGTTGCGGTGGGACAGTAAATAAATACCCAGAATGGGTATTAGCCATGCAGGAGTTTTTGTTTCCACTGTTGTTTTAATATTGATATTGCCTGTTGCTTGGTTATATTTGTTTCATTGTTGCAACTTTTGTAGGGGCTTGTTGGTTTCTGATAGTCATATCTAGCTCACATTATTATTATCATTATTGTTATAATTATTTGCAATCTCACACCAGTTGCCTGGTGGTAACTGCTGGAGATTGAGTGACAGCAAGTCTCCTCAAGTCTCCAGCCCTTCTCTCCTAGTTCTCATAGGTCGTAGTAATACTGCAGTTTACAGTTTCACACCGGTTGCCCAGTGGTCATTGCTGAAGGCTGAGTGACAATAAGTCTCCTCAGGTCTTTAGCCATTTTATTATTATTATTATTATTATTATTATTATTATTATTATTATTATTATTATTATTATTATTATTATTTGCAATCTCACACCAGTTGCATGTTCAACACCTTCAGTTCCCTTGTCAGGTCTTAGTATTTTCCTAGTTTTTCACTCTCTTTCTTGTTTACTCTTTAATCCATAGGAACTTCTATTATTTGGCAGGTTCTCATTTTCTTATCCACGATTACTAAGCTCAGTCTTCTCGCTTGGAAACAGTTTTCAGTTTGGATATCAAAGTCCCAATGTAACTTACGGCTTCCATTCACCAAGGATGTCTCTGGTTTGTGCTGGTATCACTTTTGCACATGTTTGAATCCCATTCGTTTGCTCAGTTCTCAGTTTATCACCGTTGCTACCCTATCATGTCTGTATTTATACTCCTTCTGGGCTAGTTGACTACATTCATTAGTTATGTGGTTTATGGTCTCATTACTTTGGCATTTGTTGTTTGTTTGCGTTCTGTCGATTTTTGTTTTGATATAGTTTGTCCTGATGCATTTGCTTTGGGATGCCATGAAAAACGATTCTGCATCTCTTTTCAGATTTCCTCTGCACAGCCATGTCCATGTTCTCTAATCTGAGATATTCTGTATTCATCTTTCGAATTATCTACATAGTTTCTTCTGTTCCTATTTTTCTTTCCTCGTTTGTTATGCTGCTCTTTTGTTTGCAAATATTTTGTTGTTCGTCGCGCTGCTTCATCATTCCACATTATTATCAATAATGTCGAGGGTATCATGCATAGTCAACGGAGAAGTAGCCACAGAGCCAAAGTCCATTGTAAAGAGAGTAGGAATACTCGACATCCAAAGAAAGGGGTCAGTGAGATTACTGAAGAACATTCACGGCATTTGCAGAAACGTGTTACGACGTCAGTTATACGAATGAAGTTCTATTAAATGCGCGAATAGCGTGTCTAAGCGCGACAGAAGACAACTGAACATTGCTAATTATTATGTGTGGATTATTACAAAACATTCTTGAAAATAAGACTAGTTTTTCTCCTAAATATTGGCCTGAAATCAGCAGTTCGACTTATACTTGAGTCAGTCAGAAATGGCCAATACTTTTGTCTATGAATATAGCGTTGATAGACAGAATGCATATTAAAGAGTGATAATGTACGTTGCTCTAACTCAGTTCATTACCATGTACGAAATGCTATGTAAATATAAATGCTATGTACATCGTATAATATCCTTTTGAAATCATTTTCGCATCACTGATGGGAATTTCACATTTAACTGAAAACAATGATCAATACGTTGAAGCTGAAAGAAATTAATTCTTTGAAAACAGCAAACCAAGTGACATAAATCTCGTACTCGTAAGTAAAGACATCTCTCATGACACCGTTATGGCAAAATAACGTACTCGGATCATATTTGACTGAAAACAATGATCAATACGTTGAAACTGAAAGAAATAAATACTTTGAAGACAGCAAACCAAGTGGCATAAATCGTGTACTCATAAGTAAGGATATCTCTCATGACGCCATTATGGCAAAATAACGTACTCGCATCATATTCGATTCCGTCGATTTTCTGAGATTTTATGCTCAATTTCGAACTCGTCGACTTGTATTGAAAAATATACAGGAATTATTACTAAGTATTATCAAATATTATTAAAATTATCATTATCTACATGTCAGTCATTACAATCCTTGTTATAATCATCGAGTCTCTTTATCTATTTCATCAGATCAGGGAAACCTTTAAAATCATCTCAAAAATTTTCTTTGGTTATATAACAATACATAAATTAATCGTTTGTAAATTTCAAGCTTTTCCTGTCGTAAGTACCTCCCGTTGTAATTATCGTGTCAATCATTTTTTTCTAAAAAAACCCCCAAAACAAACAACTCCACTTCCACACATAACTGAACAAAACCCTCCCTCCCCTCCTGTACGCCGATACTTGTCCATGCCAAAACTAATTGTTTACCATTCTTTCTCTTTTCTGCCTTCTTTCATTTCAACCTCTAGCTCATTTTGCAAAAGCTTTGTAGTTCTCCTCCTCATACCCTGACTCTTCTAACTGACTCAGTAACTCGTTGAATCACTCTCTAGAACTCTTACTCAATCTCTTATTAAAGAACTCAATCTCTCAATCTTTCCATCTATCCTCACTCTCTCAATCTTTCACTCACTCACTTATCTAATCTTTCAATCTCTTCTCACTCACTTTCTCAATCTCTCACTCATCCAACGACTCTCGGAATATCTCACTCACTTACCATTCTTTCAATACACCATTGCTCACTCTCTCAACCTCTCACTCACTCACTCATTGACTCTCCCAATATCTTACTCACTTATTCACACACTTATCATTCGCTCACTCACTTATCTAATCTTTCAATTTCTTCTTACTAACTATCAATATCTCACTCACTCACCCCAACTCTCTCTATATCTCACTCACTCATTCACTCGCTCACTCACTTATCTAAACTTTCACTCTCCGTACTCACTCTCTAGATCTCTCACCCACTCATCCATTGAGTCTCCGGATATCTCACTCATTCATCTACTCACTTATCATTCACACTCACTTATCAACCTTTCAACCTCTCCTCATGCACCTTCTCAATCTCTCACTGACTCACCCAACGTCTCCCCCTCTATCTCATTCACTCATCACTCACTTAGCCAATCTTTCAATCGCTCCTCACTCAGTTTCTAAATCTCTCACTCACACACCTACTGACTCTTCCTCATTCTCTCATTCATGCACTAATCAATCTTTCATTTTCTCCTCACTCACTCACTCACTCAATCTCTTACTCACTTGCCCACTGACTCTCCTAATATCTCGCTCATTCATCCACTCACTTATCACTCACACTCACTTATCCAGTCTTTCAGTCTCTCCCTACGCACTCACTCACTCACTCACTCACTCACTCACACAGCCATTGACTCTTTTGATATCTTACTCATTTACTCATCACTCGTTCACTCACTTATCCAATCATTCGCTCCCCTCACCCACTCTCCAAATTTCTCACTCACTCACTCGCCCACTGACTCCCCCGACATTTTACTCACTCACTTATTCACTCACTTATTCGCCCACTCTCATGTTTCTGCTCTCCCTATTGTCGTTTTCTCTTCTCCATTATATCTGATTCCAGACTTTATCTCTTGTCTTTGTTCTTTGTCACCAGTCATCATCACGGTCAAATTCTTTTGAGGCTATTTTCTTTTCCTTTATTACCCATTTCCGTGATACACTTGATCTTTTTAAGTGATATCCTTTAACGTCCTTCTCTCCTCAATGCACCCGGTGTCACCGGTCATTTATAAAGAAGAATATCTGCCTGTTCATTTATCTCATTCATTCATTCTCCCACAATATTTAACGATTAAACACGGGGCTATCTTTTAATTCAGAGGCCCCCTTTCCTTAAAGATCCATTTGTTTGCTTTCTCAGTCTTTCTTGGCTTTTCTTTTTCAATATTTGCCTTTCTAATTCTTTTGTTTTCCTTCGTTTCTTTTTCCTTTCTTCTTTTCATTTTATTAATTGCTATTTTTAGCGTTTTCGTTTTGTTTCGGCCTTTTTCTAATTTATCCAATTTTCTTTATGTTAAGTATTTCTTATTTCACAGCTCTTTTCTTTGGTGCCGATTTTAACTTTCTTTTTCTTTCTTTCACTTTTTCGTTATTTCTTTTTTCTCTCTTTCGTGCTTTTCTTTTTCTAATGTTCCCTGAAACGTTTTCTTTTTAACCTTATTTCTTTATGTTCTGGAACCATTTTCTTTCGAACATATCTTTCTTTCTCTCTTTCTTTCTAATGTTTCTTGACACTTTTTCTTTTGAACATTTTTCTCTCTTTCTATTGTTTCTTGAAACATTTATTTTGGACATTCTTTCCCTCTTTCTGATATTTCTTGAAACTTTTTCTTTCGAACATATCTTTCTTTCTCTCTTTCTTTCTAATGTTTCTTGACACTTTTTCTTTTGAACATTTTTCTCTCTTTCTATTGTTTCTTGAAACATTTATTTTGGACATTCTTTCCCTCTTTCTGATATTTCTTGAAACTTTTTCTTTCGAACATATCTTTCTTTCTCTCTTTCTTTCTAATGTTTCTTGACACTTTTTCTTTTGAACATTTTTCTCTCTTTCTATTGTTTCTTGAAACATTTATTTTGGACATTCTTTCCCTCTTTCTGATATTTCTTGAAACTTTTTCTTTCGAACATATCTTTCTTTCTCTCTTTCTTTCTAATGTTTCTTGACACTTTTTCTTTTGAACATTTTTCTCTCTTTCTATTGTTTCTTGAAACATTTATTTTGGACATTCTTTCCCTCTTTCTGATATTTCTTGAAACTTTTTCTTTCGAACATATCTTTCTTTCTCTCTTTCTTTCTAATGTTTCTTGACACTTTTTCTTTTGAACATTTTTCTCTCTTTCTATTGTTTCTTGAAACATTTATTTTGGACATTCTTTCCCTCTTTCTGATATTTCTTGAAACTTTTTCTTTCGAACATATCTTTCTTTCTCTCTTTCTTTCTAATGTTTCTTGACACTTTTTCTTTTGAACATTTTTCTCTCTTTCTATTGTTTCTTGAAACATTTATTTTGGACATTCTTTCCCTCTTTCTGATATTTCTTGAAACTTTTTCTTTCGAACATATCTTTCTTTCTCTCTTTCTTTCTAATGTTTCTTGACACTTTTTCTTTTGAACATTTTTCTCTCTTTCTATTGTTTCTTGAAACATTTATTTTGGACATTCTTTCCCTCTTTCTGATATTTCTTGAAACTTTTTCTTTCGAACATATCTTTCTTTCTCTCTTTCTTTCTAATGTTTCTTGACACTTTTTCTTTTGAACATTTTTCTCTCTTTCTATTGTTTCTTGAAACATTTATTTTGGACATTCTTTCCCTCTTTCTGATATTTCTTGAAACTTTTTCTTTCGAACATATCTTTCTTTCTCTCTTTCTTTCTAATGTTTCTTGACACTTTTTCTTTTGAACATTTTTCTCTCTTTCTATTGTTTCTTGAAACATTTATTTTGGACATTCTTTCCCTCTTTCTGATATTTCTTGAAACTTTTTCTTTCGAACATATCTTTCTTTCTCTCTTTCTCTCTAATGTTTCTTGACACTTTTTCTTTTGAACATTTTTCTCTCTCTCTATTGTTTCTTGAAACATTCATTTTGGACATTCTTTCCCTCTTTCTGATATTTCTTGAAACTTTTTCTTTCGCACATATCTTTCTTTCTCTCTTTCTTTCTAATGTTTCTTGACACTTTTTCTTTTGAACATTTTTCTCTCTCTCTATTGTTTCTTGAAATATTCATTTTGGACATTCTTTCTCTCTTTCTGATATTTCTTGAAACATTTTCACTCGAACATGTTTTTCTCTATGTTTTTAATGTTTCTTGAACGATTCTCTTTTGAACAAGCCTTTCTTGCTTTCTAATATTTCTTCAAACATTTTCTTTTGAACGCCTTTGTTTTTTTCAATTGTTTCTTGAAGCATTTTCTTTCGTGCATATCTTTTTCTCTCCCTTCTTAATGTTTCTTGAAACATTTATTTTGAACTATCTTCCTCTCTTACTTTCCGATATTTCTTGAAACATTCCCTTTAGAACGTGTCTTTCACTTTTTCTCTCTTATGCTTCTTAAAACATTTTCTTTTGAACATTTTTCTCTCTTTCTTTCCGATATTTCTCAAAACATTTTCTTCCGAACACGCTTTCTACTCTGCTAATGATTCTTGAGACGTTTTTGGACATTCTTTGTCTAGTTATTTCTCTCTGATTTTCAACCTTTTTTTATTTTCCCTTCTTTTCTTTCTTTTGTGACTTTTTAAAAAACATTTTCTCTTCCTTTTTACTAGATTTTCATTCATATATTTTTTCGCTACGTCCTTTCAACAAGTTCTGTCAGATTCCTTCTCTGTTACAAGCATACGCTTTCAACCTAACTACGTTATGCATACACAAAAATGTATGCGTCACTAACATTCAAACATATACACCAATAACGTACATGCAATTCGTAGCTTATAGAGTGTTTAGAATTTATGATTTACATTTCTATTAAAAAAATCAGGTTTGGTTAGACACACAATAGAAAACGACATGTGTCTGGCGTCTTTTAGCAGCATGCCATGTTAGGGGTGATCAATCAATAAATTGTTGTTTTGTTGGGCAGTGATCACTAAAAAGTCTGCAATTTCAATAGGGGCCAATTTAGCATAAAATCACATTGCGAATCGACTCCACAATTAAAACCTATCTATGGGGACAATTTCCCCAAAATAAAAGAACGTTTCTTTTATAGACGCAATGAAGAGAAAACGTTTGAAATTTCATTCCTCTAACTTCATTGGTGAAGCCTATACGCGTGATGATGCATAGATAGCCAGTCAGACTAACTTAAATACTGAAGAAACCTATTTTGATAGTTTCAGTTGACGGTTTCCAACACATCGTTCATAATGGTAGATTAATAATTTGCGAAACTTTTTTTATGGAGTATTAACAACGTTTGAACATATTATTTTAAAGCAAGGACATTAGTCCAACGATGCGTACACAGTATAACTGACATTACTATAAAGCAATAAAAATTTTACTTACATCACTCTTCTGTGACAAGTTGAGGAGATTCACATTTAATATATATATATATATATATATATATATATATATATATATATATATATATATATATATATATATATATATATATATAGTGAACAGTGCAATAACGAACCGGGATCAAGGGATGCATGTGTGAATATTATAAATATTTTGATCTATACAATATGCTTATATTGCAAACAGTCCTATATCAGGGACGCTTGTAACAGTATAATAGTTATATATTCGAATTGGATTATATCGGAGAAAGCCTGTAATAATAGTATTTTCATAGTACCAATATGAGGTTAGGTGAAAAGAATAACTTCCTAAAGAAAGACTGTATGAATGGATTATTTTGTTCTCCGAATTTTTATGACATCATTAGAGAATTTGTTTTATTCCCTGAATATTGTGACTTCAAGTGGTCATGAAGTCAGGTAGCAGTCCAGCATCGTATTTGTATGGTAATTTGAACCCCAAGTCTGAAGCATGACATAACGAGTTCAAACTATCCGATCTGGTCTTATTCTTCAAAGTAGAACATACAGAAGACGCAGGACTAAAGATTCTTTCTGCTATGTGGGGAAAATCGATTTCGAACATATTCGGGATGGGCCGACCAACCGACGAAAGACCCTTTTATAGACACACTTAAAGACACACTTTCATGCATGCTCATTCACAATGACTTGTTTGAACATGTGCACATATTGACTTCATTAAATACAAATCACACTGCACCCGTATTATCATACAGAATGGTCTTCTCCATGTTATTATTTTCAAACTGTGCAGTGGAATGGTCTCTCGTTGCCTTGCGATTTGGAATATAGAGTTGCCTTTTTCTTATGTTGGTCTTCCCGGGGCTAAAGTGCCAAATCTGTCTACTATTTCACCCCTAGCTGGGGATATCTGGGCTTGAAGAGAAATGGATTCATGCCTTTCTGTATTGTGGAGTGAGCGCAAAACAGTCTCGGTCAGAATTTTAATTAGGGTGACCGATTCTGAATAATCTAGATATTGTTACTAAACCCGTCATAAAAAGGCGAAAAAGGGTCAGAAAAAATTCCTTTTTCCGAAATCAAAGAAAGTTATTTTTGTTTTGAGGAGATCTAGTGGAGCACTAATGCCATTTTTCAGGTCTCTAGACAATACGGTATGTCCAAAAGCGCTTGTACACACAAACCAGCTAACACAGAAACACATATATAAATAAAGATAGAACTCGTAACTATATTTGATGGCCACGAATGATGAAGAATTCAAGTAGAGAAAAGGTCGAAAGGATTGCGGAATTCGATGGAACACTGAATAGATTTTGATTAACGCAGCGGGGAATAGTCATATCATCAAGAACCAATTATCATCGGCGTATCACTAACGAAGTGAAACAAGGATGTGCACTTGCGTCAATATGGTTTTTTTTTATCTCTATTCCTGACAGCCATGCTCCACAGACCATCAAAGGCAATCAACCCAGAAGAGGAGACAGGAAAGAATTTAGATGCAGGCAAAGAGGGCAATTCTCTCTATACAAAAATATGATTTAAAAAATCAGTTGCTTTAATGAGAAATAAATCATCAATTGCTGTTTGGAATTCATTTTAAGTCATCTCATTGTAACACCCTCAATAATTTTAAATGAATTAACAAAAATACTGCTTCTAATTTTGGTCTTGTAATTGGAGTACGAGTCACAAACATAAATGTCTTACATAAAAATCTACTATATTACTCATTTAACTTATACACACACACACACACACACACACATACATATATATATATATATATATATATATATATATATATATATATATATATATATATATATATATATATCGTCACCCTATATATATCTTCCATAGGAATAGAGCACTCTAGTGGATGGGGAATTTTTCCGTAAAAATAAATATATATTAGTTAAAATCAGCCTTACTGACCGTCCAGTTCTGTAGCTCAGCGGTAGGATATCTGAATCTAAGGTTTTAATCCTACCTCGTGGTACTGGATGGGATAATGGAAAGTCTATAGCCCCACTGAAGAGATGTGATCCATCGGAACAGCTGTCTGTGGATGACACAATAACTATGTCAACTATGCATCATCATGATCATGATCATGATCATAATCATGATCATCATTTAGTCCACTGCTTTCCCTCTTCCTTCCATAACGACTCTGATCGTGCTACCCTCTGCCAGATCTTACCGGCAATCCTTTCTACCTCATCCCTCTATCTTGTGTATGGTATTTTCCGTCTGTTTACTGTCCTATGAGTAGGAATCATTTTTTTTTTGGTGGGGGAGGATGATGCTAATCATGGTATTGCAGTATAAAGTAATTGAGCTACGTATAAGCTGAAAAACACATTGTTATAATGACCTTGAATAGTGCGCTTGTGACAATTTTGGAATGAATCAACCACACTAATCAAGTATACCAGTTTGAGAGAGAGAGAGAGAGAGAGAGAGAGAGAGAGAGAGAGAGAGAGAGAGAGAGAGAGAGAGAGAGAGAGAGAGAGAGAGAGAGAGAGAGAGAGAATGCACTAAAAACTTTTGCAAGGCTTGTTGACATAATGAAAAATGGAGGTGATGGCTTTTCTCATAAAGACTGGATCATTAGGAACGGTTTGAAAGACATTCAGACTGGAACATTCAACGACTAAGTGAAGAATTGAGATGAGGAAAACTGTTAAAGTTGGTTAGAAAGATTTCGGAGAATATTCCGGAAGATTTTAAAAGACTAACTGTTGTTTGATCCACAGGAAAAACCAGTGGTCATCTCTTGTGTTGGGACACAATTCCTGACCGACCATAACATGTAGGCAACGGTACCGAACCTCGATGCAATGAACAAAAAAAAAAAAAGAAAAAGATCTGCCAGACCACAATGTAAAGACTAAAAGAAAATTGGTAAATTCCAGGATCACGCTCGAGAACTGAAAAAACCTCTCTGACCAATGTTATCCGGATCACGGGACAGTAGTATGCTGACAACAATGCTTCACCAGCTGATGCACCTGGAGAGTTGCAACAACGTTTGGTCTAGAGACTTGAAAATTGGCGTCAGTACTCTCTCAGAGACCCTCTGGAAGAAACTTTCTTTGATTTTGGAAAAAAGCTTTTTTGATCTTTTATCGCCTAATGACATTTTGTACTCAGTCACGCTAAGAGACAAAAATGGCGTCCTAATGATAATGGCCTTGTTCATAATAACTAGTGCGTTTGGAATCGAACTGAGAAAATGCGAGATGAGATTAGAGAAATAGGGCAATCGAGAAAAGATCGAGACTCTCCAGACCATGTCAGTACTGAGTCTGCAAGAATACCGAGGAAGGTGCCGGAAAATTGGACAAACTTTCGCCAGTGATGACTAACAAACATTCATCACGAATGTGTTAAATGTCGATCACTCAATATAAGACCGAATCTGATTGCCGTGAATGCAGAAAAATATTGTAAATGAGACTGTGCCAGCGGACCACAAAATTGGGAAAATATCGGGACCCTGATTGGCAGCTGAGAACTATGAAGATTAGGTTTGTATTCATGATAGGAGGAACTTTTGAAACTGAGTCCCAAATCAGGGTCGCCGATTAGGATGTGATTTTTCAATTTTTCGTTACTGGATATCACTCTCTAATTCAAAAAATAAAAATAAAATCACTCAATTGGTATCACTAGATCTTAAAACATGATTTTTCTAGTTCCAAATATTGCCCACATTAGACTCAAAATTCAAATTTAAAAAAAACAAAAGAAAAGAAAAAAACATCTAAATTGGCACCCAAAACATCGAGATTAGATATCAGACTACGTAGACCACTGTGCTACTGGGGTCTGCGAGGGCACTTAGGTGGGTGTTCGAGATTTGATGAGACTTGCTGTCATCCAGTTATCAGCGATGGCCACCAGACATTTGGTGTGAATATACAAATGTATGGATAAAGATAATCACCAATATATTGCTACCTTTCCATTCCCATCTCATAGAATTTTGAGCTGATCTTTGTCTTTTTGTGATTTGTTTAGTGAAAACTTGATTCTTTGGTGGCCCAAGGCCCCCTGATCCCAGGAACGATACCGTCTCTCTGACCTTCAACAACCTGTGCGTATCCAACTTTGGCCTGAAAAGCCACCAACGAAATCATGGATGCCAAGATCAAAACCCTTACTATTGATTAACGCCAAAGGATGAGCCAAAGATAGAACAGTCTTGAAGACAACAATTGAAGCCAAGAGGAAAAGAGGTCGTTTTCGTCGATATCGACGGGGAGGGGACTCGAGCAATATCTTGTTTCATAGAATTCTCTCACTTGTCCTGCATCATTTGCTTTTATCAAACTTTTCCTTGTATCGCCAGAAAAATAAGAGAATCCATACATATGATAAGAAATTTGTTTTCGCACTGGCGCTAAGAGACGCAAATGACATCCAAATGATGAATTAAAAATTCAAAATTTATAGAATAATAATTTTAAAAAAAAACGAAAAATCAAAAAATCCGTTTTAGGGCAACGGAACCCTGTTCTCTAAATACCTTGCAAATCTCATCTAAATCTGAATGTGAATATCCATATATTTCATATATACCGTCATTTTTGACGGCTTGGGTAAACTAGTACATGAATAAATATGCTATCAACATGCGCAAATCCATTGAACTGTATTCCCGTTACGATTTCAGTTTTTTGCTTAGGTGAAGCTCAATTTTTCTTACCTGTATTTTCTGGGTGTTACAAACATGTTTTCCGACTGATGTTAATTATTTATCTATTTATTTATTTCACGTTTTCCATCATTTTCCTTTATTGTTTCTCCCTTTTATCTATCTTCCGTCCTGTCTTCTCCTTTCTTTCTCTCTTTCTTTCTTTCTTTCTTTCTTTCTTTCTTTCTTTCTTTCTTTCTTTCTTTCATGTTCTCCATTATTTTCCTTTGTAAATTCTTCCCTTTTATCAATTTCACGCCCTGTTCCCTCCTTTCTTTCTTTCTGTCATTTATCCATTTTTTCTTTCATGTTTTCCATTAACTTTCCTTCGTAATTTCTTCTGTTTTATCAATCTTCCTGTATGTTTTTTCTTTCTCTTTCTTTCTTTCTTTCTTTCTTTCTTTCTTTCTTTCTTTCTTTCTTTTTATCATATTCACTCTCATTCGAAAAATAACTTGCTAAAGGAAAAATGTTTGATCAGATTGTTTTGTCCTTCAATTTTTAAGACATCATCATAGATTTTTAATTCTCAGTTATGTAAAAAGTCAGGGTCCAGTTCTACATTTTAATTGTATATGAAATTGAACTCCAACGAGAAAAATGACGTAACGAGCGGAAACTATTTCATTTAATTCTATCCTCCAAGTTAGAGAGCATGTCGAAAATGCACGGCTGGAAAGATTATTTTTACCGAGTGCGGAAATTGAAAAATGTACGAATATAGCAAACTCAGATGGACATCAAACGCAAAAGCGGAATGAGGACATTCCATTTCTGGGACCGACCGACCGACCGACCGTCCTCAAGACACTTTTATAGTGATACTTATGGACACAACTAAGCACCAAGGGTAGCGCAAGTGAACGAGTGAATGTGTGAGTAAATAAAAGGGGGAGAGAAAAAGGGAAGAATGAGGAAGAGAGTGGTTTCTCTTATCGATTTGTCGTTATTGCTCATTCTCTCTCTTTCCCTCTCGTTCCCTCGTACTGCCTCTCAACCCCCATCTCTCTCTATCTCTCTCGCTCCCCATCTGTCTGTCTGTCTGTCTCTCTCGGTATACTGCCATTGCTGTCCGAAGGTGGTACGAAATTCTATACATTTCAATTGCTGACCATTTTTCGCGATAATCATCCTGACCAACAGAGCGCACCATCCAATGTCACTTTTGTAAAAAGAGGAAAAGGCTCGGAGAAGAAGACGGTTTGGTAGCTGCCTTACTCGGTGACGCGGGAATGCCTTACTTCCGGTAAATAACAAACTGACCTGGAAACGGTAGAGACAAAAAGATGGAAGAGATTGTTAGATAGAACCGATAAAATAGGTGGGGTGGAGTGGAGGGTAGGAAATGGGTAAATTGGGCAATAGCCAGTTGCAGGGCATTATGGGTAGTCATGCATTTACATAGATACGCCATATGTATAGATACACGCGTGTTTACAATAATACAAATCGACGCACGATGAGTTATATGAGTTATGTGAAAGAGAAATAAGAATATGAATAGGTTAAGAGAGAAAAGGAAAGAGACGATACACTAAAACGGACAGGGAGATAATTAGATAGAGGTATATTGATCGACGAGGAAAAGGCTGAGACAAATATCAAAAGAGGGAGATAGATAGATAGATAGATAGATAGATAGATAGATAAATATTTGAACAGATTCAGATCGATAGATATTAAAAAGGATAGATAGATAGATAGATAGATAGATAGATAGATGGATGGCTTGATAGATAGACGGATAGATAGATAGATAGATAGATGGATGGATGGATGGATAGATAGATAGATAACTAGATAGAATATAAACAGATTCAGATCGATAGATATTAAAAGAGATAGATAGATAGATAGATAGATAGATAGATAGATAGATAGATAGATAGATAGATAGATAGATAGATAGATAGATAGATGGATGGATAGATAGATAGATAGATGGATGGATGGATTGATAGATAAAGCCAGAGAGAGAGGAGGGGGAGATGAACGTATTGATAGATGGATGGATATAATACGGATTCAGATAGATAACTAGATTGAAAGATTGATAAATGAGAACCGATAGATAGATAGATATGAAGAGATAGATAGAACATAGATATGAACAGACTGAGATATATCAATACATAGAGAGAGAGCAGAGATAGATATATATATATATCGATATATGAACAGAGATGGATTCATAGATGGATAGATGAATACATAGATATGAACAGATTGAGGTAGGTAGATAGATAGATAGATTGTAAAAAATCAGATGTAGATTTATTGATCACACCCTCTTCCTAAAATGATACGTAGGTTTGAGATAACGAACAAAGATTGAGATTGGTATGGCTAGACTGGTATGAATATGAACTGAATAAAAATTGAAAAATGTACGAATATAGCAAACTCAGATGGACATCAAACACAAAAGCGGAATGGGGACATTCCGTCCCCATGCTTCAATGCTCCCCCTATCGCCTCAACATTCCGAACCCTCCCCATTTAGGACTCCAGCCTGGAGAAGGCCATAGTATCCAGCAGCTGAAACGTTGTGTCTAAAGATGAACTAACACGAGAACAAAAATCTGGAAAAAAGTATTTACTTCCATCTAAAATAATTCAGATACAAAAAAATCAGTTTAAGAAGTCTTCAATGAGATCGAACGGTTGTTCAGTAGGGAGTAAGATACGCATGCATACGCTCTCTCTCTCTCTCTCTCTCTCTCTCTCTCTCTCTCTCTCTATCTCTCTCAATCACTCACACACACACACACACACACACATACACTTACAGACACAAACTTACACAAAAACATACATACATACATACATACATACATACATACATACATACATTGAGTGGAATCTTGAAGATTTTACTTTTAGAGAAATAGCAATTAAGAGAAAGAGCGTGAAAATATGGAAAGAGATCCATTGATAATTTATATTATAAATGACAAATTGAGATACCCAATGTTTACCGGGAAACAAAATCCCCAAATATGATAAATATTTTTTAGAGATTTAATAAAAACGCTAGTCAGGCATGCGTAGCCCCTCTTAGAACCTCAAAGATTCATTTTTCTGAAAATTAAGAATTCAATTAATCATTTTTGGTGATATGTGTTCGTATTTCCAAGTGGACAACAGGATTTAAATTGTGTTCATGTTTTTGTAATGTTTGGATTTGGATTAGAGTCAGATGAATGTTATCGTTTTCGCCCTGAGAAAAACGTTGTTTTACCGCCAGTTTAGGAGTAGATTCTTAAAAAGATTCTGCCAAATTGGTATTGACACTGATAAAAGGAGAAATTCACGTCTATGTTTCCCTACGACAGATTGAAAGTAAGACGGCGATTTGGCATCATAGCTACATTGTAAATAGAACCGTCCCTAATGAAACCTTCAAATATATATTATCTCAAATCTTACAGATTTCCGAAAAAAATCGAAGGTGTAATGAATTGAAAGCACATGAGACTGAAAGAAAAAAGTTAAATTTTCTCCAACGGGCCTGAAATCAGACCATTGATTGTATCTACCACATTTCTAAACACTTTAGTATTGTTGGTCTCACCGATTTCTTTACCGCTAAAATTAGTTTTCTTTTATGTGAGCGCGGACACAGACCCCAAGAAAAATAGACGGTTCATTTTTGATGGAATTTGACCTTAATATGCACATTGTAGGTAAATTATGATCTTCTGATTTCAGATATGCCTTTGTTTTCCTTCTGTAATAGCTCACCGGTTGGGCAAGCATACATTCCAAGGCAGACCCACGCAGGCCAGGGTGCAACCTTGGGTAAACTGGCACAAGAACAGATAGAAATTGAAATTATAACGAATGGAAATTAAGGTTGCAATTTAGCATTATAGCTGCAGTGTAAATAGAAACCCCTCCTATCAAAACTTGAAATATTTTCTCTCTCAAACCTGCCATAATTCCCCAAGGTTTGAATCTAATTAATTAAAAGCACATGAATTGTAAAGGAAATCATTAAAATTAAGCACTTCATATAATATAGACACACCCGAAATTACATTAACACTGAAAAAGAAAAAAAAAACAAAAACACTTTTACTGACTGAGTTTGAACACGGTTTGCCAATTCCACTTTCTGATGTTTTACATACTCAGTTACTGAACCATTGCGACTTCGAAGCTATAAATCACGGCGTGATTCAACCTTTAAATGTGTGAGGTAGGCAAATTGTGACCAGCTGATTTCATATATACCTAAAATGAGGGCCCAGTTTAGCATTATAACTACATTGTAAAAAAAAACAAAATATATATATCATCACACTGACAAATTTCTATGAGGTTTAAAGGCCATATATTTTGAAAATTTACAGGAAAAAAAGCTTCCCCTGCCGGAGTTTGAACTTGATCGGTCAATTTTATTTGCCGAAGCTGGAACCACTCGGCTATTGAACAGTTCGGCTTCAGGGAGTAAGAATGGTTTTCAAAAGCATTGACACCCATCCCT
>OY735243.1:14905830-14922153 GCA_963457665.1 Thysanoteuthis rhombus
TTCGTGCTGTCTTAATACTGTTTCATTCCATGTTTTTAGAAAAAATATTACAATCGTTTATAAATGATGTGATGCAGCAGAAATATACATGAACAATTAATAAAAAAATCCATGTATTTTTATCGATTTTCCTGCAAGCTAGGTCTGGCGACGGATTTCAAGTTATTTGGCTATTTTGGTACTGAAGCAACTTAATTTGGTCCCAAGACCATGTAAATTTGATCTGATGATGGATCCTCAGTCATTTGATTATTTTCGTGCTGAAGCTGCTTGATTTGTTCCCAAGACCATACGAATTTTGTCTTGTGCAACAACAGACACCTGGCAACTCTGTTAAGATTGAAGAGGATTATCGATGAAACAGATGCTAAATCTTTCAACCTAACTAAAATTCTCCCTTTCTCTCTCTCTCTCTCTCTCTCTTTCTTTCTTTCTTTCTTTCTTTTTTTCTTTCTTTTTCTTTCTATGGGACTGTTTAGTGATTAAGATAGTGGCGCATCTTGCTTTAGAGTCTGTAGTCAATGGATTTCGAATACTGGTTTTCAAAACCACGCATAGAAAGATCAGTGTGATGCAATATTCTTACATCAACAGAAGTCAAGTACGTTTTTATAGAATTGAACTGAAAGCCTCACGCTAAAGTTTAATTTTCATTTACCTTCAGAGTAATTTCCTCTCATGTGAACTACGTACATTGCATATCTAAAGGGTCCCAATTGTCCCGCTACTTACCCATGATTCGGAGTATATTGGACTCATACCTTTCCTGAGGGCATTGGTATGAAGTGAAACTCTAGCCCAGTATCCCCCTGATTACCGTTACGCCACTCAACGCTTCCAGTCAACATACTAGTGTACTTGTAAATCTGTAATAGTTTACTATCTTACTAAATTTGTATGAATGTATCTCTTCATGTCCCAACTCATTTTCACTATCTATCCATCTAATTCATTATCGCTATAATGCTATAATTATAGGTGGCGTTCTTCTCACCGAGAATTATCGTCTCCGTCATTAGAATTATCTTTATTGCCTATAACTATTATTAGCTTTCATTACGCTCTCTGTAATCATTCAATTCCGCGGACAAAAAGAAGTAAAGAAAAAAAAAAAAGAAAAAAGTAAAATAAGAGAAAAAGTGAGCAAACAAAATTTGATCTATTTGTTTGGATTTGTTTATCTTATTGATATTTTCTGAACGCATCTGCCAACGGGTCCAGTTACCACAGTTTTATTATGCGTATAGTGGGACTGGCTTTAATGGCGCTCGCTCCATACGCCGTAAGAGAATAGAACTCTTTTGTGCGAGGAGACCATTTCGCTATTGCCCATCTCATCCCGGTAATTGGCCGTCTGCATATGTGAGCTTTTTTGTTTGTTATTATTTTAATAGTTTTCGTTGTTATGTTCCAGGTACGCCATATCAGCTGTGTATGTCTATATTTGCATGTCAACATAATTGTGTGTGCATTTGTGTGTTTGTCAAGTCTGTTTATTTGGATGTAAGTGTACGTGTTCATTCACGTCTGCATTTGTTTTGAGTCTATTATGTATGCGCATAAACGTATGCGCGATATTGATATTTGCATAGCTTACCTTTGTACGACATCAGATCAAATACGGAGAGGAGAAAGACTGTGTTGCGCCTATCTTCCAAGTTGACGATAGTCGTTGTGCCTTCAAAATAAGTATTTCAAATCTTAGCATGTCACCTGAACCGACCACTTGTGCAAGTGGGAAATACTCATATATTCCACTCACAAAGCAAGACCCTTACTTCTAAGCTTAACTTCGTACGGTTCTAGGGCAATTTTTGGAGGCTGATTAAGGTGAGAAATTCGTGTTATACCAGTTTTCCTGGAGTGGAGGGTCTTCCTACTTTAAAAATCACATGAAATCTTTGATTTGAACACCGATCTCTGATACCGGCGGAAAAAAACGTAACTCAACAGGTCCTATGTGCGTTTGCATTGTAGTAAGGCTCTTTGTTAATTCGCTGTTTCTACTTGTAAACGGGTCAATTCACATCCCTGTACCTGTGCGTGCAAGTTGCTTATACGAGATTCAATCCCAAAGTTTTGGGAGCTCGAGAAGCTAAATGACTTCCTCGGAAAAAAAATTGTAAAAATCGATTCAAATTCCAGGAATCGTTTGTAGAAAGCTGTGTACACTTTTTCGGGAGTGTATGCACTCAAGACACATTATTATTTCGCTTATTTATTTGTACAAGGATATTTTCATTTGGGCGTGTGTGTAAGAATTCATTTAATCGGTCAAATTAATTCATGCATAGATATTTCCGTGCATAAATTTGTGATTGTTCACCATTAAATGTAACAATTTAACAAACACAAACACACACACACATACATGCACACACATGCACACATATATACATACACACACACACACACACACACACACATATATATATATATATATATATATATATATGAGAAAATAGTAGAATGTGGATTCGCTACACAAACTAGCTCATGTTTCTGCCCTCTTCGGGCCTCATCAGAGCACTCTATGAAATATATCCATAACATTTCAGGAGTAGCTTAATATCATTGATATATTATTATATCATATTATACTACTAGCCTGGTTTGTACCACACACACACACACACACACACACACACACACACATATATATATATATTAGGAAATAAGGAAATCCTATCGGTGGCAGGTTCGATTCTTGCTGCAGCTGCTTTAAACTATTTAACGCTTTCTTTAACTGTTTATTCTATTTATGTTGTCTCTGCCAAATGATACATTAACCATGTAATGAAGAGATATAATTTCAAATATGTTTCTATTTATGATATACCGCAATTTATAAACGATGGTATTCTAATATATATATATATATATTTATTTACTCATGTGTGTGTGTGTGTGTGTGTGTGTGTGTGTGTGTGCGCACGGGCGCGTTTCTATGCTCATCTGGAAAGTATTCAGATATTTTTGATATTTCGAGTACTGGTTGCGAGGCCTTGATGTAACTTGGTAAGTAACAATAGAGGACCTTACTGCATATGCGTAAACAGGCACTCTACCATGTGATCAATCAGTCGGCAGTGATGCACCATTGAGTGAGATTGTATATTTTGTGGCTGTCGCTTTCACAATTACGATCTTCATGTCTCGAACGGTTTTTTTGCACATCATCGCTCTCCTAGCTCTGTCAATAAAGTCCAGATCAGGCTTCCTGTTTTTCCCAACGATTTTTCCAGACCTTGGACGACATTAAGGAGAACGTGGCAAGGTAGCTGATGGGAAGGTTTTGCCGTAAAAAGTGGAAGGCACGCTTAGACGAGTGAGCGGGGTCCTTGATGTGGTGCTTTGAATGGAACTAAGGCGCCATTACCCTCGGTTGGCTATTCATTCGTTGATATAGGATCTTCATCTTCTCCATCAGTCTTTGAACGTCTGTCATTGGACGTAGACCTTCCCCATGATCCGCCACATTTCTATATCATGGGCGTCGCAGAGCCATTATTTTCTAAATTTGCTTCGTTCATCTCTCCATCTTGTAATCCGTCGGCCTCGGTTTCTCATGTGATCTCTGGGGATCCATGTTGTGAGTCGTGATATCCATCGGTTGTCTGCCATTCTTGCAATATAGCCTGCCTATTGCCATTCAAATTTTCTAATGGATTCCATGAGGTCTCACACTCCTGTTTTCTTCCTGATATACTGTGCTGTCTTGTGATCTCTCAATGTGAGATTTTCAAGATATCCCAAAGAATTGATTTCAAAATATATTTATGTATTCAGTGGTTATATACATGAAGAAATTCACTACACTTACCTAGACTGAAAACCACAACAGCGGACCATCATCAGAAGATCGAAACCCTCTAACCCAGACTGGGCAGACTTTTCTAGATAATTATTTTTGATTGAATAACATTTTTTAAAGATAATTTTTAAGTAAGATAAATGAAAAGCGTTAAACTTCCTTTCAAGTATATATGTACTACATCAGTACAACATCGAATGTTCTTTTTGATAATCAATGGATACAATCTATTCTCCCAGGTAAATGAAGTAGCGTATTATCAATTTTAATTTGTTTTTACCTTCTTAATCTTAATTTTCGGTTGCTTTTCATCATATTTTACATTCTGGCAGTAATTCTACAGCAACCATTTGATAGTGCTATCGGAAATAATGAGTAAGCCCATGACGAGAATCGAACTCACAACCTTAAAATCAAGATGAAGATGAAAACGAGTCAAAATTAATGATAATGTTATAATACTTCATGCAATTATAAGAGAAAACTGAAATTAAAAATAAATCTAGATATCGAAGTAGTGAGTACTGTAACTTTGAATGTTGGTTTTCGTGGAGTCATTTTTAAAAAAAGATTCTAAAGAAAAAACCAACCCCAAGATGAACGTACAAGCACGCAGATTCTTTTAAAATAAATGTTCCTCTAGTTTTCTATCAACAATCTGACACACATGCACTCCAGTTCCTTAAGAAAATAGCTTTTATACATTAGATTATCTTTCCAGTATTTTCGACAATCCTTTTATTAAGGCATGTGACCCTATTTTCTGTGTTTTTGTTTTATAAGTTTGCCTCTGTGTATTGTGACTGTACTGGCCAAAATATCCGAAGATTTCGGAAATCTTATACGATGGTTTGAACCCCACCCATTGAGAAAGTGGCAAAAACTAGGCCCATGGTAACAGTCTTGAAATATCAGATAAGCGACACTCGCAGCTCAGCCCATGCGAACACATACACTCTCACTACACATATGCGTAAAATACATAAAATACGATACAACTCACAGTTGCGTTAACACACATAGAAACATACAAAGATACTGAGATATGTGTGCATGTACGTATATATATATATATATATATATATATATATATATATATATATATATATATATATATATATATATATATATATATATATATATATATGAAGTCAAATATCCAATGAAATACTTATACAATGAAATGTATGTATGTATGTGTGTGTGTGTACACTGACATTCAAATTCTTCATTTCACACTAGTATGCTTGCATACGTTTGTGTTATGTTCATACAAGCATGTACGCAAATCTAAATGCAATTGTTGTGCATTTACGGGTATATATTCATGTGGATTAACATACACACACACACACTCACACACACACACACACACACACACTCATATATATATATATACATGTATATATGTGTGTGTGTGTGTTAATCCATATGCATAAAACAATTACACACACGCACACACATATACCTATATATATATATATATATGTGTGTGTGTGTGTGTGTGTGTGTGTGTGTATGTGTGTGAGTAATTGTTTTATGCATATTTAAGAAAGACATAGTGTTCCATATTTTAGAAAAGGATGATTAAAGATAAATAACAATGATATATATATATATATATATATATATATATATATATATATATATATATATAATATATATATATATATATATTTATATATATATATATACATATATATATATATATATATATATATATATATATATATATATATATATATATATACGTATGTGTTAGTGTGTATCATATATATGTATGTGTCTTTGTATTATATACGTTTGTTTTCGTCTATGAGTTTGTATTTTTGTCTATGAGTTGGTGTTTGTCAGTGTGTATATTCGTGGAGACGTGTAATTGCTTTTATTCATAGGTTCATTCAAACGTAGATGATTTTTTATGGATATGTATGCATTGATGCTCTTGTAAATGATTCTCCCCAATAACGCTCTTGAATAGAGAGAGTAGATGATTCTCCCCAAAAATACTCTTGTATAGAGAAGGTAAATGATTCTCCCCAATGATACTCTTGTATAGAGAGAGTAAATGATTTCCCCACTAATACTCTTGTATGTAGAGAGTAAACGATTCTCCCCAATAATACTCTTGTATATAGAGAGTAAATGATTCTCCCAAATAAAACTCTTGTATAGAGAGGGTAAATGATTCTTCCCAATAATGCTTTTGTATATAGAGAGTAAATGATTCTCCCCAATAATACTCTTGTATAGAGAGGGTAAATGATTCTCCCCAATAATGCTTTTGTATATAGAGAGTAGATAATTCTCCCCAATAATACTCTTATATATAGAAAGTAAATGATTCTCCCCAATAATGGTCTTGTATATAGAGAGTAAATGATTCTCCCCAATAATACTCTTGTATATAGAGAGTAAATGATTTCCCCAATAATACTCTTTTATAGAGAGAGTAAATGATTCTCCCCAATAATACTCTTGTACATTGAGAGTAAACGATTCTCCCCAATAATACTCTTGTATATAGAGAGTAAATGATTCTCCCCAGCCTGGGTTAGAGGGTTTCGATCTTCTGATGATGCTCTGCTGTTGTGGTTTTCAGTCTAAGTAAGTGTAGTAAATGTCTTCACGTATATAAACACTGAATACATAGATATATTTCGAAATCAATTCTTTGGGATATCTTGAAAATTGTGATAATGATTAGTACGGGTTTTGATGTAGTATTTTAAAGATGTTACTGTACAAACTAAAGTAACCAAGTATAATTTGAAAACAAAATTACATTGAATTTAATGAGACCTTGAACCGTGCTGTTTTACACAATACGGAAAATTGGGGAACGATCTAACTGCACAATTCACAAACAACACGCATTTAGTCATACGTACACAAATGCAATTTCATAATTTATATCCTTTCCGACTGTCTGTCTATCTTTCTTTTCCGTTTGTTTGTATCCTATTTATACGATATATGATATCAAAATGTTATTTATAATGGAAATAGCTACGAGGCAGGGAAGGTACCTGTGAACATTCCCTTGTTCCTACACAAAATTGAATTAATTCGTCCTACGTCCATGACCCACAGTTCCACAAAATGTCATCGAAATTCATCGAGGACCTTTGGAGATATTGTATGGTCAAACATGAGTAAATAGATTAACGTATGGGAAAAAATAGAAATGACATTTCTCAAGCGAAAAAGAAAATCCTGGATCCATCTCAAATTTTACTCATCCTGTGGCCTACTCTTCTCGAATATTCCATTGAAATTCATTGAGAACTTTTAGAAATATTGTGTGGACAGACGGACGAATAGAAAACAGACAAACTCAAAGACATATAAGAATTTACTAAATTAATTGTTATTAATAATATATGTATTATATAATAATAATAATAATAATAATAATAATAATAATAATAATAATAATAATAATAATAGTAATAATAATAATAATAATAATAATAATAATAATAGTAATAATAACGAGAAGAAGAAGAAGAAGAAGAAGAAGAAGAAGAAGAAGAAGAAGAAGAAGAAGAAGAAGAAGAAGAAGAAGAAGAAAGAAAGTTGGACTTGAAAACAAAGAAGTTGATGACAATGCATGAAACTTTACACCAAGAGATAATGTTAATATACTATGAGGGTGGATCAATAAGTCCAAAGCCCAACGGGCTGTTATTAGCTGAATTTTGATCCGGAATTTTCGTTGTATAATGTTCTTTCTGTGTGATTAATATTTTCAACTGAATTATAGACTAGGAAGGAGATTATGTTGAAAAATGAATATTCGTGGTGTAAAATAAATGCTGTTTTAATCATTAGGCTGTAGCCTCGACTGTGCTATCAAGGGATTTGAGAGCTACTCAATCTATTTAAGGCTCCTTACAAAAGCCGGAAATGGAAATGAGAGCAATAGAAGAGCAAGAAATCATCAAATGAGAAGCCAAAAATGTGAAGGAAAACAACTGTTTGGTCATTTCGGGAAGCAATAAGCAAAAATGTGAAGAAAAAACAACAGTATGGCCATTTCTGGAGACAATGAAAAGCTGAAAATGTGGAGAAAAAAACTATACAGCCATTTCAGGAGACTGATTGATGGAATTGCTGATTAAACTGGAGAGTACTCAGAGACCTCTACCGACACCATCATCAGGGTTAGTAATTGTCCATAGATCTGCAACAAAATTTAATCACTTTTTTCGTAGCCTATTACCCTATTACTCTACCTGCCAGTAAATTTCATGGAAATTCATTGAGAAATTTTTAGAGATATCGTATAGACAGTCATGAGCGTATACATAAATTTATGAATGAAGAAATATCTCTAACCAAGAATAAAGTTCTGAATTCGCCCCCTAATCTAACCACCTCTTCCTTAACGTATTATTCACTCTTTCACTAAACGTCATTGACACCAATTCGATACGTTCGGATATATCGTGTAGACAAGTAGGCAGACAGACGAAAATTGGGAACCAGATACATATAAGGCTCCAGCTTATTTAACAGAGATAAAGAACATGGACGTGGTTGCGAGGAGAACATCCGAAAAGAGAAACTAAAATCATTATAAAGCAAATTATAGTTAATTGTGGCCTAAAACAATACTATAAAACCGAGTTATATAGTGGTAAAAATCGTCAATGAAACAGCAAATGCAGAATATTTGGAAATATGCATCAATCATATAAAAAGCGGATACAACATGTTTGCTCAGAAAGGGTACAAAAATACAAGTATAATGACCTGTAGAGGAGGATGATCCGCTTGAAACAGTGCAAATGAACAGGATTTGACGATACAAATTGATTATCGATCAATAAAGCAGAATCTGTCGTAGAGAATAAAAATAAAATTCTATGGTACTTTAGAATTCAATCGGATGGCCAAAATTAAAGTAGAAGACCAACTCTGGTAATTGTGAACAAAGATGAGAAACATTTCCAGATGGAGTATATAAAATTGAAAGAAATCAAATAGCTGGACAAAGAAAGACCTTACCAGAGGACTGAAAAAAATGTTGAACTTGAAGACAACAGTTGTGCCTATATCGTTGTTGAGGTGCTTGGGAGGATCCTAAAGAGCCAAACAAAAGAGTGGGATGGACTGGATATCCACTAAAAAATCGAAACAATTTGAATGTCAACATTTAAAAAAATCAGCTCGAAGACAAAGGAGAGTAAGGGAGTATTGAGAAGATTTGCTGTCACTTGATCTCTAATGAAAGCCACCAGTTGCTACTGAAAACTTGATGAGTGTAGAAAAAAAATAATGATGATCATGATGATGATGATAACAACAACAACAACAACAACAACAACAACAACAACTGAATAATACTACATCTGTTTAAAATATTTGGGTTTTTTCAACCGAGTTCCCAGATGAATTTGCAGGAAATTGAAATTTAAGGCATTTAAAACGCGTGTTGTTTTCTGCATGACAAATCTAGAACTGCACATCGCCAAAACAAGAAATTCTAGAAAATAATTATGCTACACATGTTTTTTTCTTAGTTGGAGAGAAAAAACAGTTTTCATCTGAATTCGAGGGAAATAAAAGGAACAAACACGCTTGTTAAAGCGGTTCATTATTCTTGCATTCAAATTTTTCGTCATTCTTAACATTCCCTGAGATCAAAGGTTCGAATTTGCCGTTTGATTACAGAAAAGAAGACAGACACTAATTTGATGATCTCGAATTTATAAATTGAGTTGTCGGCAAGCAGGACCGGGTCATCTGTTGAGCGAAACCGGAGTGGGGTTGCTTTGGGGTGCACTCCAAAATACACTCTTTTGACATATTTTTTATCTTCATTCTAACTGGATCATATAGTTTTGATATAGTTTTTGCCTTCATCCTAACTGGACCTGTTTGGCTCTAGGATGTGAGTTCGATCCCCGCCGTGGGTTTTCTCTTTATTCTTCGATCATGCTGTTTAATCGTTGCCGTAGGATTACGGTCCGATTCAAAGTTGGGATAAAAAGTAACCGAAAGTTCAGCTGGAGGTAAAAACTAGTCAATTAATAATAATGTTGCAATGCTTTGTCCAAGAAAGAGATTTGGAAAACTAAAAAAAAAACCCACAAAGAAACAAAACAAAAAACATTGTTGAAAATATTGTTGTTAGAATACAGCCGGCGACACATTTCAAATTTCACCTAAAGCGCCCGAGATCCTTGTGCCAGCTCTGCGGACTAGAATCCTCAGCACACTAAAATTTTTTTTTAGCCTTTCCAGTCTGTTTGGACATTCGCTGAATCGGATAACAGTGAATGGACGACGAGCGTAATGTTTAAAACCAAGGCACGTTTGGGGAAATAATCCATGAAAGAAACAGTTTCTTTCTAAAAGATATTATTTTCAATAAATGGGCTTTAGCAGTTGATGTAATTTTTTGTGGTAGTTAACGGCGATCCGAATTCGAACCCTGATTGGGTCCGTTATGTCAACTGCACTTGAATCCATCTCTCAACTCCCGGTCATAGCTGGACAGATTGCACTCTCCAGCCTTTGGAAAGCAACCAGTTTAGGGGAAAAACAACTCTAATTCCAAGCCAGGATATGGAGCCCCCCCCCTTAAAGCAGTTTGATGCCCAATTTGACATGTATTCGACAGTTTCTGCTGCCAAGCTGGTGCCAGGTTTCCTCTGGTTTATATTAGTAATCCCAAGGGAGGATTCTGACGATTAGATATCCCAGGATCTCCATACTTCGTGTAGAAGACGTTCCATTATCTGTACAGATAGAACGGAACCCTTCACCTATCTCAGCGTTGACTACTGTTGGGCCATTATTTGACCCCAATTTTGAAACCACTACACCACATAATAGTGATGATTTACAAAACTGATTTCATCATCATCAATCAGCCTTTCAGTATCCATTGTTGGATATAGACCTTCTACAGGATTCGCCAGACCTCTCTATCGTGGGCGTTGCGGCGCCAATACTTTCTGAACTTGTCTATTTTGTTGCACCATCTTATATTTTGCTGGCCACTGTTTCGTAAATGATCCCTTGAGATTCACGTTATGAGTTGCAATGACCATCGGTTGTCAGAAACTTTTGCAACATGGCCAGCCCATTGCCATTTGAATTTTCTAATAGGATTCTATTATATCCCTGGTTTCTGTTTTTCCTCTAATATACTGCGCTGATTTCTGGCCTCTCGATGTGCATGTTGAATGGTTCCCGGTTTGAGGCTCTATCTTTTGGTTAAGTTCCATGTTTCAGCTCCATAGGTGACTATCGGGAGGAGGTATTCCTTATAGACACTTCGTAAGATTATTGGGATTTTCTTATTCTTAAATGTTGAGCTTGCTTCACCGAAAGTTTGACAACTTGGAGTGATTCTTTGCTTGATTTCTTTTTAACCATCATTCAACAGCTAGACACTTGTGGGATCTTTCCCAAAGGCTTCTTTACTACGCACAACAACAACGTTTTGTGCAGTGGTTGAACTGAGAACACAACCGAATTCGCGTTCCATCCAATGTGTTGGGTCAGTCATTGTGCATGATATGGTCGGATTATTTTCCTCACATATTCATTTATTTATTCACAACGTTTCGGCCATGTATCCTCTGGCCTTCCTCGGGTGTTCTTGGTTTCAGAATGCATTTGTTTTTATATGTTTATATGTATTTTCATTGGGGTTATTGTGCCAAATATATACAAGAAACATCAGTAAATGAGCAATTTATGATAATTAGAGAGACATTTCTGTTCGGCATCGATTTTAGTCCGTTGTAAATAGAGCGGTCTTTGATCGGGTAAATAGATGAAGAAATTAGTGCCGTGCGTAGATCGAACCTGCACTCACCTTAGAAGCTGCCCATACAGCCTCTGCTTTCACAAACTGAGTTAACAACACTCATGACAAGACAGTAGTACAAGAGCATACTTAAATTAATATTTTTTCATACATATGTTGTTCCCTATGCCAACAGGGTGACATACAAATAAATGGACAATTCATCGCCGACAGAACATGATGATTATAAAGATATTGGGTGGGGGATTTATTTTTGCTCGGCACATATTTTACTCGGTAGCGAGCGGACTTGGATCGTGTTGATAATTGAAGAAAGAGCGTCGTGCAGGTACCGAACCCACGTCCTTTTTGGAAGCAGCCTCATATGCACGCTTACCCCACCATCCGGTTGTACACCAGTGCGTCAGTGATTACCTATTTCACGATCATCGGCGAGGGAAACATACATTGATAACTGAACCCCAGATGAATTTATTCGATAAGTTAGAAAATCATTACACAACAAAACACAGAATTCAGAATATACGTTTATATTGCTCGAGGCGGAAGAGAATGTTTATCGGATGATTAATTTTTTTAATGCTGGACTAAGATTCCTACTTTCTGTAACCAAAATATCAGAATTAATGGTTCTTACAAGTAATTTTCTTAATTAGACAACATATATTGGGCTGTATCAAAAATATTTTTGTTATTTGATACATGTATTTTTGAGCCTATGTAAGCTTTCTTGAAACTTTCCCAGTGCTGGTGTTCAGTTTTCCCTCTACCTAGCTTTTCAAACTATTGTGACTGACAACTGATGGTCGTCTACTTTTGAGCTTTATTATCAAAGGGGGTGGGGGTGGGGCAGACACCACCCTTAAAAAGCTTAAATCGCGTTTGGGCAGTACGATCATGTATTGTTCCCTTTCCTCCCACTTCCTGAATTCTGCAGGCAGATTCAGTGGCTTTCAGGTAAAGTTTCAAGATGACCATAATTTCAATACTTGTGTCTACCATAATGACATCTGAAACAAACTGTACACATTATTATTATTATTATTATTATTATTATTATTATTATTATTATTATTATTATTATTATTATTATTATTATTATTCCTTTTGATGTCTTGTAGCATTCATTGCACATCGAGTTTCGTTTTGAAACTTAGGGCAGGCAACGATGTTATGACTCGGTAGGCACTGGCATTTTTTCCATTCCATATATACAAAAAGGGGTGTGAATACAGGACCAATTTATTAGGCTACACAAGAGACAGACCATAGTTGTATAACAGACAAAATATTTACATCGACAGTGTTTTGCGAAAGATTTGGGCGGTGCCTGCGAGGCAATGTTCTGTATCTTGAAGTTACTTGGGTTTCCTGTTATTCTTCCCAAATATTTGCCGGCACCCCTTTTTATGACCCCAAGGGCTCCTATAACAACCATCATGGTTACAGTTTCAATCTGCCACATTTTTGTGATCTCAATTTCCATGTCTTTATACTTGGACTTATATGTTTTTGTCTGATAGTATAGTCATATCTATTGATAGGCGACTCTTAACTTTTTTGTCTACAATAATCATATCTGGTTGGTTGCCTTTGATGGTTCGAACCGTGTATACTGGGAAATCACATAATATAGCCACATCTTGTCTTTCAGTCAGCGGTTTTGGGTGGTGTTCATACCAATTTGTGTGTGTGTTTAATGCTTACAGACTATTCAACGGAAGTACTGACTTACTCTATCGTGTCTAAGTCTGTATTAATCATGGGCTGGAAACAAACATCCAGATATGATGAAGTCAATAGTCTCAGCTGTGTTGTCACTGAACTTGCGATTCTCATCATCGTTGTTATCATTATTATTGATCAACCGTAGCCATAAAAGATGGCACAGGATTATATCCTTTCTTAAATGTGCATGTGTCTGTTCGTATGTTCCTCCGTTCCTGGCCATACCATTTTGGTAACTTGAAAATTGACATCAATACTTCATTAGACTTCTAAAAATACTTTTTTGATTTTTAGAAAATAAGTTTTTTGACTTTTGGGAGGTGGAGCCTTATCCTGACAATTTTGTTAGTAACATTTAGGTTCTCCAGAATCTACATGCTTCAAGATGTTTTTATTCCATTTTTATGTTTTCCCGTCGAAAATGCCAATGATGTCATAATTAGAATTTTTTCTGACCATATATATTCTTTGATGGAATTTATTTTACATGACTTGAAATTTCGTCGTTGAGATTGTTCAATTTTGACTGTGATGTTGAGTTGTTGTTGTTGTTGTTATTATTATTATTATTATTATTATTATTATTATTATAATTTTTTTTCTTATTATTACTATCCTTGATGATGATGATGATGATGATTACAAGAGATTTGTAAAAAAGGAAGATTATTTTTATTCACTCTTATATTTACAAAATCAGCATCACCAAAACATATTTATTCGTGCCTCTTCTCCGTTTAAAGTGGGTGTCCCTTTGGCCTAATATTCTGCCTGTAGACTGAGGAGAGATCAACTTACAACATGGACTATGTGATGTTGACCTCGGTCATTTCATGTTTTTGGCCACAATTTAGCTCCAATGAAACTGAGGTCAACTTAGGCATGAGAGGTAAATCGTTCGATGGTGAAGGTTATAAGCAATGCAGAGCTGATCTTTGAAGTCATTTGAGGTCATAAGAGATAATTTTTGGTCATTTCAGCCAATCTCCAGCGTTATGGGCTCCAGTTTTACATAAAGGATGTTGAAATTTAGCACATAGGAACACAGATACGTAGATCACAATCTATATGATGTTGACTTCTGTGTCATTTTCAAATAATTTTCAAATTTTTTTTTTACCACGATTTAGCACCTATGAAATTGAAATTGGGCATAGAGGTGTGTCAGTTCATGAAAAAAGTCATAGAAAGATATCTTTTCAGTCCAAAGTTCACATACAATGCAGAGTTGATCTCTGAGGTCATCTGAAGATATCAGAGGTCATTTCTAGCAAGAGAGTTGTGGGCCACAAATTTGTACCAAGGATATTGAAATTAAGCACATGGGTACATCTTCTCAAATCGAAGATAACAGGCTAAGGTTGACCTTGGAGGTCATTCAGTGTCACCAGAGGTCATATCTGGTCATTTCTGTTGAACTCTCTAAGTTTTGGCAATAATTTCGCACCTATGTAACTTGAATTTCGCAGAAAGGTGAATCTTTTCTTGGCAAAGGTCATAAACAATGCGATAATGACCTCAGAAGTCATTTTCACTCGGTATGTAGAATTATTTTTTTGAAAGGATGCATCTTCAGACGGCAAATATTATTGGCAATGTGAGGTTGATGCCATATTTGGGGCGATCAATTGAAAAATTGTGAAAGGGGGTGATCAATAAACGAATAAGTTCTTTAGTTTTTGTTCGGCAGTGATCACTAAAAAAGTCTGGATTTTCAAAAACCTAGCGTGAGTGCTGCCGGACATAAAGTAAGGGACCAATTTAACATAAACTTAAGTAGCAAGTTGATCTCCTCTTAAAAACCTTTTTAGGGCGTGAGGGGATTTCGAGAAAAGAAAAAATGTTTTTTGCAGACATGATAGTATGAATCATAAATTGCATTATATTACGTAGAAACTTATTAGATATTATCTCTCGTTGTAACACAGTTAATATATCACTTGTCCTAGACAACGTAAAATGTTGGTAAATATTTTAATTTCCTGCTCACTAGCTTCATTGGCGCAGTCGGTACGTGTGATACATACAAAGCCAGCCACACCTGCTTGGTAATTCAAGAAACCTATGTAGACACTTTTGGTTGACGGTTTCAAAAAAAGCATACAAAAAATTGAAAACGACATATTTTGGGGGCTGATTTTCAAAATCAATTCGCTGAAAGCTGTCTCATTGTCGCATTTAGACGTGGGGATAAAAATGATCATTGTATTAAGAGATTCTGTTTTTGTTTTTGTTCTTTAATTCTTTTTATAGCAAATTATGTTTTACAGATGAGGGCCCAACGAAATAGGGATCTGTAAGTTTTCTGTACTTCTTCTCTGAACGTTGAAACAAACTGATGAAGTTTCAAACAAAAATGATTGATACCAATATTTAATCGGGTAATTTAAACTCTTCTTCTTATCTTTGATGTGGTCACAACGTTTGGGCGATCCATTATACGTTATAGTTATAAAGTTATAGACAAAGCATCGGAGTTGGGGTTTGAACAGGTCTTCGCTACCTCATGACATACATGTTCACACACGAACCCAACAGTCCTGGTTTCAATGCACTCAGCAAATTCTCCAGAAGAGGGATCAGTCAGAAAATATTTTGTGAAATAGTCTGGCGACGGATAGGGCATGCAGTTGTTCAACTGCACGTCAACTTAATTTACTATATATAATATATATCATATATAAAATGCATAAGTTTCTATAACCATCTTCAGTCGAAATAGAAGTTCGAGTGGAGTTTGACCCTGCGGCAACCAGTCTTGTTCTTACTTATTTTCTTTTACCGATGCTTGATGTTTTTATATCAGCGTTCATTAGTCGATAAAGTCTTCAGTTGTTGAGGTAAACCGTAAGAATTTGGAATAAACGATTGACTTTGGACAAAACTCGAACCAAAATCATATAATTCAAAAGCTTCCATGGACGATGTCTGGACTATTTAAAGCATTGGTTTCGAAACTGGAGACCGTAGGGTCTGACAAATAATTCTGGAG
>OY735243.1:14922353-14937353 GCA_963457665.1 Thysanoteuthis rhombus
TCATATGCGTATATGTGTTCGTATGTGTGTGCACACTTGTAAATATATATATATATATATATATATATATATATATATATATATATATATATATAAGTGGGTTAATGTGTATGTGTACGTGCAAGTATTAGTAACAGTAAATACATAATATATATGACTGTATATTTATGCATGTACGTATATGCATATGTGCATTAACTATATTTTTGAGGCGTTATATCATGTGTGTGTTTGTGTGTGTGTGTGTGTGTGCATGTATGATGATACTGATGATAATAATGACAATTTCAACGTTATAATGAGAATGATATCCAGCCAACTAGGTGCAGATGGCCTACCATATATATATATATATATATATATATATATATATATATATATATATACATATATATATATATATATATATATATATATAAAAGCAGCATGTGAATCGGTGGGATAAAAGGTAGTTAGTGGTCCGCTACGGCAGTTCAGGCTGCTTGTAGACTGTCAGTTTTTCTAAAGCATAGTGCAGGTGTCTGTGGTGTACCAACAGTTTTTTTTTCTCGGAGCTCACCCACACGGCAGGTGTGAATTTCTATTATCGTATTGTCCAATTATCCAAGGGGACTACACTGTGCGTCGCAATAACTTAAACACAAGGAGTCAATTAATTCTTTGACCACACTGAAATAGCATTGTGGTTAGAATACACGAATGATGGTTATAGTATGTAGTTCAATTTGAATAATATTGGAAACACGAGGAAGAACGGAAATTTTTTAGACAAGAACTTCATTTTTTGAATTTGCAAGAATACCGAAGAAAATACTAGCATAAAGAAGGGACTTTACTCACTCCTTCAATCCTTAGCGATCAATATTGACAATTTAGCGCTTTTCGCGCCAAATTCAGCACTTCTCTTGTTTTGGTTGCGTGAAAAATCGATAAATTAACGCGGGCGTGCTAAATTATTTTGGCCATTTTTCGGCGTATTTTTAACCATCTCAGTATCTTTTTGGTGAGTTTGGGCCGTTTTGGGAAATTTCTTTTTTTATGAAATTTAGCGCGAAATTATTTTTTGTGTGAACAACACTGTTAGCGAGAGACACTAGATACCAGTGGTGCGGCAATTCATATGAGAACAATTAAAGGCCGCCCTCTCCCTCAATAGACCATCGGATGACACTAAAGCGACCTTTCGTGGGCCACTAACCAAGATGAGGCAAATAGAGATCTTCGGATGCCCACTCAACGAAATCCCTTTCTCGGACTCGCTATTGTAATCAAAGGGAAAAGCGGGACGCAGTGCGTTTGGTATTAGCTCAGAATCAGTCTTGAGATTCCAGTCTGCTCTGCTATTTCACACACAATCGGAGAAGAGGGAACATGAATCCATGCCTTTCCCAATAGCATCAGTGCAAAGTAGACGGATTTGACCAAAGTAAACGGATTCGAATTTGTCCTCGACCTGCCTATTCGATTGTCCACGCCATTAACCGCTACACACCTCAATAATAATAATAATAATAATAATAATAATAATAATAATAATAATAATAATAATAATAATAATAATGATAATAATAATAATGATAATAATAATGGTAGGTTAAATTCCATAATCACAACTCATACCATTGTCCAATCACTACATCTTCCTTATAAAAAAACAAAACAATGAACAAGCGTGGTTGCTGCTGGCTCAAACTCCACTTTAATTCTTATTCCAACTGAAGTTGATTACGGCAACTTTTGTATTATATACGTACATGTTGGATAAATTCTTTTATATATAACTCATCCATTGTGAACTTATGCAATGCTCTTCCATAGGATGAGAAATTTATCCGTAAATAAATATTTAGCTTAAATTCAGCCTTACTGATCGTTCAGTTCCGTTGCTCAGTGGTAGGATATCGGCCTCCGGGTCTGAAGCGGTTTCAATCCTGCCTCGTGGTAGTGGATGGGATAATGGAAAGTCTATAGCCACACTGAAGAGAGGTAATACATCGAAACAGCTGTCTGTGGATGCCACAATTTTTTATATATATATATATATATATATATATATATATATATATATATATATATATATATATATATAGATATAGATATATATAGATATAGATATATATAGATATAGATATAGATATAGATATATATATAGATATAGATATATATATAGATATAGATATATATATATATATATATATAGACGGACAAATAGTGAAGAGTTCAAATTCGGTTAGGATTGTTCTTGTTGTTACAGAGAAAAACAAAGTCAATTCCAACTCGAATTGGAATTCGATAATGGGCAGTTGTACCCTTCTTAATCGAAACAGCGCAGCCGTGTTCCCTCGAATCTAGTGACAGAAACAATATCCATGGCACACTTATCAAAAAACATTATTATTGTACACAGACTTATACCATATGTAAGAATTCGAGTAAATGCAACCAATTTCAGATAATTGTTATTTTCAAGGATCAAAAATTGCTTTTTATTGTAGTTCATTAATTAGTCTAAAAACTAAATTCTAAAATAGAAGATGCGTGGATTCCTGGGAGTCTGGTAAATAATGGTTTGGGTTCGCTGAACGATTCTCTCTGGACCTGACATTACGAATCTTGGAACTGGTCATCCATCACACAGCTATCATCATCAGTCTTTCAACCTTCGTCGTTGGACATTGACCTTCCACAAGATTTGCCGCACTTCTCTATCATGGGCGTCGTGGAACCAATATTTCCTGAATTTGTCAAGCTCGTTTCTCCATCTAATATTCTGCCGGAATATTCCGCTTGTGATCTCGGAGGATCCATGTCGTGAGTCGTGATGTCTTTCATTCTTGCAACATGGCCAGCCCACTGCGATTTAAGTTTTTAAAAAACATAATTATTGTTCACAGAACTTGTGCCATGGATTAGAATTCGGGTAAATGTGATCCTTTAAAGATATCTTTTACTATTTTTTATGGTAGTTCATTAATTTCAGTCTTAAAACATTAAATGCTAAAAATAGGGAATATTTCCTTCATAGAAAGGGTCCTTTAATTTTCGAAGTTTCTTATATACTGTTCTAGAGTATTGAGGAGGATGCTGTCACTTGATCTTCGTTGAAAACAATGTGTGAAAATTCAGAGTGCAAAATACAATGATAATTAGAATAGTATTATTCTGCTTACAGTTCTGTATGAGTTGTATACTTTCTCAGTATCATTCTCCTACGTTCCACCCTTTCTCTTCTACCTCTCCACCCACCCTTCCAAAGTCTTTTCCGTCTTTTTCTGATTTTTGGTGTTTATCTTTATTTCTATGCCTGACTCAACATATCATTCAGTTCTAATTTCCTGAGTTTAACGCACTTATGCTCGGTTAATGTAGGAGTTTGTTTGTTTTTGTTTTTTTTTGCATCACCTGACAACAGCCTTTATTTATATAAAAATATAATACCAGTATTCAGTTATCAAAGTATCATCCGTGGCTGACAATGACGTTATGCCACCTTCCAAGTAAATTGCATCATCAACATCATCATCATCATCATTATCATCATCATCATCATCATCATCATCATCATCATCATCATCCTTTAAGCCTCCGTCGTTGGACATAGACCTTCCCAAGGATTCGCCACGCCTCTCTATGATGGGCGTCGTGCAGCCAGTGCTTTCTGAACTTATCCAGTTCGTCACGTCATCTTATAACATGCCAGTCACCGTTTCGTACATGATCTCTTGGGATTCACGTCGCCAGTCGTGATGTCTAGCGGTTGTCTGACATTTTTGCGGCATGCCCAGCCCATTGCCATTTGAATCTCATCATGGATAATATCCCAGATTCCTGTTTTTTTCTTTCTCTAATATATGGCGCTGTTTTTTGATCTGCACATTGTATGGTTCTCAGTTTGAGGCTCAATCTTTTGGTTAGATTCCATGTTTCAGCTCCATGGGTGACTATCGGGAGGATGCATTCCTTGTAAACTCCTCTGTTTAAGTCTTTTGGGATTTTTCTTATTCCTAAAGGTTGAGCTTGCTTCACCAAAAGTTTGCCATCCGAGAGTAATTCTTCGATTGATTTCTTCTATTGAGGATTTCGAGGAGATTCGTTATCCTTGGTAGATGTATGAATCTACTTTTTCTGGTCTGTGTTTTCGATTTGGATTATTGCGTACAACATGTCTATTGCACATGGGGTTCATGTGAAGACCAACTCTCTTAAAGATCGTGAAATCCTTTTGCAAAAAGGATGATGTCGTCAGCAAATCTGAGGTTATTTGAGTATTTGACGTCTTTTACGATTCCTTCATTTTCCCAGTTTAGGTTCCGGAAAATAATCTCAAAGCAGGCTGTGAAGAGTTGGCATTACCTTGTATACTCCCTTTTTCGACCTGAGAGGTCTCAGAATCTTCAAGTTGCCTAATAAATGGAGTGCTCGGTTGTATATATGCTGAAGAACTCTGATATTTACAGGGTCTACATCTTCAGGATTTCCATTGAGTTGAAGGCCTTAAAGTCGACGAATGCTACAGCAAGTGGCATTTTATATTTTGCTGCTTTCTCTTTTAGTTGATTTACTGAATGGAGATGGTCAAGGGTTGAGAAGCTTTTTCTCAATCCAGCCTTTTCTCGTGGTTGGTTTTCATACAGCATTTTGGTGATTAGTAAAGTTTATAGTTTTGATTCGACGAATTCTCAGGGGTATCTTTCGATGTCCTGAACTATCGGAAACTGCTAATTAGAAAAAGAGTGTTAAATGGAGTGACATGTTCCGAGACATGGGACAAAACAAGCAGCAATCTGAGAGTAACATGTTCGGAGACATGAAACAAAACGAGTGGCAATCTGAAGGTGATATGTTAGAAGAATATGCAAGAATCTTCAATCCCAATATCCTGATCGTTTCCTGAGTCATATTTTCGACCTGAAAACGAGTATTGTCATGCAGCTTAATCAGTGATCGGCTCCCTTGCCTTAAAAATATTTTCTTTTCGAATGTATCATTCAAATTATCCAACAATTCATTAAAATGTTTGAAAAAAATTAAAAAATGTTGCTGGCTGATGAGTGCGTTAGGCACAAAATGTTGACATTCGCACGGTATATATCCTTGCAATTCTTATTTTCATATATTGATGGCACTATTTACCGTGTTAGATATTGCATACTGTGATTCAAAATCTACAGCAGATAAAATGTGTTAATATTTCTCCTTATTGTATCTGTACGAATTGAGAATATATATCATAAACCATATATATATATATATATATATATATATATATATATATATATATATATATATATATATATATATTTATATATATATATATCATAAACTATATATATATATATATATATATATATATATATATATTGTGAAAGCGTTTCTGAGCACATACACACACACTTGCACATCTTGGATGTACATACATACACACACACACACACACACACACACACACACACACACACACATACACATATATATGAACTGAAGAAAGAGATGATAAGTGAGTCTGTATATTTTTTACGTGTTTGATAAATAAAAAAAGAAAGACGGGAGGAGGAGAGGAAATAATGAATGAAAGAGGAAAAGAAGGAAATAAAATTTTAGAAAAAGAAAGGACGAAAAATAGGGAAGGAAATAAGAATATTGTTCTGAAGAAGTTAAAAGTTAAACAGTAACAACGAAACCTAGCCAGACGCCCGCTCGCGGTAGAATGATTACGCATGCGTTGCAATAATTAACGATTGTTTCTTGCTGGGGTTGGATTCAAGAATTCAAAAGAACTGGATAGTAGTTGTTTATTGTGAGGAGAATACGCCATATCTATAAATCTCTCCTATGATGAAATTAAGAGTATGAAAAAATACTCCGATCTTTTGATACAGAAACTCATATTTCAGGATATCGCAGTCAACAGTAAAATTATTATGCATATTAAAGAAGCGGAGAATTAATTAATAAATAAGTATTTGGGAAATTGTTCTTTGTTTAAGCGTGTACATTACCCTTCTAAATATACGACTATATGCGCCTGTATGCATATTTTACGCCTACTCTGTGAAAATGCCAAATTGACGATATTGCGTAATAGGTGATAGTTTAACTCTTCTTTTACAAAAAAATAAGTAAATACGTACTTTTATTTGACCAAAAGTTCATTTAATCAGAACTAGGATGTAAAACTGCGACAAAAAATTATGTAAAGTGAAATTGAACAATTTTTTTTTGCAAAAAAACAAGAACACTGCCATTTAGGAACACTACCCATTAAAAAATGTTTATGTATACGATAACAAATACGATGGAAGTCCGGAAAGTATTGGAATGATAAAATAGCATACATAGGACGACGGCGCCTAAGACCCCTTCAAAATACTTACCTCAGATTCTCACACTTATCTCAGTGTCGTCATACAATTTTCAAGACGGTCTGCCAAGTCTTCATTTGGGATTGTGATCAGACTTTTTCGTCGCTTTTTCCGTGGTATTAAGGAAGAAAATAAAACAGAAATCGCAGTGACCCAACCTGGACTGTCACACACACACACACACACACACATGTCTTAAAACTTTTCAGTGTGGCTATAGACTATCCATTATCCCATCCAATACCATGAGGCAGGATTGAAACCTTCGCTTCAGACCCAAAGGCTGATATCCTACCTCTGCACTTAGGAACTGAACGGTCAGTAAGGCTGAAATTAAGCGATATATTCACTTTAGCTTAAATTCCTCATCCACCAGAATGCTCTATTCTTATGGAAGAGCACTGCATAAGCTCTCAATGAATGAGTTACCTCACTTATATATATATATATATTTATATATATATATATATATATATATATATATATATATATATATATATATATATATATATATATATATATATATATATATATGTATATATATATATATATATATATATATATATATATATATATATATATATATATATGATCCGACGGAATGATTATACATTACGTTATATTATAAGGAAACTTATTTGAAATGATTTCCCATCATTACATGGTTAATATGTTACTCACCCTAAACAACGTAAATATAATGAATAATTAAAGAAAATGGGGCTGCTGCAGTAATCGAGCCTGCAACCGATTGGGTAGCCGCTTCAACGAAGTGATGCTCTTTCGCCGTTAATGCAAAAGCCCAATGAAGCAGCCCAATTTTCTCTAATTGTTGATTCTCTTTACATTGTCTAGGGTGAGTGATAAATCAACCATTTAATGACGCGAAATCACCCCCAATAAGTTTCTCTATAAAATAACGCTATTTATATATATATATATATATATATCTGTGTATGTATGTGTGTGTTCAGCTACATCAGAAATAACTGAACGTAATTTTGAAATTTGCGTTTTTCAACATTACTTCACTGCAATGGCGGAAGATGTAAAATAAGTTATCCTAAAAGTCATAATACTTCAATATTGTCGGATTGTATATCCAAATAATACATAGACATGTGGACATGGGAAATGAGAGAAAACATTGAAAGAAAGGGAAACAGAATTATTCGACAAAAGAATATATATATATATATATATATATATATATATATATATATATATATATATATATATAAGATTATACAGCAAAAACCAAAGATGACAGAATCTAAAATATATCTGCCTTGTCCATAACGGTATGAATACAGAACGTGAACCGAACGCTGTTTTTTGAAACTTCACTGTATCAAAATTATTTCTGATGCGACCGTATATATATCAAAGTACAAATCTGTGATTCAGTATATGATATATGATGGGTTTATTTCATAAAAGCGGTCGATATAAAAACACTTAGAGCAGAACTTTAAATAAGATAAAATAATTGATTTGCAACACAGGCACGGTTATGTTTCTTTTGAAAATTTCTGATAGATTGTTATCTTTCGTAAATTTACCTTTCGTCTTAGGCTATACGATTTATGAATGGCCATTAAGGTACCTACATATTATCATATCGAGATGAAGCTAATAAGCACAAAAAAAAAAATAACATGAGCTTTTCGAAAATATTGTCTCTGTATGCATGGTGACTGGTGAGGTTCTGCTATAAAAGCTAAAAACCGTAAAGGGTCTGGTACACATCCTACATTGTTGTAATACGCAGGAGTACAAGACACGATACCAATACAGGAACCACTACTTAGTAATTTCGAAAACAAGAAAACATAACCATTTCTTTCTTACTTTTTAATATTCAACAAACTTTGGAGGAATAATGTTCTAATTATCTTACTGTGAGAAGATTTTCTTACGGTTTTTTTTTTCCAATGATGGTTCGTTTTTCACTCGATTTTTCTTGTCAACATCCCTTGCTGAGTATTTCAGATCCATCTTGGCTAAAGAGAACCCTGCGAAAAACAAGTGATCGTTATCTGCAACATTTTTTTTTATTATCGTACATTTTAGCGTTTCGTGTGCCAAGATGCTTTCCGTTGCTTTAAAATCTTTACAACGGTTACAACTCTTATTGCGGTGTGTTCCGATTCTCAAAATAGCATCTAAAATGCTCAGTCCCATACGTTTGCGAATCTTGTTTTTCACAGAGGTGACATGGGAAAATATGCGTTCGACAACTGCATTACTCACTGGGGAGTTCGAACAGGATAATGCGTGGGTTGCCAGATCTTCATAAACACGTGTGTTGCTAGCATCTTGATACCTCATAATTCCTCTCCAAAACTCAACGGGATCTTTTGGAATTACGCCATCTGTAAACACACTATTTTCTTAATTCCAAGGGTGACGCCAATTTTTGCGGTATTGGCTGTCACACGCATCTGTTGCTCTTAGTAAAAAACTTTGGAATAGAAGTTCTCCAATATATAGTCGATTTGTTTGAGAAAGAACAATGCTTCGAACCAATAGGCGCGTAACCATATTCTAGAATTAGTGGGGGCGAATATATGCAAAAGAAGTACCAAGACATGTATCGAATAATTTTCAGTTGAACCACCGTAGCCAACAAAGGTGGCGAAGGGTTTTTATATGTGCGTGTTTTCGTGTGTTTATGTGTTTTTATGTTCATGGATTTGTATGTAGCTCTCCTGGTCATACCATTTTGTCTACAGATTTGAAAATTGGCATCAGCACTCCACCAGACCCCATTTAAGAATGTTTTTATCTTTATTTTTATTTTTTGAATTCTCTAAGATCTAGATGTTTCTTTTCTTTTACTATATTTTAGATGTTTTTCTTTGGAAAACGCCAAAGGTGTCGTAGATAAATACGCTGAGCGTATAAATTCTCCAATGTTTTTATTTTACATGACTTCAAATTTTGACGCTACGATTGTTCAATTACTGACTTCGAGTTCATTCTATATTTCATGTTTAAAATCAAAACCCGGAGAAGATATATATTAGAGAAGTACATAATTGTTGTTATTTTGTATTTAAAATGAAAACAAAAAAGTTTTATAGTACGCTCATAGATCTAAAATCAAAATATTATAAAAACGTTGGCGTCATTTGATTATTTTTTACATCTAAAAAGTAAAATAAAAACAAAACAAAGCTGTATGAAACAGAAAGATGTATGAAACACATGGTTCAAAGCATTTAGAGGTTGGTCGAGTAAGATATTGATCCCAGAAAATTCTTCAAGGGCCATGAGATAAAGTAAAAAAATACCTATGGAAAATAAAAAAGATTCGACTGTTATCACAGTTCAAAAAAAGAGTTCAAAAAATTGTTGAAAAGATCCTTAAAGAATGTGCTCAGGGGCGATCGCTCCCCTATTCCTCCCCTTGCTAAGACACTGGGTTCCAATCCTCCCGGTCCGGCAATTAACTGCCAGTTTGTGCAAAGGCTTTTTTTTCAACTTGAACCACCTGTTAAATAATCATTTCATGACATCTCTCTTTGATAAATCGAATTTGGTCTCTGGAATTCATTTCAGATCTTTTGTAATAATAAGATGCAAATTTTGCACCATTATAGAATTTGAGACTTGGACTGAAATGAAATTGGGTCTGAAAGAAAGTGAATTTGGCTCTGATAGACCTGCGGACTTTCCTCATCTTACACATTTCTCCTTCTTCGGTTGTTCTACGGTTGTTAAATTATTTACCGTGATCGCGAGTTTCTTTAAAGTCTTCTTTCCGATGAACCTTCATTCTTCATCTCCATCTTCACATTTTTTCAAATGATTTATGAAATATACGTACATATACCACAACAAGAGAGAGAGAGAGAGAGAGAGAGAGAGAGAGAGAGAGAGAGAGAGAGAGAGAGAGAGAGAGAGAGAGAGAGAGAGAGAGTGGGGGGGACAGAGAACAGAGAAAGCATAAAATTTCATTTAATGCTGAAGGGACTTCGCCTGACTAAGTTCAAACTTTTATTTATGCTTATACACCAGTTTGTGCGAGATATATACAAACATACATACATATCCAAAGATATGAATGCAGTAGAATCCTATGGCTGTCCATACGTAAAATTGGTGGATATTTACACAGCTGAGCTCCGTATATCTGGCATCGTGGGGCATATAGTGAGAATGAATTTAGCTGTAATAGCAATTGCCTCTGCTAGACTGGTTTCACAAGCACCACGCTCTCGCAATCGACCACCGTATCTATATCTATACACATATCTACATAATTCTTTGAACGTACACGCACAGGCAAATACATGCACAAATACACAAACACACACAAAGACACATACGTACACACACTCGCTCTTTCTCACTTCCTCTATCTATTCTATTTCTATCTATCTGTTCAGTCAGTTCATGTCTATCTATGTGTTCATATCTATCCGTTCATAATTATCTGTTTGTTCATATCTATCTATCTATCTATCTATCTATCTATCTATCTATCTATCTATCTATCTATCCATCTATCTAACTATCTATCTATCTATCTATCTATCTATCTATCTATCTATCTATCTATCTATCTATCTCTCAGTTCATATCTATCTACCTATCTATTCATAATTATCTATCTATCTATCTATCTATCTATCTATCTATCTATCTATCTATCTATCTATCTATCTATCTATCTCTCAGTTCATATCTATCTACCTATCTGTTCATAATTATCTATCTATCTATCTATCTATCTATCTGTCTGTCTGTCTTTCTGTCTGTCTATCTATCTATCTATCTATCTATCTATATATCTATCTGTTCATATCTATCTATCAATCTATCTATCTATCTATCTATCTATCTGTACATAATCATCTATCTCTCCATGTCTATATCTCTATATCTGCTTATATCTATCTATCTATCTATCTATCTATCTATCTATCTATCTATGTCTACATAAGAAGAAGTGTTATACAAGGCACTGACCAAGAGCGATGGTAAACAAACTAGTCTTGCAAACCATAACTGAAGAAGTATATTTGATCTTCAAGGGCTCCTCATAGTCGCCTTTTGCCAGGTTAAGCTAAACTTCAGTGTCCAGCAAGCCAGCCTCAAATGATCTTTAATACTGTTATGAGTTTGGTCCTCACCAAGATACCCATATACCTGGCTGGCCTTGTACCAGGCTAAGCTACACAATAAATATCAGTAATTGATTATACTATTGAGTTCGATCTTCCCCAGATGTCTCACGTTTGTGATCTCGTGCTGTACTTACCTTAATGAATTTTTAAAAAAAAGTTCCCCAATCACTTCTTTCTTGATATTTCTTTAGTAGCAAAGTCTATAAATCTATCAGGACTTGAACTTGTAAACATTTATTTAGAGAACACGTGTGTAACTGGTCTCTCTCACGAATTTATAATTTTTGTTTTCCGAAATCTTTTCGTCCATGCTGCGTTAGAATTGAATGTTATGCCAGATCACTATAAATAGTAGTAATAAAATGTATAAAATCTACTCAAATAATGACCAGTGTGATTCCTTTGATTCGCCGGTCGTAACACTGGGCTATTCCACTGGTTGAAGGGGGTTGGGGGTTTGGATATTCCATGAAAATATATATATATATATACATATACATATACATATTATTGTGTCATCCACAGACAGCTGTTTCGTTGTATTACAATCTTCAATATGGCTATAGACTATCCATTATCCCATCCAGTACCACGAGGTAGGATTGAAACCTTCACTTCCGACCCGGAGGCTGGTATCCTCCCTCTACTCCACAGAACTGGACGGTCAGTGAGGTTGAATTAAAGCGATACATTTATTTGTCGTATATATTCCTCAGAGTGCTCTATTCCATGTTGGAAGTTCATTACAATGAACGAGTTACCTCACTTAATGAGTACTCAACCCTGAATAAAGGAACGTTAATTATTGTGTCATCCACAGACAGCTGTTTCGTTGTATTACAACTCTTCAGTGTGGCTATAAACTATCCATTATCCCATCCAGTACCACGAGGCAGGATTGAAACCTTCACTTCAGACCCGGAGGCTGGTATCCTACGTCTGTGCCGCGGAACTGGACGATCGGTAAGATTGAATATAAGCGATATATTTATTAACGCATAAATTCCCCATCAACTAGAGTGCTCTATTCCTATGGAAGAGCATTAGCATAAGCTTACAATGAACGAGTTACCTCACTTAAAGAGTGCTCAACCCTGAATAAAGGAACGTTAATTATTGTGTCATCCACGGACAGCTGTTTCGTTGTATTACAACTCTTCAGTGTGGCTATAGACTATATAGCTTTCTCACTCAGAAAACTGATAAAAGTACCCCCTTCCCATCCTTGGAAACTATGAACTCTTCAACTGAAACAAATTTGCTATTATTTTTCCAAAGAAAATAGTTTCGGAGGAATTCAAATATATCCGTGGACATTTTGACGAGTATCAACCAGCGTCTTGATAAAATGAGGATTTGTTGATTTCTGGGCGGAAATTAGGTATTGGTTCATGATATTGCGATCGGTGTAGTCGGTAACGACTTGGACAATGGAATCGGCGACATGAGATCAATCTTTGATCGGGTCTGCTCAAGTTCACTTCGCCCTAACGTGCTTGGGGAAAGGTATGAATGTATCCACCCAGCTACGCTTAAAATAATAGTGCTAGTTGGGTTCTCTATCCTGAGGAAAGCTACCAATCAAGGTAGACAGACAACTATGATTCCAATCCAGAGAGTGGAACATTGGAGCGGTTTCGCACCCAATTGGACGTCCTCCCGGCAGCTCCTGTAGCCAATACGCTGTCAGACGTATCGCTCTCTCCTTTATTCTCTGCATCGTCTTGTATGCACCTCGTGGACGTAGAACGTTCCATTGTCTGTACAAACTGGACTGTGGACGTCATTATAGAATTTTGGGTGCTATCTATTACAGCATGGCAGCCATCGAGATCTTTCTGAACTCAATAAACGTTATCGAGCCGTAGCAAGACCGAAAAAAGAAAAACGTGCAGAAAGAGATGGCGAATTTGCGTCACGCAATAAACGCATTCCTAATGCCAGAGACGCTACTTTAAGAAAAGAGTAATCAATCAAAAACGACCCATCACTTATATATATATATATATATATATATACATATATGATTTATTATACATTTTTGGGAATATTCAACTTTTCCACAAAATCATATTTGTTCCACACCTTTTCCCCCCCCACACACAAACATATATATATATATATATATATATATATATATATATATATATATATATATATACATGCATACATATGTATATATATACATATATATGCATACATATAAACACACGCACATACACACACACACACATTCATATATATATATATATATATATATATATATATATATATATATATATATGATTTGAACAATGGTAAGTGTGATGAACTCAGGAGTGAATGTGTATGGAAATTAGGTGCATTTATCCGTAAATGTTTTCAATTGATGGTCTAGATATGTTTCGGGAGGTATTGCCATCTACGGTCGCGTGTGCTGTGTGTGTGTGTGCCGTTTAATAGTTATGAGTTTGCTGTGGAACTTTAGTCCGTTATCAGGAGCTTTACTTAGTGAGCAAAAAATGGGATCTCATCTGCTAGGGTCATCCGGTTGTGTGTGTGCATATATATATATATATATATATATATATATATATATATATATATATACTTCATTTCATACATACAAATACACTTCATTATATATATATATATATATATATATATATATATATATATATATATATATATATATATATATATATATATATATATATATATGTGCGTGTGTGTGTGTTTGTGTGTGTGTGGGGGGGGGACAAGGTATACATTATATAAAAGTCATTGAGAATATATACAAAAATGACTGCAATAATTAGACTTCCTAAAGATAAAAGCAAGATAAAAATTGAAAAAGGAGAAGGACAAAGGGTTAGAATGTCACCAAAATTCTTGACAACAAACCTTGTAAGCATATTCAAGTGGGGGTGGGGTGGGGGTGGATAAATAGAAACTGTGGAGGATCCCCAGAACACAAAAGGTCAACAAGAGAAAACCCAGGGGAAAAAAAAGCAAACAAACTATAAAATGTAGTCAATGCTACCAAATCCCAATCAACCAAATCTCTCTTTCGAATATGACTATATAGTCGAAACCTGGAATATTTAAAAGAAATATAATTAACAATGAAATTAGATAAATTTATTTTATACACTCACGCCTGTTCATGTGCTTTTCATTTGTTCATCCGTGCATATATATATATATATATAGGGAGAGAGAGAGAGAGAGAGAGAGAGAGAGAGAGAGAGAGAGAGAGAGAGAGAGAAGAAGAGACAGACAGACAGACAGACAGATCTATAAAAAGATAAGCAGATGCATAGTGTTTTATCATTTTTCCTTGGCAACACATACACACACGCGCTTGCGCATATATATATATATATATATATATATATATATATATATATATATATATATATATATATATATATATATTTATATATATATATATATATATATATATATATATATATATTATATATGTATATATATATATATATATATATATATATATACATTAT
>OY735243.1:14942353-14982353 GCA_963457665.1 Thysanoteuthis rhombus
GTAACTTATTCACTCATCACCCCATTTCCAAAATATCGTATTGATTATCCCCATTACAGCATATATGGGTGGTGGTGATCCATAATTTCCCTTAGAATGCTGGTTTGACAGATATCATCAAAAAATAACCATAAATATTTTTCGTGTGTCATTTTAAATCTGAGAGAAACGTACGTTCCATCGGATCTACAATTAATTAGAAAAAGCCAACCGTATATAAAATATCAGAAACTGTCAACCAAAACTGTCACTAAATCTGTCAAAATAGGTTTCTTCATTTCCCAAGTTGATCTGGCTGGCTGGCTACATAGGATTATAAAGATGCATTGGGAATGCTCATATGATGTCAAGGTGGTTTCAATACTATTACAGTGACATTTCTCATGTCACTGTGATAGTATTGAAGCCACAGTCCTGAAGCATAAGCTACGACGTGGGAAATCATTCAGCAAGAATGAGTGTTGAAAAATACCGCAAGCAGCTTTTGTACGGAGAGCTTGTATATAGTGATCGTACTCCTTATTAACCAAAGATGAGGTGCAAGGATTGTCTGAAGGTCTCACTCAAAGCTGCAAATATCTCAGTTGATTACTGGGAGTCTATGGCGAGTGACCGTTGTTCTCGGCCGAAACTAAACCATCGGGGAAAAGCTACATTTTAGAAATCTCCCTTTAAAAATTAAAATGAAAAACGAAGAGAAATGGTCAGAAAGGATCTGACTTGAATAGTTGAGTGATTCTTTGGAGTAACATCATGTGATGACCATACTCGAAAGTAGAAGCCATCATGTACCACGCAAACAGTCCACAGCTAGAGGGCAGAAAAATCCACATTTTATCTTTATCATATGTAGAAGAATGGATTCTGTAATTTTTTGTCCAATCCCGACCTTACATTGATTTTGGCTGGGCAATTCAATTTACAATGCAATCTTATATTAGATTGATCCCTTAGTTTCAGTCCATCAGCATAAACGTTTGTTTGTTAAAAATTCTGAGTTTTTTTGTGATCACCGACCAAAAGTCAAGAGCAAAAAACTAATTCATTGATCAGCCATTTTACCAATTTTTAATTGATCCCCCCTTGCAACATGCTGCCAAAAGACGTTCTTCACATCGCGGTCTCTATTGAGTGTTTGAGATCTGTTTGAATTAATAAGAATTCAAAGGAACGACGTGTAATTGAAGATTGGGGAATTTCGGATAGCAATTACTTGCGTAAAGGGATGTGCAAGTGGCATAGCGGTTGAAACAGACAAGTTCGGGAGACAAGTTCAAACTCCAGTCAATGCTCTTAACGTTCACTTTGCAGTATTGCTCCTGGGAAAGGCATTTATCCACCGCATCCACATGGGTAAAATAGCAAGACTGGCTTGAGAAGAACAACTTTGGTTCTAAACCAGGCTGTGAAGCCTCTTTGGGCGATTGGATGCCAACCAATGTGGCCAATGATGCTTTTCACACAAATTTTACCGCCTTTCTCTTTTTGGCAGCACAAAAACTAAACATTTGACGCTAGTTTTTAGCTCATTTGTAGCGCTGTTTTTTTTTTCAGTTTTAGTAATTTTAAAAAGATATTTCTTGGCCATTTCAGACAAATATAGCCAGTTTTAGCAGTTAAAATGGTCATAAAACGGCTAACAGTGTTTGTTGCGCATTTTGAGGTTTTAAGGCGCTTTTATGGAGGTCAAATAAGCGCGAGAAATATTTTTGAGTTGGCAATACTGATGCCAACTTTGACTTCCGATGGTTCCCGTAATCAGATTGATGCCACACGTACGGTGCACTGGTTTCATTTGGACCACATGAACGAGGCCGAGACGGGGGATTCTGTCGATGATGGATCTGATTTTTTCCTTCGTTCCTTCCTTTTCCTTCCTTCATACTCCCTTCCTTTCGCCTTTCCTTGGTCTCTTCCTCCCTACCCCTCCTTCTTACCCCATCCATTTACCCCTTCCTCCCTACCCTTTTTCCTACCCCATCCATTTCCCCCTTCCATACTTTATCCCCCCCTTCTTTACCAACCCAATCCTTCCCTCCTCCCCTCTCCTTTCCTTCTCACTTTCTTTCCATTCCATCCTGTCTTCCTTCCCTCCGCTTCGTCCTTCCTTCCACACCTTTCCTTCTTTCAAGGCTCATTTACTTTACTGTAATAGTGTTTATCTCGCTATCTCTCTCTCTATCTATTCATCTTCTGCGACGTGTGTTAAGGACGATGTGATTCAAGATGATCAAAAATATGCAAAAGCCAAATTTCTATCCCGTAGACATCAAACAAATCAGAATAGATCAATAGTTTCTTCGAAACATTGAAAATCGAGGATCCCATCTATAAGGAAAATATTTTGGAGGGCCCTTTTTAGCATTCAGTCTTTAGACTACAATAAATGAACTAAAATAAGCAACTTTTGAACGTTAAAAATCATATCTACTTAAAAAAGATTACGTTTATTTGAATTCTAATATATAGTACTAGTCTGTGTACAATAACCATGTTTTCCATTGTTGTGCTATGGTCGTTGTTTCTGTGTCGCACGGCTGTAGAGCCCCAATGATTATACATCGAACCTCCAAGGGTCCTCAGGCCCCAATATCGAAACCACTGGCCTAGATTGTGTCTGTAACTATGTATATAACTATCTAGCAACCTGCTTTAATCTATCTCACTTCGTAACGGCAAACATAATGTTTCTTATTAGAATGTTTAAACAAAAATAGATAAGGACTTCACGGACACCCTGTATATGCAAGAGAGAATCAATGAGTCTTTGATCGATTCGGAGTTATTAGATGAATTTCGCTATGTAATGTTCATTGTATATTGGTCGATTTATGTGATGAATATCAACCCACTGCAGTGACAAGGGAGGAAATTATGTTCGAAAATAAATATTTGTTGTATCAAATAATTGTTATTTTCATCGTCAGGCTGCAGACTTATTGACATATCTATGTGTATGTATATATATGTGTGTGCATGTATGTGTGCGTGTATGAGTGTCATCGTATACTTCTTGAGTTCTACCTATCGACATTTAAAAAAAACTCTCTTATGCCTTCTCTTTTGAGTATATACATATATATATATATATATATACTTTCCACTATTCCATCCAGTACCGCGAGGCAGAATTGAAACCTTCACATCAGACCCGGAGGTCGATATCCTACCTCTGGACTACAGTCAGTAAAGCTAAATTTAAGCGATATATCTATTTAGACAGAAATTCCTCATCCACCAGAGTGCTGTATTGTGCCATCCACAGACAGCTGTTTCGTTGTATTACAACTCTTCAGTGTGGCTATAGACTATCCATTATCCCATCTAGTACAATGAGAAAGGATTGAAACCTTCGCTTCAGACCAGGAGACCGGTATCCTACCGCTGGGTTACAAAACTCGACGGTCAGCAAGGCTGACTTTTAAGCGATATATTTATTTAGCTTCTTAAATTTCCCGTCCACCTGGAATAATTAACCGTTGAATCAAGACTAACCAGACCTGTTTCATAATTGATTTTTTAAAATCAGTTCAGGATTACGTATAATATCTACTTTTAAACTAGAAAACAAATTTCCATAACAATTTTTCAAGTTACATTGGATCGGCGTCTGATCAAAGGGGAGAGAGAAAATACATCAAGCTTTTAAAATTATTGACAAAAGATAAACGTCGTCATATTCTCTGACCTTTCATCGCATACTAAAAATTTGAAATCATGGAAGTCCGTTGGGGGAGCGGGTAGCAAAACAAGTTATTCTCCTTCCACCTCTCCTGATCCTACCTTCTCACCAAGGGGCTTGAAAGTTGGAACCTCACAGAGATGGGGATCAAGGGGTAATTATGAATAGTGACAGCTTAGGACAGTTCTAGCTTGGGCGCTCCCTAGCCCCTTACATGACAACCGGCATCCGGATGTATCTTTTTGTCGACTCCCACCTACCCTTTACGCTCGAATATATCTTTTTGTTACCCCCGACCCCCTGGAAAAATGGCAGCGGATGCCCTTGTTTGGTATCAGTGTTGGAAACAGTTAACCAAAACTGTCACCAAAACTGTCAACTGAATGATTCATTGATCACCCCTTTTTTCACAATTTTTGATTTATCACCGCAACACAAGGTGCTGTCACATGGCGCTTACGCGACGGTTTCTATTGATTGACTTACCAGATCTGTCATTTAAAACATCGCATGAATATCGACCTGAATGCGAATGTTGAGTTCTTCCGATCCCGGGAGGACGGATTCATAGCTGAAATAATGTTAGCTAACATGTTAGAAATTCGATTAAGTAATTTAATTTGTTCGGAAACGTTAAAATGAGATTAATGAAGTAATTAATATGTTCGTTTGTGTTATTGCTGGACCAAGGAAAAGGAAATTGTATAGAATGTCGAATAAATCCTTCACGCTATCTGTTACCGTAGCGCGACGCCTATAAAGTTCAATGGAGCTGACAAATTCGATAACAAGCGCACTTTTCTTACTAACATATTTAGATAGATTCTCCCTCTCTATCTTTCTTTTGAGTGTTATTTTTTTCTTACTCGCCAACTTGTTCTTTCTCTCAATTGTTTCCTTCATTATTATCTTTTATCATTCCTTTCATTCATTCATTCATTCTGCCTTTCGTTCTTCCTTTCTTTTTCTCATATCTTTCTCGAACTATGCTTATTCTACCTTTTCATCACCTCAGAGTCCTTCGCCCTCTTTTTTCTTTCCTTCTTTCTCGCACTCCAATTTTCTCTGACAAGGACACATTCACTGATATTCATACACACACAGTTTCTCTCACACAAAAACGAAAAGTGCTGTACACATACATACACATACAAATAAACAAACCAGCATACACCTTCACATTCGGATCTCACGGAGGTAAGAGAGACGGATAATGTTCAATTTTTCTTATGTCTGCTCTCCACGTTTCTTGTTACAGACCCCAGTACACACCAATACACCTGGACCGGTCTATTAATTGGATTCTTCACCTTCACAAGCCGACTGAGAGATTAACAGTCTGTATTGGCTCCGTTCAGTCAGTAGTCAAACTTGCACTGTACCGAGAGGAAAATCTCGATGCCCGGAAACGAGTAATCTCGACGCTAATTTTACCACATTTGATTCAACGCCGCGTTTGTTAGACGCAGGATAATCGATCATAAAATTGATCGATGAATTAATGGTAAGGGTAATGGAACGGTGGCAGCAGCCTGTAAGGTTGGATATTGGAGAGGGAGTAGATGGGACCCTGGCTTAGTATGTCTATAGAGATGGATATCTCACCAACCATGAACTGGTTTTAAGATTACCATTAGAATGCAATTGTATCCGGTTCATATTGTATTGGTCGCTAGCATTGATCTGTTAATTGGCTGTCACTTGGCTACTCCTCTGTCATCGATAGAGCAATGGGCACCCTCTTCCAAACCGACAAGCACAAACGTATATGCACGAGATGGCAGAAACACACGTGGATTAAGCATATACAAGCACACATAGGTGACAAACATATACGCATATATATATATATATATATATATATATATATATATATATATATATATATGCACACATGACCGACAAGAGATGTGCTGACAATTGCATTGCGTGAGCAAAAGTTCGCTTACCTTTCAGAAACAAATAGACTTGCTAACACCTATGCTCATTTTATATATATATATATATATATATATATATATATATATATATATATATATATATATATATATATATATATATCTTTCATACATTGAAGTCGTCGCAAGTTCCATCCCTGCAGTAGTCCCATTTTCTTTGATATTTCATTCAAATAGTTTCAATATAATATAATATGACGCCAAATATAATAATTCTGTCGGATCATGTATCCATTTTTTAACCACATACACACACACACACGTGCGCGTATATGTTTATATTTAGAGATAGATAGATAGATAGATAAATAGATAGATAGATAGATAGATTGATAGATAGATGGATTACTTTAAAATTCTGTACGTTAATGCTGAAAATAGAATTTTCCTTTTGGAAATATAATGGCTGCATTTTCTCGAAACTACTGAGCGCCTTTATTATAAACACAATATATATATACATGTACATATATATATATATATATATATATATATATATATATATATATATATATATATATACACACACACACACATATATTTATATATATATATATGATTATATACACATATATTCTCTTTCTTCTCCCAGTTGCCTGTCTCCTTCACTCGTGCACATGCATGCACTTGCGTATTTGTCACTTACTCTATCACTCACAAATATATACGCGCGCAAACATGCACACACACTAATACACCAACGCGTATTCACTATCTCACTCAGTCAAATACTCCCAGATACATACAGGGTCATATATATAGCTTCATCATAAATCCATTGAATCTAATATGCACACATAGCACATACTCTCACACACCCCTTTCTTTCACCCTTAAACTTTAGTAAATACACACTTTAATAAATTCACATATAGACATATGCACACATATACACACGAAATTTCTTCTTTTTAACGCCTACACATAAGCCCACATGTTTTGACACATGTGCGAACACAATATTCCATGTGTCGATTGATAATACAGACCTTTATATCTTATATTCTCTAATTTCCCCTCCGTAGCGGTTTTCAATTCCAAACAGATTTTATTTTATTCTAATGACACATACCCGTTAAGAATGACGGTGTTATGTATAGCACGGCGCCAAAGAGCCTTAAGCTATTCTAATTGGTAATTTATTTTTAATTATTCAAATATCCTAATTTCAAGTTTGTTCTAAGACTCACTTCCACTCAAGCTGTTTCAATATGTGATCTCAAATAAAGTTTAAAGAGTTTCTCTGATGTAGTTTTCGTTGTTATGTAGTATCAGACGATCTAATTATCGAATCATTGGCTGTGTTATTCTATTTGGCATGGACCAAACAATTACAAGTTTTAGGTTATGACAGGAGTAGGAAAGGACAACCGTACAACCCATTATGCAATCAAACGTACTAATTTTGTGTATTTGACCTTCATTTAATTCTATCCTTTGACATCAACCAATCATACTGTTAAACATACTAATTTGCGTACATGACTTTCATTTTATTCTATACTTTGACATCAATAACTAAAATGCGAAGGAAGCCGCTAACTGTAATCATTTTGCGACAAGGTCTTTTAGGTTTCAATAACCGTCTGATAACATTAAGTGAAAGGTGTGTGAAATTTATTTTCAGTTTATTTAAAATGAAATATCAATTCATATTGAATGAAAGTTTTTGGAGAGTTTCATTTTTGAACATAGCCGTTTGGTAACGTTTTCTCTAATTACAATAAACGATCATCATCATCATCATCATCATCATCATCACCAGTCTTTTAACGTCTGTCGTTAGACATGGACCTTCCCCAGGATTCGCCACTATTCTCTATCATGGGCGTCGCAGAGCCAGTATTTCCTGAATCCGTCCAGTTAATCTCCCCATCTTGTGTTCTGTCGCCCTCAGTTTCTTATGTGATCTCTGGCGATCCATGATGTGAGACGTGATGTCCGTCGGTTGTCTTTCATTTTTGCAACATGGCCTGCCCATTGCCATTTGAGTTTTTTAATAGTTTCTATGATGTCACAGACAGCCGTTTTCTCCCTTATATACTGTGCTATCTTGTGATCTCTTCATGTAAGGTTGGACATGATTCTCTCATGTGCACGTTGCATACTTCTCAGTTTGCAGGTCTGCTTCTTGGTTAGGTCAATAAACGGTATTTTTTGTTTATTAAATTGCTAATGTAGGTTTGAATTCAGTGAAACATTAGAGTTATCTAGCAATAGTGTTGACATGATCCTTGAAGGAATGGCAGGGGCAAACTCAGCATCAAATTTTCTATAGACTTTGTTTATAATGCTGGCGATGATTCATTTTCACTAACCTTGGTTAAGTTTTGTACAAGGCCTCAGGAATGGGGCACTTAGTGAGAACTAAACGAACTCCAGTAGAGAGATTACCTTGTTTGATATCGTTCAATTGTCATCATTGCAATGTACTACACATCAAAGTTGTTTAATAAGACCTGTTTGATTCTATAGTTAGTCCAACGTTCTAACAAACGTAACTTAGTCTCATGAAGTGTGGAAGAGAGAGAGAGACAGACAGACAGACAGACAGACAGAGTTTTGAAGAGGATGATCCGTCTGCATCAGAGAGAAAGGGGCAGAGATAAGAGAGAGAGAGAAAGAAAGAGAGAGAGAGAGAGAGAGAAAGAAAGAGAGAGAGAGAGAGAGAGAGAGAGAGAGAGAGAGAGAGAGAGAGAGAAAGAGAGTCTCATATCCATACATAGATACATACACATATTATTATACATATCCATTATCCCATCCAGTACCACGTGGTAGGATCGGAAGCTTCGCTTCAGAACCAGAGGCTGGCATTTCACCTCTGCCCTACGCAGACCTGGACGGTCATTAAGGGTGAATTTAAGTAATATATTTACTTACGCACTATTCCCCATCCACCAGAGTGCCCTATTCCATAATCAGAAGAGCATTGCTTATAGCTCATAATGAACGAGTTACCTAACTTGAAGAGCGCTCAACCCTGAATAGGGGAGCGTTGATTATAATAATGATAATGATTAAATAGTTGAGTCATCCACAGATTGTATTACAACTCTTCAGTGTGGCAATAGACTATCGATAAGGAATGTGATGACAATTGCATAGCGTTTGTTCGATTATTTTTCTGCAAATTGTAGCGGAACACTCCTTGAGGATCGAACTCATTACAGCGGTAATAGCCAGAATCACAAGCTCATTACTTTGTAAAAGTTGGGATTTCATGAAATTACTGGGATTTCGAAAAATCCCAAGGGATTTCAAAAGGTTACTTATTTCAAACTTTTTATCTCCATCATCATTTAGCGTTTTAGCGTCTGTTGTTGGACATGGAACTTCCCAAGAATTCGTCAGACCTCTCTATCATGGGCATCATGGAGCCAATAATTTCTGAACTCTCATCACGTCATCTTATATTTTGTCGGCCACGATTTCGCATGTGGTCTCTGGGAATCCACTCGGAGAGTCGTTATGTCCAGCGGTTGTCTGCCAATCTGGAAACATGACCAGCATAAAGCCATTTGAGTTTTGCAATGGATGTTTCGGTCTATCGTTTTTCCTTTAATATATTGTGCTGTCGTGTGACCCTTCCACGCGATGATGAATATGATTTTCTCCTGTGCACGTTGCATGGTTCTCAATTTGAGAGTCAATTTTTTGCTTAGGTTTCATTATTGAGCTCCATTGATAACTATCGAGAAGATGCATTCGTTGTAGAACATTTTTTCAGAATTAATGGCATTTTTTTCTTTTTAGTGTTGAGCTTGCTACCGAAATCTTATCTGTCTATAAGGACTCTTCGCTTGATTTCTTTTTTCTTTCGTGGATTTAATCGAGATTCATTGTCTTTGGTAGATGTAGTGGTCTACTTCCTTCATTTCTGCGCCTACAATTTTGATTGTTGTGTCTTTGTCCCCAACATGTTCGTTATATATAAACGAATAAATGAATTGGTACAACGATTGATAGTATAGCCGTTCTGTCAGAGCCATCGGTTCTCGTACGATCGCCGAAGTTAAGTAACGTCAACCCTGGTCTAGATGAGTGACCGTCAGGGAACACCAGGTGCCATGAGCAGCTGGGGATCACACAGGAAGACTCTCTGGACGATTCCATTAATCCTCTCAACAGGAGACCGATTTCTTCACAATACTCAATAACGTAACCAAAGACCCCTAATCAATACCCTAAGAACCGTTTGATTGGCCTGGCTGCGAGTAACGAGAAATGAATAAATGTACGCCTTCATAATTGACTAAATTCAACAATACCTTACTTGTTAACATTCTTTCTAACTTTCTTTAGTCATAAGTGATTTTCTTAGCATTACGCGGACTTGGCATTCGTGCTGGTCACCCATTCAGTACGAGTAAGGCTTAACGTTGTTTAACTTTGATGATAAATTTGAAAACGATGTTACCAACGATCTATGATTATAAGCTTCTGTCAAGAGTAAGTAACAGGAAGATTGGGTTGGTTGGTCGTAGATGTCTGTTTTTATCTGGCAAGGGACAGCACTCGCTATTGTTAAGCTAAAATGTTCTAAGGTAAGGTAGGCTAAAGAGAGGTAATATATATATATATATATATATATATATATATATATATATATATATATATATATATATATATATATATATATATATATATAATATGATCTGTAAAGATACAGACTCGGGAGTAAAGTGTTTTGAGGTAAGGTTTATATATATATATATATATATATATATATATATATATATATATATATATATATATATATATATATATATATATATAATTGACGCTCTCCTATTCAGGTAACTCGTTCATTGTAAGCTTATGCAATGCTCCTCCAACTTAGGAATAGAGCACTCTGGTGGATAGGGAATATACATGCGTAAATAAATATATCGCTTAAGATTCAACCTTACTGACCGTCCAGTTCCGTGGAGTAGAGAAGTATACCAGCCTCTGCACAAAAGTTGGTACACACACACACACACACACACACACACACACAAGACATCTACCGAAAATGTATACAAGATCTTATATATACACATTTATAACAAAACGCAGTTTTTTTTAAAGAAAGCACAAATACTTTCATTTTCATTGATTATGGCCAAATCGTGATGGATATTTCGGTTCTTGTTCGATCATCGGAGTTGAGCATCGTCTGGTCAAAACTTAGATGAGTGTTCACCTAGACGCAACAGATGCTGTAAGCAGCTGGGATCCAACCCACTCTCCAGTGAAGACTTTCGGCCTACTTGGCAGAGTGAGATCCATCGCATTACCATATCTTCCGACCTGTTGATTCACAATCAGCAGTAGGCAGAAGTAGCTTCACATGATCATCGATTAAACGTGTATAAAACTGAATGTTGGCGACTTTGTAGTCTTCGGACCAAGCACCCACCAGTACTTTGCGCCCTGGGCGACGGTCCTGCTGTCATACATTGGACCAGCAATGCTCAAGACTAAAGAATGTTGCTAGTAATCCACACGAACATGGGCGTCCGCCTCTGCTTTTCTGGGGTAAAGAGACAAAGTGGATATATTTCATATGATCCAAGGGAGTGGAGAGGATATATCTGGATGTTGGTTGTTGGGCAAGAGACGACGGATGGTCTAAACTGTGATTCGCCCTAAACTGTACCTGTTCATGGTGACCCCTTGAACCCCGGCCTCTCCAAGGTTCCAACTTTCAATTACCCTCGTTCTCGACGAGGAGGACTAGCCCGGGGGTATCAAATGCCCCGTTGGATACTCCCAGGGGAAACACGTTGCATACAGCTCTCTACTTTCTGACTATTTGACGAATACAGAGATGATAAAAACTGGAATGGTTGCCGTTTTATGGATACAGGGTGAGGAACAATTGACTCAGTATTAAAAATGATGTATAAATAATGCAAATAATCATGTAAATATTCCTCTAATTTTGTGAAACAATAAAATTAAGATATTACTAATTTTCAGTAGGGGGTTTCATTTCACCCATCCTGTGCATTTGAATATACACGTATTGTTTATTCTTGTGTACTTTTGGTCGATCAAAAGGTTGCATTGCAGTTTCAGTTACACATGGGTTTTCATTGGATGCATTTGCTATGCCCACGTCCAAGATGTTCAGATTTGCAACGCGAGAAGCTCCAATTACACTCTTATTTATACATATTCGACACGGATTCGACAGTTCATGTCCGACAGAATGTAGTAATTCTATAGTCAATTAATTTGGAAAGATATTTCGTCCGGCACTGGAACTAACCGAGTAGCATATCAAACAGCCGACCAGGTCATCGCATATATATATATATATATATATATATATATAATTATATATATATATATATATATATATATATATATATATATATATATATGTGTGTGTGTGTGTGTGTAGAGATGTAGAGAGAGAGAGAGAGATAGAGAGAGAGAGGGGGGGATTTCTTTTTCGTTTTGGAAAGTTAGATACTGATTCATTGATGGGAAATGAAGCCGTGCAATGAGATATATTTGCAAGTTTAACTACAATACCCAGACCAAATTGTATTCAAGGCTTAATTGCTTGAAGCTTGACTATTGGTGGATTTGGAAAGTGAACAGCTAGATTTTTTTAATAACAAACCAATACTCTTTAGTTCAATTTTATGCATACATAATCCCCAACCAGTATATACATTTTAAACATGGACAACTCAACATATTTACATGTGCAGATATAAGTTCAAATATAACCTTTTTTTATGAAGGCAGATATCCACGAAAACATACGCACACGCATATATATATATATATATATATATATATATATATATAATATAATATAAAATAGCACAGATTGTTACAATGACTCATTACAGATATATTTTGTTTCACTTGAAAAGATTTTCAAAGGAACTCAAATAAATGCTCAGTACCATCGATATATATTTATATATATATATATATATATATATATATATATATATATATATATATATAGTAGAAATAAGCGGATCAATATTTGTACACACACACACACACACACACACATATATATATATATATATATATACATATATGTGTGTGTATGTGTGTGTGTGTGTGTGTGTGTATGTGTTCAACTTGATAAAACGATATATGTATTAATATATGTATTTTATATGAAGGCACGTGTACATGAATACACATATGCAGATAAACCAAAACATTCTTGCATTTTGTAAATTTCTCCCCTCTCCTCACTCGACCTGAACCTTTATAATGGTATATATTAACCTACTTTCTCTCTTTCTCTCTATCTATCTGTCTATCTATTGATGATGTATCATGCAACGAATATCGAGCTCATTTCATTAGGAAATCGGTTTGCGTGGTTACCTCGCTAAGCAGTTCTCTACGGTGGGCACACCCATAATTGTTTCTTTACATAAATATAATTATTTGCTGAGCTTAGTTTCATCTGGCAATAGGCCACAGAAACGGAGCACCTAGAAACTATCGAAATACTGCATTTATTTATGGCTCTGGATGATTATCTGGACAACCCCTTACGGTAAGCACCCAATAGAAAAGCATATTTATCTACAACAGTTTCTACGTATGCATGTGTGTGTGTACTTCATATGTGTAGAGATGAGTGAATGTGTCTTCTTGTGCATTTGTGGAAACAGGTACGTATTTCAAATGCGTGCATATACAACTATATCCTAGCCGTATGTGTATATAACTGATTATTTTCATGTATGCGTATATAACTGATTTTTTTCATGTATGTGTATATAACTGTATTTCGTATGTTTGTTTATAATTGTTTTACCGGTGTATGTTTAAATAACTGCGTTTCAGATGTATGTGTATACCTTTTCATCATTATTGATTTGCCAACGTATTTACAATCATGCATACATACAAACATGATACTTCATCTTGTCAGATGATAACCATCTCATCCTTTCTCCTGGTCACCCTGCTTCATTCCACTACGCCCATGTGCTCTATGGTGGATCTTAAGACCAACTGCAAACCTGCAAAGTAGAAGTACATGCATATAATCAAACTTACGTACATGCAACGATACATACATGCTGTCATATATTGATTACTCACAAACATCCATATAAGCCTACATATACATACATACATGCTATAATATATGCATACACGCAAATAGTCATGTATACATACATATAATCATTTATATATTGACACAGACACAGACTAATCTAAGTACGATCATACACATATAAACAATCATGCGTACATATAAATGCACGCATATATATATATATATATATGTATATATATATATATATATATATATATATACTATCAAATATACGTCCATATAATAGAAACTATTAAAGAACTTAAATGGCAATGGGCAGACCATATTGCAAAAATGACAGACAACCGATGGACATCACGACTAACAACATGGATCCCTAGAGATTACATGCGAAATCGAGGCCGACAGAGTACAAGATGGAGAAATAAACTTGATAAATTCAGAAAATACTGGCTCCGTGACGCCCATGATAGAGAATTATGGCGAATTCTGGGGAAGGTCCATGTCCAACGACGGACGTTAAAAGACTGATGATGATGATGATGATATGTATATACATATAAACACATACATAAATAAGTACATTAACTACACACGCATAACCAAATCATTCTCTACCTACGTACAATCATGTATCCAAATAGTGATGGGTGCATACGGTTATATGTACTTGCATACATATAAACATAAATACGTACATTTCACAGAAGAAACGAAAACGTACATTACATACAAGCAAATTAGCGATCGTATCTGTGCAAACGTAACAAATCCAATGTAGTGAGACGTGGATGTGAATATACAGATATGTGCAAATGAGTGTGCGGACACGAGTGTATTTATTCACAAATACGCAACCTCTCACTCTTTCACTCTCCTTTATCCCTCTCTCTCCCTATCTCTCTCGCTCACACTTACATACACGAACACACACACACACATACATATATATATATATATATATATATATATATATATATATATATACTGACACATTCGTTTACGCACACTAAAAAATGCACCACCACCTCATGAGTGAGCGGAGACGGGTATTTATTCACAAATTCGTTCTCCCTATCACTTTCTCTCCCCACTCTCTCTCTCTCTCACATATATATGTATATATACATATGTATATGCATATGTATTAACACAGCACACAATCGGTCACACACACTACGGCGAGAACTAACACCATACGAGTGAGTGGAGACGTGTTGTTCTTATTCAAAAATGTACGCTCTTCCTCTCTCTCCCACTCACTTTCTCTCACATACTCACATACACACGTGTACATCTACACTGACACACAATTGGATATACACACCCCAGCATGCAGTGCCACCACAACATTTTGCACACGCGTATGTCTTTGTTTCCACTTGAGTTTACCAAAAAGGATTTTTGTCGCATGTGAAAGATCAAGCCACTAAGCCGCTTATTTTTGATTTGTCTCCTTGTCTTCTTTTTCCCATTGTTTTTTTCCTATAAGTGTTTGTAAGGGATAAAAAAGAAAAGAGAAAAGATAAGTGAAAGGCTTTGTATTTTCAGAAAGAAGTCATCCGTCATTATCTATTTAGAAGAAGTTAATGTCAAACGTAAAAGGTAAAACCTTCCTGTGAGGAATTATATTTGCACAGTTGTTGTAGCGGTTCATGGCAATCGTCATTTACAAAGAAATTAGTTTTTCTATGTATGTATGTATGTATGCATGTATGCATATATGTATGCATGTATGTATGCATGTATGTATGTATGTATGTCTCTTTCTCTCAGTCTATCTCAGCCATGTCATACTTCAAAACCTATCTCGATAAATTCTTATCTATCTATCTATCAATCTATCTCGGTATCTATCTATCTTAGTATCTATCTATTTATCTCTGTATCTCTGTATCTCGGTATCTCTGTATCTCTGTATCTATCTATCTATCTATCTATCTATCTATATATATATCTATCTCAGGCTGTTAATATCATTTTGCTCATATCGATCTCATTCACATTTCTATCAGTATGTATCTCTCTTTATATATATATATATATATATATATATATATATATATATATATATATATATATATATATATATATATATATATATACATATATATATGTGTGTGTGTGTGAGTGTGTGTGTGTGTGTGTGTGTGTGTGTATCTTCGACTGTCGGTCTGTTTCTCGCTGTCGCTGTCTCTGTCTCTGTGTCTATAGATATACATATACCCAGCCATGATGCAAGCTTTCGCACAACGATCCCTGATTTCCTGAGAGTTGTTGATGATGAATATCTAGTTGTCAACTTTGCCAGAAAGCAAATTCCTTATTGAGAAATCAATTAACCAACTTTTTTTCAATGGAGCATATTAAAACAAAAATGAAAACTTGAGTGTGGGATACCATAGATACATACATATATGTATGTGTTCGTGTGCATGTATTTGTGTGTACATATGAGTGCATATGTGTGTGTTTGTATACAGCTGCAGGCATCGCTAACGAAAACACTAAAGTGATAAACCGTTAAAAATTCAGCGGAAGCAAGGATAATCGCTAACCACTTACTTCTCCAGCCAGTAGGTTCGGATGCGATGAATAAATTGTTATAATTGAGAAATATAGAACGTTCAGCCAGACGGAAGTATTGTAATGGAAAGTCTGAGAAAAATGAAGATCTTTGAGAATATAATGACTTCATGGATTCATGAGTGTGATTAGTTTCTTTTCTTTTGTCTCTGTCCCCGTTTCCACTCTTTTTTTCTGAATACATTCTTGTTAGAAGTTTTCATCTGTTATTTTCCAGGCTTTCCCCTTATCTCCCCTCTGCCTCAATTGCATTCAGTTGCAGCGTACCAAGTAATCCCAATTATAACGTACCACCCTGCCCCAAATTTGTTTTTTCTAAAAATAATTCTCTCCCAAGAAAAGGTTCTGACAGAAGTTGATTGAAATATAGAATACGTACTGTTTATGACCACTTCTCAAAATAGACCCCGCTATCATCAACTGCACAATACAGCAGGAATTATGCAATTGTTTGTCAAAGTGAAAAAGTCACTTACCAGGGTGAAAAAACTTTTTTTATGCAATACCTTTCGTGTTTACAATACACATGACTTAAACTTACGTAGAAAAATGGCTGAAATCTTTCTGCTCTAAATGAGGGTACCAGTGGTAGAAACACAAATTGAAGCAAATGATTCAAACCAACCCAGTGTACAACTAACCCAGTGTCCCCTATTAAAATACGTGGAATTGCCAATGATTTGGTGGAGTGTTCATCAGCTTCCAATATTGTAGTGTTTTGTTGGGTATAGATTTCTCAATTTTTTCTATGATGATAAGTTTAATGTATTTAGTATATCTCTGAATTTTTGAGATGAGGTATTATTATTATATCTATTGGTATTCGGACCATCCTCATCTTGGTTCTTTTTCATACATACCTGACGAAGGCCGTAGAGTGCAACGGCCGAAACGTTGTATGAAAAACAACCAATTTAAGGTATTTATTGAAATCATGGCTTATTGGGTGAAAGTCTATTTCAACCGGTAATTGATTGTGTCGGTGTAATGTTCTTATTCAATGCCTATAATTTTTGCATAATATCAATTTGTTTTTCAACCTGCCCTACGTATTGCACATTGCAGAGGGTTCATTCTTGGAGGTAGATGGCATTTCTGCATTTTCAGTTAAGATGGTAAATTTTAAAAGCCTGCAGTCAAAGTGCTGAATGCATCTGTAAATGGTCGCCACAGATTTTCTTCTCGTTGTAAGGTTGAGAAATTTGACAGTTTTGTTTTAGGCGTTTTTGGATAACTCTGTCGTTCATTATGATGTAACTATCTTTCTTTGAGGTTTCGAGAACGATGGTAAGAGACTAAACCTAAACGCTCGGCTATTTATCTCAATGGTTAGAGCATTGATACGTTGAAACAGCCACCGTATCGGCGGCAGGTTCGATTCCTGCGGCAGTCCTATTTTCTTTAATTGTTTATTCTATTTACGTTGTCTAAATTGAGTGATATGTTTACTGTGTAACGACGGGAGATCATTTCAAATAAGTTTCTATATGATATAACACAATTCATAATTCATTCTGTCGGACCAAATATGTCCATTTCTTGAATACGCACGTGCGTGCGCGCGCGCACGCACACACATACACACACATATATATATATATGTATATATTTATATATATGTATATACTTATATATATGTATATATTTATATATAAGTATCAGTAAGATTCTCTGTGGGCTTCTGAATCTTTCCTTCTTGGTTATTCCTCTCTGACAGCATACACGGTGAAATACAAACATTGGTAAGGAAACCACATTTTTATTTCCTGTTTCAAGTGAGTGCACAATTATATACCTACATGATTTGCCAAGTGCATGTCTGTATTCTTTGTCTGTTAAATCCCCTCTCAAAGGAAATCTTTGATATTTTTACGCATGGGTAACTTCCCTATTCGTTATTCCGTCATTTGTGAGAGAAAGGTGATTGTACAGAATGATATTGGGATTCTGAGTTCATTTCTAAATTCAATTAGCCTCATACCTTTTCTTTCTATGCTAAGCTTTTCGTATAATTGCAATTGTAAAATTACTTTACGTCATTTTTTGACGGCGAGCGTAAATTAGTTACAAATTAACTCGTAGCATTCTAAGTTTGGATTGGAAACTTTGTTTTGTTTTAAGATGAATGTTTATAAGCGCTTGTCGTAACTGTTTTTCTAAGATTAATACGAGGATAAGCTCTGTTTGGCTCATGAGCATATTAGTAGAGTACTCATTCTAAATAATAGTAAAAGCTGCACAATGACAGAATTAACTAACTGGTTTGCTAACTACTAAACTCGATGGACAGGATCAAGAAATATAGATACAGAGGGTGAGACTGAAATCATTTGGAATCGCCAATTAAAGTTTCAGCATTGGTTTCCCTGGTTTCCAAATGGGACTGGCTGGCCAGGTTGTACTAATGGAGCTAGATGACCGAAAAATTAAGCATTTACTATTGCTTTTTTATTTTTTTTATAATCCAAGCCCATTCACAAAATCGATTGTCATATCAGCATGCATCTAACAAAATAATGTCAAAATTGGCATAACTTATTAATTGATCACCCTTTTTTTATTTTTTTCAAAATCAACGCACTCAACACGGCTGGTGACAGTTTCTATTGAGTGACTAACCAGACCTGTGGTGCTTTTATTCAAAAAAGTTGAACGTCATAAGATCTGTGCTGTTCGTGGAGAAGGTACTGTGAATGATCGTACGTTTCAAAAATGATTTGCGAAATCATGTGGTGCAGATTTGTCGTTGAACCATGGTCAAGTAGATCAGTTGAAGCTGATTGAGATCAAATCGACGTAAGTTTGAAATAATCAACGTAGATATAACATAATCAAAATATCAAAAATTAAGCGTGGAAAATCATTTGCATCAGTCTGGTTATTTACTATTTGGTGAGGAGTTTTTCACGTAAGTTGAGCGATATTTGATTTGAGACTTAAACTCGTCGAGAGATTTCCGTTTTTTTCTTCAAAGGGCCTTTAATGCAATGTGAATACTTTACAACAACGTGGGATGCATACGATCGTGGGGCAAGCAAAATAAACAACTTCCAAAGGTACCAAAGACCGAGCTTCATCCAAAGGTAAGATGCTGTAAATACAGTGGAGAGTCACCGTGAGCTCCTTCTAGAGAAACAAACGATTGATCCGAACAAGATATGCTCCTAATTAGACCAATTGAAGGTCAAAATTGACAAAAGTATCGAAAAATAGTCAAGAGAATGGGCATGATTTTCCATCACGATGACACCAGACCGGATGTTTCTTTCGAGACCAGGGAAAAATTGTTATAGTTTGATTGGGACATTTTCACTCAACGGTACTATTATCATACACTCCGTTCTTCACAGAATCCTTTTAATGAAAAACAAAAAATCCCCTCTGACCCAAAAGACAGATAGAGCAGATTTTTTGGCCAAAGAAGATGAAAGAAGGCACTGGGTATTGGAATGAAGTTGGTTGAAAAATGACAGAAGATTATGGAAGGAAACGGTAAATAGTTCTTGTCTGAATTGTGTTAGATGGATGTATTAATCGTTATGTATGATATGGTCTGACTATCTATAGCCAACGGTGCACGACCGAAAAATTGTGAATGAATTAACACGCAGACTACGAGAAAAATCTGACCATATAATACATAATCGTAAATACGATGTTACATTCATTTTGTTGCTCTTGTTTATATTTCGCGATTATTTTGTAATTTGTGTATCATCACCTGTGACAATTAAAAGTAATTTTGTTAGTAATGTTTGAACCTTTTGGAGCTGGGAGTTGCCCAAGCAGATCTTTTTTTTCTAAGATATTCGAATCATATGTCTATTCAGCCAAATGTCTGTCGGTAGAATGTCTAGTCGAAGAAATGTCCGTTCGAGGAACTGTAATTAGGTGACAGCATGACATTTATCAGTATTCTGGAAGCATTGATTTTAGTCTCTCCCTCTGAACCTATTTCTTTTGATCCTGACCATCGAGCTTAGTAGTTAGCAAACCAGTTAGTTAATTCTGTCATTGTGCAGCTTTTACTATTATTTAGAATGAGTACTCTACTAATATGCTCATTAGCCAAACAGAGCTTATCCTCGTATTAATCTTAGAAAAACAGTTACGACAAGCGCTTATAAACATTCATCTTAAAACAGAACAAAGTTTCCAATCTAAACGTAGAATGCTACGAGTTGATTTGTAACTACCGCGATTTTGATAGTTTTCAATCTTTGACTCTTTAATTAATTCAATTTTGACTCTTGTGTTTTGGGAATAATTCCAAGTGTACATGGGCACGACCATGACTATCACGTTCCATAGTTTTCTAACTTTCTGGTCAAGGTTTTTGTATTTTCCAATGTTTGTCTTTCTTCTGATTTCCCTCTATGTACGCTTGCACAACCACATCTACTATCTGGCAGGTCCTCTTTCCCCTATTTACTACTCCCAGACCTGCCTTCTTCTTCTTCTTCTTCTTCTTCTTCTTCTTCTTCTTCTTCTTCTTCTTCTTCTTCTTCTTCTTCTTCTTCTTCTTCTTCTTCTTCTTCTTCTTCTTCTTCTTCTTCTTCTTCTTCTTCTTCTTCTTCTTCTTCTTCTTCTTCTTCTTCTTCTTCTTCTTCTTCTTCTTCTTCTTCTTCTTCTTCTTCTTCTTCTCATTATTATTATTATTATTATTATTGTTGTTGTTGTTCTTCTTGTTCTTCTTGTTCTTCATCATCATCATCATCATCATCATCATCATTATTATTATTATTATTATTATTATTATTATTATTATTATTATTATTATTATTATTATTATTTTCTTTGATTTCAGTTTATGGAAATCACCAGCCGGGTCTCAATCAGAAACGTAAGGCTGGCAAACCTTGTAAGTACGCTTGCACAACCACATCTACAATCTGGCAGCCCAGGCTTTAGGAGAAAAAATGGATAAGGGCAGGGCTTTTACATATACAGACGATACAACACTTTTCCAAACATACTTTCATATATATATAAAGTGATTCATGTTGGTGTCGTACAAACGATCACATTAACAAGAATTTTCTAATAATGTGTGCAGAAGTGGTAAGAGCTATTTTGGTATTTCATATATGCTGGGCTTTCCAAGGATCTTATCGGTTAATTCACTGGTCCCTTTTTTGAGTAACTAAAGGCTTCAACAACAATAGGAATTGATTTTGTCCTGAGCTTCCACTTTCTACTCATTTCTGTTTATGGGTCTTTATATTTTGAGAATTGTTGTTGTTGTTGTTGGTATTATTATTATTATTATTATTATTATTATTATTATTATTATTATTATTATTATTATTATTATTATTATTATTATTATTATTATTATTTGCAATCTCACACCAGTTGCCTGGTGATAACCGCTGGAGTTTGAGTGACAGCAAGTCTCCTCAAGTCTCCAGCCCTTCTCTCCTTGTTCTCATAGACCACAGCAATACTGCAGTTTACAGTTTCACACCGGTTGCCCAGTGGTCATTGCTGAAGACTGAGTGACAATAAGTCTCCTCAGGTCTTCAGCCAACATCTCTTCTCTCCTTTGCCTATCATGCCAGTGCTGTGGTTCACATTCCCGCTTTCATTTCCCAACTTTTGTTAGGTCACTGTTAACAATTAGTGTTGCAATTATTATTATTATTATTATTATTATTATTATTATTATTATTATTATTATTATTATTATTATTATTATTATTATTATTATTATTATTTCCACACCAGTTGCCGGTTGGCCAACGTTGAGTGATAGCAAATCTCCTTAAGTCTCGAGCTCTTCCCTTCACACTCTCACAATCCACAGCAGTGCTGTGGTCTATAGTTTCGCGTCCGTTGCCTAGTAATTATAAAGGCTGTGAGACAATATCTCAGTGCCTCAGTGCAGTGGTTTGTACCTTCTCCAACATGCCTTTTTCCTGGCTTCTAGGCCATTAGTGATAACTGGGTGTCGTAGATCTCACATTTTCCAGTACTCTCCTCAGTATTCGTGCAGAACCCAATAGTTCTGTGGTTTGTGTAGCCTCAATACTGCCTCTTATCCCCAGTCCCACCAATCTCGTTCTCAGTGCTTTTGGTTTTCTTTCCCTTGTCTATGATAATCTGGTCTGGTCTTTGCTTGGATGGGGTGGTCAGTTTGGATGTCAAAATCCCAGAGTAATTCATGGCTTCCATTTTCCAGGGTTGTCTCCAGTTTGTGGTAATACCACTGGTCCACATAGTTGGATCCCATTCATTTGCACAGTTCCCTATGTATCGCTGTTGCTATCCTGTCGTATCTGTTTTTGTACTCTTTCTGGGCTAGTTGACTACATTCACTGGTTATGAGGTTTATGGTCTCATCCTTTCTTCCACATGGGCGCCATTTTTCTCCAATGTTGATTAGAGTGTATGGAAATCTAGGCCTATCAAGAAAAGGAAAAGACTTCACCCAAATCCAACATGATTAACGTTGCTACCTTTAGAGAAAAGGTATCTGTTGACCACTATCAAATCCAAATAGTACACCTGATGAAGGCTGTAGAATGGATAGGCGGAAACGTAGTGTTTACTCAAACAACAAGGAGAAGTTCAATCATCCGAAAAACTCTTTTGATATTGTCGAGCCTCCTTAAAAACTAAATTCACTTAGCATAGCATGACAGAAACAAAACTGGCGGGGGGAGGGGTACTATTTATATATGGTGCATGATTCTATCAATCAGAGAAAGTCTACAGGCTTTGAAAATCTTGATTTCAACCCTGACTTTCCATCAGGGATTGAACACCTACCACTTGCACCGGGGAAAACAAACAACCACCTCAGACACCGAAGTAGGCTGCATAGTCATAATTCATTACAATGGTAATTAGGTTCGTCTAGAGTGCATCTCATATGTACGTCTTTGTTGTCGTCATTATTATCACTGTTGTGGTAATTATAATTCCTGTTGCTATTTCCACTATTTCACACCTATCATGACCATCATCATCATTGGTGTTGTTAATGTTATCACCTTCCCTATTGATAATGTTATCAATATCCTTGCACCGATTTCAATGCTATTATCAACATTCACTCATTATCATCATCATTCAATGGAAGAGAGGAAAAGCCAGAGACTGTACTGCGACAATAGAGGTGATGATTGTATCGAACCTACCATTTATTGTCAGAAGCATCATTGTTGTTGTCGCTATCATCATTCTTTTTTTGTTATTATCAAGGTCTGAATTCATTTTCATTATCCACCGAATTTTTCACAGGAGGCAATTTATTCAAATTGATCAATCCACCCTCTTTGTTTCTCTGTCCCTTTCTTTTCTCCACGCCCTCTCTCACTCCCCCTCTGTCTCATCCCTTCTCTCTGTCTCTCTCTCTCTCTGTCTCTCTCTCTCTCATTCAGCCCACCCCGACCCTAAGATATTCAGCTTCTGCGTCATCTTCCATCCCGTTGTTTCAGTTCTTTCAGCCCATCGTTTTGATGATTTTGTTTCGGTGGGGTAGGAGCTGGTCAGGGAGGGGAAGGAATACTGGGTGGGGATAGGGTAAATGCTACAGGATGTAATGGGGATAAAGAAAGCCATGGAGGCAAAAAAAAATAGGGGGGAAGACGGTGAGAAGAAAGTAGTGGGTCATATTCAATATAACCACACCTTTCCTCATTTCCTCGCTTTCATTGACACCCCCTTTCCCTATTTTTCATCCCCTCTTACCCGTGCCCCTCCCGACTGCCCCTCTCTCTTCCTATTTCTTTGTCTCTTTTGTGGTGTTTCTTCTTTTTTATCTTTTGCATGTCGGTACAGCAAACCAACTAAGACTCCACACACATACACTGTACACTATTGCCCTTATGCACATACACCCACAGATATGTTTGACCCCTTAACTCCCCTCTCTCTCTCTCTCTCCCTCTCTCTCTCTCTCTATATATATATATATATATATATGTGTGTGTGTGTTTATATATCTATCTATCTATATATATATATATAGTCAATGCACTTGAAACAACAATGGTCTAAAGAATACATGGATCAAACATTATACAAGGGAAATTTCAGATCGAACTCCACTAAATAAATGAGTCACTCTACTAACTTACTGATCGATTGATATACACGTAGGTACATCGAAAACACAGGAGTCTACCGTCGAAAAAAGCATTTATTTCGCTCAATAATGATAATAATAATAATAATAATAATAATAATAATAATAATAATAATAATAATAATAATAATAATAATAATAATAAACAATAATGATGATGATGATGATGATGATGATGATGATGATGATGATGATGATGATGATGATGATGATGATGCTGTTGCTGCTGCTGCTGCTGATGATCTTTTTTTTCCTTTTTCTTTTGACAATCCACTAGTGAATATTAATCACATACCGAGCATTATACTGTGGAAATTTCAGCAAATAATTATGCGTCAAGCCACGGACTTATTGATAGATCTTCGTATATATCTGTACATATGAGCTTGTGTATGCGTGTGTGTGTTTGTTTACACACTGGACCCTGAATTATCTTCTCAAATAAATGCTCCACGCATCTTCAACGTTTTTCCACGCACAATATTTTTTTCATATTTAATTATACTTTCATAAATACAATTACATATATATATATATATATATATATATATATATATATATATATATATATATATATATATATATGTATATATATATATATATATATATATATATATATGTATATATATATATATATATATATATATATATATATATATATATATATGAAATAGTTATATGCTAATGCATACATAAGAAATAGAGTTTCAAGAGTAAACAGCTGAAATAGAATGCACTTATACATACATATGGCGGGAATATAGTTATATACACACACTTCTGAAATGCATACATATTTTTAGGAATGCATACTGTAAGGGTTCATCCCTACAAATACAAAGTATGCACACATTTATACATAGACACTATTGTAGATACATATGCTTTTCTGCAGGGTGCCTACCGTAGGGGGGTGTCCAGTAAGATTGTAACTCAGAGCCATTTGTAAAACCAGTTAATTCGATATCCGTTCCAGAGGCCTTTTGCCTGACGAAGCTAAGCTTGGTAAATAATTGTACTTATATACATGCACAGTAAGATGTAGAATGTGGTTTAGCAATCATGAACAGAGTATGGTGAGTTCGACCCTAACTTGGTTGTCTGGTGTCAGACTGAACTAAAAATAGCTGTACACTTCTGTGCACATTCACACATACACAGGAAACACGTACGCTTCTTTAGGGGTACACAGTGTAGATAAACGTATGCATGCTGGCCCACGATTGTGTAAAAGACGAGTTTGTACGATACATGTGATTGTTCGCGAGTATGTACAGGAAATATCTGAAGAACAATTGGATAAATGAACAGACACTCAACAAAACAGTTGTAGAAGCATACAGATACATAAACACATACATACACGCATACGTACCTGCATGCACAGGCACTCGCACAAACACACACACACACACACACACACACACACACACATATATATATATATATATATATATCAATAAATCAAAATCATATAATGCTTGCAAGGTAAATAATTACAACTTACTCCAGCCGTCACATTTCAAATCAAAGTGAAAGAATTTTCCTATAGTATATAAACAACTTGAAGGTCTAGTTGCATTATTTGTCTGATGAGCTGAGAATAGCTGAACGGAGGTTAACCATTGTTATAGACCAAATTTATGCATCCAATCGATATATATATATATATATATATATATATATATATATATATATATATATATATATATATATATATATATATATATATGTATATATACTGTTTTTAAGTGTTGCTCTTTTCTATGGTGATGGTACTCAATATCTTAAAATAGAGCCTAGATAGATTGTTAGATATTAGCAACGCTGTTGTCACTGATCAGTCTTACGCAGCCGTTGCCATCAACGGACAATTTTTTTTTCTTTTTACTTTTTGTCTTTATATACAACTAGAATGGTATTTTTGCGGGTCTATTTACATATCAATACAAAACAAGAGAAAATAATCCTTAAAAACACGCTCGTTGTAACACAATGGTTATAGGAAAGTGATCAGTAACATATATCGTATACACACACAGACACAGACACAGACACAGACACACACACACACACATATATATATATATATATATATATATATATATATATATATATATATATATATATATATATATAGGGGGAGAGAGTATGGATAAGTATGTATGTCTGCGTAAGCGACAGCGTAACTTTCATGAGCCACACAATATGTCCCCACTGATGGGACACCGAGGAATGCTTTTAGCACGCTTGTTTTTGAAAATCCCGACAAAAATTAATGATGTTGTGGGTTCTGCATTCGCACCCATAATGATAATAATGATCTAATTTTCTTCTATCGATCTATCACATTATAATTTACGAGTCTTTCATACCTCAAACCAGATATTGAGATTTAATGTGATCAAAGAGTTCATATGGTAGTGATATTCAAATAAGTTATGATTTAATAAATACATAGTTTAAATCCATGATCTTTTATTGGAACCAAAGACTCCATTTAGACCCTCTGCGGTAAGTAGCCGAGAGCCTCGCCCATAGGGCCGATTTTAAGCAAGTATATAAAATCAATACGTTTTTAAGAAATAGATGTATGATCCAACAGAATGGTTATATATTGCGTTATATTATGTTGAAACTATTTGAAATGATTTCTTGTCATTACACAGTGAATGTATCACTTGGCCAAGACAACGTAAATAGAATACACAATTAAAGGGAATTCCTGTAGCTGCAGCATTTTCTTTAATTGTTTATTCTATTTAGATTGTCTCGGGCAAATGCATACATGTACACACACACACACTCTTATGTGAACGAACGACTTCAAACTGAATCATGCACATATACAGAATTAAGTTGTTATACATATAGGTACACAAACACGGAAACAAGTTTAAAAGATCAGGAAGCTTGATATTGCGCATGCGTAAGCATTTGTTCAGTCAAACAGTAGCATTGATGCACAATCACTTACAAGCATTCAAGCACAAACTCACTTTTGTTACAATGACTTGTGTGTACGCATATAAGAAACCATAAGCACACGTATCCAACGCCATATATAGACATTTTCGAATACGTAACGGTGTGTTTCCTTTTTCTTAAATATTTAAGCGCAGGCTTTGTCCCTCTCTCTCTTCTTTTTGCTCTCTTTGTTACCTTTGCTTCCCTAAATAGTCACTCTCTAATTCTTCTTGGCCTTTCTCTTTGCACGCCCGCTTCTCTCTCTCTCTCACAATCTTTATCCATCTGATTTCTTACAACCTCTTCTTTCTCATCACTTAGACTTTGGACATGGTGGTCGCTCTTTGTTCTTTTCATTTCAGCGTTTCTTTATCCTTTCGAGGCTTTAAACCTCAACGCCTCGGACACCGTCCAAACCAACCTTTATTATCGCAATGCTTTCTATTGTAATTCCGCCCGTCTTTTCTATCAGCTTCCAATCGCTATTTCTTATTCCCCTTTCTTCCTATTATTTCTTACTTCCTTTGACTAGTTTTTCTATTCCATATTATTCCAGTTTAAAAAACAACAATTTCACTGACACTTATTCATGTTTAATTCCATTTTATTCGTTAACTGCTTTATTTTTGAACATATTATCTCCTTATTCATCCCTGTTGTCTTTATTCCATTTCGTCCAGTTTTCTTTCGTCTTTTTTCTTCCTTTTTTTACAATCTCTTTCTCTTCTATTTCTTTCTTTTTTCATCTCCTTCATTTTCAATTTCATTCTTTTCCTCATTCGTTTGTTGTATCATTTTCTTTCTATTGGGACCGATTTCTTCCTTTTGGACATTATTTCTTTATCCTATTGCGACGTTCGTTTTTTTTTTATGTGTGTTGTTTTCTTTTTCGTTCGTTTCCATTTTTCCATTTTCGTTTATTAATATTCTTTCGTTAGATTCTCTTTATTTCGCCTTTTTATTTCCTGTCTGCTTGCGTTCTATCCTTTTTTCATTACTGTCTGTGGTCCATTCTCTATCATTTCTTATTTCCACACAACCCCACCCCAACGAAATTCTCTCATTCACACACTCTGTCAGACCGTCTATTCCTTTTATATTTTCCACCCAGCAATCATTCTCCGACCACCCCAACCCATATCCTTCTTCCACCATCCTCACCCGCCTTTCCTTCTCTATGGAGATGGATATCTCACCAACCATGAACTGGTTTTAAGATTACCATTAGAATGCAATTGTATCCGGTTCATATTGTATTGGTCGCTAGCATTGATCTGTTAATTGGCTGTCACTTGGCTACTCCTCTGTCATCGATAGAGCAATGGGCACCCTCTTCCAAACCGACAAGCACAAATACACCCCCAACACGCGCATGCACGCACTCTCGAAGGCACTGGAGTTCGCAAGCACATGTACTCACCAAATTCACTTGGAACCATTGTATGGCATCCTCTAATACCTCTACCCATAAACACATGTGTGCACTTTAACCCGTACATATACACACCCTCTAACAGATACATTTATTATTCGTTTCTTTTTCCTTCCTTTTTTTCTATCATTTCATTCTATTTTATTCATAGTTTCCTTAGATTATCCCTCTGACTGCAGACATCTTTTTTCTTCGTCTTTACTTAGCGTTATCTCTCGCCCCGTGTTTGTTTCATAAGTCACACGACCAATATAAATTATTATCGCTTTTGATTGATCTGACCTAACGTGACAACTCTCAATTTATTTTGCCAGCTCCGCACCGATGTTTTGTTTAGAGCACAGAGCAAGTGTCTCTTAAAAGAAAGAAGTAGCAATATGAAACCGTGTGTTAAATATGGGGGTGGGGGGTATCGTCACAGCGGTCTGAAAGCGTATAGATTTTTCCCCTCCTTGAGATGGGCAAGAATGAAAAGACTGCCCTAAAATTCCCCGTGTGAAACCTCTTACATCGAAATTCATCAGCTATAGCACTAGTGAGCTATCAGATCATGGATGAACGCAAGAAATTTGCTAATTTCTCATCCATTTCTGGAATTCTGCTGAAAAAGAAATCATCTGAAGAGGGCCGTAGAAATGAATACGCCGAAACGTTGTGAAAACATCGAAACGCAGCTACATAAAAAAACGAAAGTTGCAATAGGATAAAGAAAGAATGTTCAAAAGGAAGAAATTGGCCTCAATAGAATGAAAATTGTCCGACCCCCCCCCCAAAAAAAAACCAACAACGTTGGCATGTATCAAGAAATGGAATGATTTAGAAGCAAAGAATGGATCATGATTAACCTCACATTTTTCTGGCCTTATCGGTAGGATCAAAGTGTAGTATCTGTTCTACAGCAGAGCCCGAGGCGCAGGTACTGACACTGGCCCGTCGAATGGGTTTTGATACTGGTTGACATCAAAGACCGAGTGCGCCGGTGCAAGCGTTAGCCAATGAGGTTTTACTGAGGCTGCACTTTGCTACGCGCATTGGAGACCTTTGGACTCGTCCTTGGGCTCTCCTATTATTACTCAGCCCAGCTGCAGGGGGTCAATTTCCCCGGGGCAGCACTGCTCCATTGCACAACGGAGCAGGTCTCTAAGTGGACGCTTTCGTTGCGGAGGTTGTTTTATTTGCTTAGCAAACCGATGCTGCGTCGGCTGGGCCATTTTTGGAAGGTTTGCACCTATTTTACCCACGTTAAGCCCGACCTTGTGTCATATTTTGCTGTGGTGGGACAGTAAATAAATAGCATGCTCAACATCGCATGGAGGGATCACAAGACAGCACATTATATTATAAAACAAACAGAGGTCGCGTTTAGCATAGAATCCCTTAGAAAACTCAAGTGGCAGCGAGCTGTTCATATTGCAAAGGTGTCAGACAACCGATATACAAAACGACTCAAAACGTGAGTCCCCAGAGATTATATGCAAAATTTCAGCTGCAAAATACAAGAAGGCGTGACGAATTAGACAAGTTTAGGAGATATTGGCTCCGTGACGCTAACAATCGTGAGGTCTGGCGAATCTTGGGGAAGGTTTATACCCAACAACTTCTAACGATAAAAGGTTGCTGCCTGCTGTTGATGATGATGATGATATGCAAAAACTGAATTGCTCTTTGTGGAATAGTGCCACTTCCAAGGGCACGTGTTAAGAAGGTATCGGATTCATGGTGTGTGGAGCAGCCTGCCATTGTCATGTAACATGCACGAAACAACGGCTCCGAAGTATTTCGGTCACTTCTCTTCGGTGTTGACAATTTGGATACTTCACATCTAAATTTAGATGCTCATCTAAATGCTCCATCTATTTTACTACATTCTCTCAGAGCTGCTAATCCCCAAAATCTGTAACTCGAATTTGCTGTGCCTTCTGCGACTGACTAATATATCTGGTAAAAGTCAGTTTTTTTTACAATGATCAGTTGTCGAGTAATCGTGGTGCACATCTCTCTCTCTCTCTCTCTCTCTCTCTCTCTCTCTCACGCACACACACACACACACACACACACACAGAGTTGGATATCTTAAATAGAGGTTAGATTGCAATCTTGCTGTATAGACTGAGAATCTATTTTAGAGAAAAAAATCCTCTAAATCGTCTGGGACTCTGAGATTCAAACGGGTTACCCAATCAAAGCTTGAGTTCGTCGTCAAGATGTAAAAAATGTGTCAGGGAGTGCATTATGCACTTTCGATGGAACGCAGAGTGAAATTAAACTAAAACGTAAAGTTATAAAAGTTTCTAGACCCCCGTAGAGAGGCGGAGAAGTAGTGGAACATATAGGTGGTAGTAGTATCGATCTTGGAGGGCTGGGAACAATCGTGAAAAGCCTAGTTTGAAGACTGGAAGAACAGGAATCATGCCCATTCACACGACAGCTCTACAAAAATCAGCTATAATACTAAGGAGAGTCCTGGAGTACTGAGGAGATTTACAACAACATCAACAACAATAATAATTAAAAAAAATAATAATAGATTAGATAAGAAACAAAAGCTAGGGAGTGTCAGGAACACTTTAGAGACAAAACTGAACAGAAGAAATCTTATAAATAGTATTAATATATGGACAAGGGAAGAACCCCATTAGGTAGATCAATAAAACATGAAATTAATAACGATGGAATCATCATCATCATCATCATCATCATCATCATCATCATTAGTCTTTCAACGTCTGTCCTTGGACATAGACTTTCCCCAGGATTCGCCACACTTCTCTATCGTGGGCGTAGCGGAGCCAATACTTCCTGAATTTGTCTAGCTCGTCTCTCCATCTAATTTTCTGTCGGCCTCGGTTGCGCATGTGATCTCTGTAGTCTCTCCATGTGAGGCCCAGCATAATTCTTTCATGTGCACGTTGCATGGTTCTCAATTTGCGGATCTGTCTCTTGGTTAGCTTTCATGTTTCAGCTCAAGAAGTGACAATTGGGAGGATGCATTGGTTATACACCCTACTTTTTAGGATTAATGGGATCCTCTTATTTTTGAAGATTGACCTTGCTCTGCCAAAGGCTTGCCATTCTAGTGCTGGTGAATGGCTCACCTAAGGGCGAAAGAAATTATTTTGGGGTTATCTCTGTTTCAGACTTAGTGGTCACGAATCCGGTGAAAGCACAAATTATGGCTTCCCTCCCAGCGAACAAATTGAAGTTACTACAGTATTTCGACAACGTTACAAGAACCAATATAACATTTCTTTGTAGACTCCTTGCAACATTGCAGACAACATTTCAACAACATTTCAGAGAGATATTAGAACATGCATCATTTAAATTAGCATTTCTCAATTGAAGAAATATTTAAAGAAATTTCTGTACATATAGTTGAGACAAAATAGTATTTTGTTATTCTTTGTTTCAGTATGAGCGCGATTTTCAGCTTGAGTACTTATAAGCATTGTTACGGTGACGTCTAGGACGTACGGCTAATTTGGATTCAGAAAAATACTCAATAGCAACATTAGAGTAACGTATCTCCAACTTTACATATTCCCCCAACCAAAACGCAACTTGTCTGCAGCATTGCAAAAACGTTTCGTATTTACTGAGCTAATATTGTACCTTTTATTGCGGATATAAAGTTCAAAATACTTGAAAAGATGATCATCTGTGGGAGAAATGTCAGGTGAATGTGGAAGCTGCAACAAGATTTCATATGCCAATTCTCCAAGCTCAGACAAAGTCACCTGAGAGGTGCTGGGACAGGCACTGTCATGGAGCATTTCATTTAGTTAATGTTAGACACATTTCCGAGACAAATTCTCGCAATGGGCTGGCCATGTTGCAAGAATGAAAGACAACTGATTGACATCACGTCTCACAATATGGATCCCCAGAGATCACATTAGAAACCAAGGCCGACAGAACACAAGATGGAGAGATGAACTAGACAGATTCAAGAAATACTGGCTCCGTGATACCCATGATAAAGAATTGTGGCGAATTCTGGGGAAAGTCTATGTCCAACAACGGACGTTAAAAGACATGATGATGATGATGATGATGATGATGATGATGATGATGATGATGATGATACACATTTCCAACTTTTTGTTATTTCCAATTGCCCTGAAATAATATGATATAACCGCTGTTGAAGTCCTAAAGTACTCAAACTGTGGTTCGTGGGTTGTTGGTCACTGCTACCAATAATTAATCATAATACAAAAAAAAAACAAACAAACAAAGAAAACCCACATATTTTGGTCTCACTCGGGGTTGATTATTGGTATGCATATTGCCAGACCTTAAATTATTGAACCAATGCTGAACAGTTCACAATGTAGTTATGTTCTCTCTAAATGCTTTGTTGACATCATCAACAGTTTGAACAGCATTTTATCCTAATATGAAATTATATCTTGTCTAAACTTTTGGGTAGACACTATATGTGTTAAGGGCTCAAAAACCTCCAATAATAACGAATGATATCTCTATTTACGTTGGATCCACAAGAAAATGCAATTACATTAGCAAGTCTTTCACTTTTGGCATTAATCCCTGTGATGTGAAAAACAACATTCCATGTGTGACATCCTAATACAAGGGTTTGCACTCAGGGATGATAACGGCAGACTCTGTATGAATACAAAAGGAGAGAAAAAAGAATTCATTCAAAAATGTAAATACGATGTGGCTTTCATTACTCAACTGGGACCAGGTATGGAAATCTAGGTCCAACAAAGAAAGGAAAATAAAACATCCGAATCCAACGTGATAGCGTTGCTACTATTGGAAAAAAAAAGTCTGTTTACCGCTATCGAATTCGAATAGTACGTCTGATGAAGGCCGTAGAATGGATCGACCAAAATGAATGTTAAAGACCATTCTGAAATCTACAGCCTTAGAATAAAGGAGACAGATTCATTGGAATTAAAGACGATGTTCAGGTTGTCATAATAAGACTCCTATAAACAACGGTTTTCTGTGTATGCGCATGCACGCGCACACTACTACTACTACTACTACTACTACTACTACTACTACTACTACTACTACTACTATTTCATTGACAAAAAGTACGCAAACTTGTATAAAAATTAATTTTATCGGGACAAAATTGTGTGCCATTCGTAAGGAGAATTTTTAGAAAAAATTTTTAAATAATAATAATTTCTTTCATTTTAGGAAAATATCTTTTGATAAATATTTCGTTGGGTTCGATTTAATGAATCTTGACACGTCCTTTTCTTTACAGAGTGTAGGCGACTTCTTCAAAAACAAAATTAAATGGTTCTGGACAATGGATAAATACTATTTTTTCTTCTGTTTTTTTTTTTATACAATCATTCTTTTCACGAATGGGATTAAGATTCAATACAATATGATTACTTTTTAACAAATTCTATGGCGTTCTTCTGTCATATATTGCTTTTCGGTCAAACATATTTGGAGATACCATTTACTTAGGTGAAAACAAAAATTATGACAGTTCTGTTCTCAAGGTTATCTTTTAGAGGCATTACTGTTCTTTTTTTTTATATATATATTTTCTTTACTTATATTTTGTTAGGGCAGATTCCACCATTTTCAGCCGGGTGGCGTTCAAAGCTATGAATTTACATATGTTGAAAAAAGAATGAAAATCTTTTGGCTTTTCTTTTCCGCTGCTTTGCATCCATTATAACTTTTATAACGACAGATATTTGAGTGCCTTGAGATAAATTTAATTTTCTGACTTGTACAGAGGATGGGAAGGGTGCAACTGCAATGTTGTAATGGGCCGTTATTTACCGCACATCTTACGCAAGTAAGGCCTCGAAGTTTTTGGTGTAAAATCAGACAGTTCTTTATTGCATCAGTTTCTTGCTGTGGTCAACAACTTCATCCTGAATTTAAGCACCTTTAATGATGACCGATAATGCAGTCTGTCTCACGTGTGATAAGAATTATTATTTTTCGACTGGTAATGGATCCCCCGAGATCACATGCGCAACCGAGGCCGGTAGAATATTAGATGGAGAGACGAGCTAGACAAGTTCAGGACGTACTGGCTCCGCACCGCCCATGATAGAGAATAGTGGCGAATCCTGGGGAAGGTCTATGTCCAACGACGGACGTTAAAAGACTGATGATGATGATGATGATGATGATGATGATGATGATGATGTGTTTCCTTTTCTCCATTTGTTTTCCTTATGTTTTTATCTTATTTTTGTATAATATTTCATGGAAGTGGTTGCATACTTCGAAGACATACTTCCGTAAATACGGACGCTAAGTAACAGCCAGCTTTCGGTTTACAGTTAATTTATGAATATAAGACTTCCCCACCTCCCGAACTTTGCGTAAACAAATCATTTATTTTCAAAACTGACACATCCCCTCAGGTAAATACGTTATTATAGATTGGATGCAAACAAAAAGAAAAAAAAACCCCAAAACAACCCGCCAAAATAATTAATATCTTGATATAATGAATTGTACTTACACTAACCTTGAATCGATTTCTCCTTACTCATAATAATAATACTGAGGAGGGTGCTGGAGTATTGAGAAGACTTGCAGTCACTCGACCTGAAGTGGAAGCCGCCAGTCACAACCGGTATGAGAACTCGACAAGTACAAATGAAACAACAAAGAAAAATAAAATAAAAAACAGACACTACCTTCTCTTAGGAACCTGGATTCGAAAAATAGAATGATTGAAGCTGTGAGAGTGAATAAAATATAGCGATATGTCTGGAGATATGGATAAATTGGTTTAAGGTTGAAGTAGAATTTATTATATTAAGATAGACATCAACAACAACACCAACAAATGGAGAGAGAAAAAACTCAATATATGCAGAGGAAAGATTAGTGACAAATTTGATATCCGGAAAAATGATTTGAAAACCAACAAAAAACAAAAGCCGGCTGATAGAGCAACAAATAAGGAAAAAAATACGAAAAGAAGTAAAACTATTAGCAAAGAGAGCTAAATATCTTAAGACCAAATAGCATGATGAATCGAATATATATATATATATATATATATATATATATATATATATATATATATATATTCATATATATATATATATATATATATATATATATATATATGTATATATATATATATATTCATATATATATATATTCATATATATATATATATATATATATACATCAAAATCAACGAGATGGACCAGCAATGAGAGGAAATAAACTAGAAGATCTTAGTCAAAGAAGGCAGGCCTGAGTGTAACCGATACAGAGCGCAGCAATATGGATAAAATTGAATGTGCCAAAATGCTTGATTCATAAGCAAACAGAGCGCCAGTTTGGGGCCCTCGTGGCCATCGGAGCGATTGACCCCCATAGGGGCTTGAATTTTGCAAAGGAAGGGGTGATCTAAAATCAAATTCTTCTTGAGATCCAAAGAAGGTATGGATCGATAACGTACGGAATCAGATTCTTCAGAGAAATAAACGGAGGAGAAAAAAAAAAAAAAAAAGAACAGGACTTGTTAGTCACTCAATAGTAAACATCACGTGACCAGTGTCTTTTGTCAGCATGCAGTGTCGGGGGTGATCAATAAAAACTTGGGAAAAGGGTGATCAATGAATAAGGTGCTTTCCTCTTTTGTTGGACAGTTATTACTAAAACGTATGAAATTTGTGTGAATGCTTCTTTACACAAACCAAGAGATCAACTTAGTATGACATTCAATTGTAAATTGACCCCCAACTAAAAACCTGTATAGCGGGGATATCCAAAAAATAAAAGGAAAAGCTCATACTAGACATAATAAAGAATAAATGTTAACATTTTCAGCCATCTAGCTCTACTGATGTGGTCTGTACGTGTGAGACATATACACCCAGCGAGACAGACAGACTCACTTGAATACTGGGGAAAACTTCTGTTGACAGTTTTGGCGAGAGTTTTGGTTGATGATTTCTAACAACCTGAGGAAAAAAAATAAGGCTGCTGCAGGAATTTCTTTTGATTGTTTATTTGATTTGCTCGATCTAGGCCAACTGATACGCTCACCATGAAATAACGGGGGATCATTTCAAATAGAGTTTCAATATAAAATAACACAATTTGTAATTACACACACACACACACACATATGCATTTAACATGTATATACATATATAAATGTATATATACACATACATACTCACAAACACCCCCCATATATATATATATATATCTGTGTGTGTGTGTGTGTGTGTACGCGTGTGTGTGTCTGATTAAATAAGACGGACAAGGAATATTTTTTAAGATTTTTTATTTAATCTGTCTTTGAAATAATTGTGGAATCGTCAAATACCTTGAAATTGTTTAGTTGTTTAGCGGAAAGCACTGGGTATGATAACACTTTTGGATAATCATTACACCCGATGAATCTTAACACACCTTCTCTTGTCCGAAAATAAGAGAAATTTAATGAAGAAAATAACAAAAAATCTCCTTGTCCGTCGTATTTATCCAAAACAAACACTCATATGCATATATAAACATCATCTCTCCCTCCCCCTCTCTCTCTCTCTCTTTATCTATCTATCTCTCTCTCTCTCTCTCTCTCTATATATATATATATATATATATATATATATATCACTCAACACGTGTTTCTTGGTTCAACCAATTGTCAAGAGTGGTGGATAAAAATAATCCACCACACTTGACATTTGGTCGAACCACGAAACATGTGTTGTGTAATTTCTCTTTCAGAATTTTTGTATGTTGCTATATATTACATTATTAATATATCAACCACGGTTTATTTTGATTCAATGAAAATAATTTAGTTTTAAAATTCAATCGACCTACTTTGCTTATCAATTTTTTTCATCAAAATTATTTCTAAAGAAAGTAATATATATATATATATATATATATATATATATATATATATATATATATATTATTGTGTCATCAATAGACAGCTGTTTCGATGTATTACATCTCCTCGGTGTGGCTATAGACATTCCAATATCCTGCCTCGCAGTACTAGATGGGATAATGGAAAGTCTACAGCCACACTGGAGAGATGTAATACATCGAAACAGCAATCTGTGGATGACACAATAATTAATGCTCCACTCTTCAGGGTTGAGCACTCTTTAAGTGAGGTAACTTATCCATTGTAAGCTTATTCAATGCTCTTCCAACATGGAATGGTGCACACTAGTGGATAAGAAATTTCTGTGTAAATAGATATATCGCTTACTGACCGTCCAGTTCCGTTGTCCAGAGGTAGGATGTCGGCATCTGAAGTGAAGGTTTCAATTCTGCCTCACAGTACTGGATGGGATAATGGAAAGTCTATAGCCACACTGAAGAGATGTAATTCACCGAAACAGCTGTCTGTGGATGACACGATTATATATATATATATATATATATATATATATATATATATATATATCGTGTTATCGTCTGTCGTTGGACATAGGCTTTCCCCAGGATTCGCTACAACTCTCTATTATAGGTGTCGCAGAGCCAGTATTTTCTGAATATGTTTAGCTCGTCTCTCCGTCTTGAATTCTGCCGGCCTCGGTTTCGCATGTGATTTCAGGGGCTCTGTGTTGTGAGTTGTGATGTCCATTGGTTGTCTGCCATTCTTACATGGTCTGCCCATTGCCATTAAGTTTTCTAGTTGATTCTATGATGTCTCAGATATGTTTTCTTCCTAATATACTGTGCTGTCTTGTGATCTCTCCATGTGAGGTTGAGCATGATTCTCTCATATGCACGTTGCATGCTTCTCAGTTTGCGAGTCTGTCTCTTGGTTAGGTTTCATGTTTCAGCTCCTGAAGTGACTATCGTTGGTTGTATATTCTCCTTTTTAGGATTATTGGGATCGTTTTGTTTTCGAAGGTTGGGCTTTCTCTGTCGAAGGCGTGCCATCCTAGTGGGATTCTTCACTTGATTTCTTCTCCTTTTGTGGGTTTCATAGAGATTCGTTGTCCTTGGTAGATGTAGTGGTCTACTTTCCTCCAGTTTTGCATCTTCGATTTTGACAGTTTTGTTCTTATCCTCGATGTGGTTGTTGCTTATGACCTTCGTTTTACAAAAGTTCATGTGTAGGCAAACTCTCTTGCTCTCTTCATTTAGTTCATCTAGCATTAGTTGGAGGTCGCGTAGGGTCTCTGTGAAAAGGATGATGTTGTCTACAAATATGAGGTTGCTCAGATATTCGCCGTCTATTTTGATTCCTCTATTCTCCCAGACCAGGTTTTGGAAGATCATCTCGAAAAGGCTGTGAAGAGTTTGGGTGATCTGATATCTCCTTGTCTTACTCCTTTTAGGAGCTGGAAGGGTTCAGAGTTTTTACGTCGCCTGATAAAGGAGTTGCTATGATTGCATATATGTTGCAGTACTCTGACTTATAAAGGGTCTGCATTTTGTAGAGTGATGGCGTTCATGACCATGGGAATTTCTACTAAGTCGAATGCCTTCTTGAAGTCTATGAATGCTACAGCAAGTGGCATTTAGTATTCTTCTGCTTTCTCTTTCAGTATATATATATATATATATATATATATATATATATATATATATATATATATATATATATATATATATATATATGTGGAATTTTGTAGATTATATACTCCCAAACGACTGCTCCGAAAGGATGCAAATTTGAGTACAAGGTTAACTCGACCTCAGGATTGAAATAACAAGTGGCGGTGACCTCTAGTGAAGGTCATTTGGGGTTAGCAGATGTCGTTTCTAACCAATATCTCCGGTCCTCAGACATTGAAACAAACACTATCTAAATCAGAATTTTCTGGAATTGATATTCAGAGCTTTTATGCTTTATTGAAAAGATTCATATTTGTTGAATTATTTGAAATTCTTTTGCTGAAAGATTTAGGTAATTGTCTTATGATATTAGGAGGAATATCTTGAATAGTGTGGCTCTGATCGGTGTTTTGATCTAGTATGGTTAAGGTAATTCTGAACTAATTGATGCAACTATGTACAAGCTGAAAAAACAAAAAAACAAAACAAAACATTAAATCATAATAATACCTTGAATTATCAACTGCACTAATCAACATATATTTGTATTTGTTTTTACTATTTCAATTGATAGAAACAAGTTTGGTCAGTGGAAACAATAATTGCTTGACTGTTACACCAATATGCACCAATGATTAATTTAACCTTTTAGAAACCTAAGCTCCATTGTAATCACTGTTATAATGATGAGTTATCTTTTCTGATTGTGAATGCCATCATATTG
>OY735243.1:14987353-15027353 GCA_963457665.1 Thysanoteuthis rhombus
TCATACGCCATAGCGCTAGATCAATGATCTTGAAACTGATGTCCGCCAGCCACTAGGGACCCATCAAATTATACTTGGGGGTTTGCAGCCAGTGTTCGCTCTGTATCTGACATGGCGAATCTTGTTGCGAAAAAACACCTTCCAGTGCACAGCTATTTAACACATAAGTATTGAACGTAGATCTGTACCTTGCATCATAGTTAAAATAAATGTAACCCATTTTAAATAAAGGTGATTAAGTCATTCAAACTATAGAAATAGTGAATATCGCAATCGACCTATTAATTATTGATTTTATATCTTTTCATCTGAGTAGACGGTCGTGGCCACAAAATCTTCACTCCAAAATAGCTTGGTTTGCATAAAGGCCAAAATTCATATTTTAAGTAAATTCAAATGATAAGATTATTTTACATTATTTATCATAACATGAATGTGATTTTAAATCTTTGAAACATTGATTGCATCTTAGAATTGTTATTTAAAACAGCAATGATTAAGAATTTCTTGTCAAAGTGAAACAGATTACACCCAAGTTCGATGCTAGTTCAAGCTTTAAATGAATTAATACAAAAATTACTTTACTCCAGCACAGGGGTAAAATTTGGGAAAATCAGGAAAAAAAAAGTTGTGTTGCACCAATCTCCCGAATGGGGAATATTCGTTTACTTTGAAAATGAATATTCGATATTTGGTTTTGATGTGATACGACGAATCGTCCTTGTCCCCCTACGCCTTCGTACCGCCTCTTTGCCTTTCAGCACCCCCTTCGGTATTTCAGCGCTCCGAGGGGGCGGTATCACTCACTTTCGGAATCACTGCTCTAAAGTAACATATACAGCACTAAGAAGCGGGAACTATTAATATATGAATTGTATTGATTCCTTAAATAGTTTTGTAGGACGAAACATATTTCGTTTGTCATCTGCCATATGGGCATAGGCAAAGACTCTCACCCCACACATCGAATCGACACATACTTGCATATACTTGCACACTTACGCTGTAAAAGTCATACACGCATATCATCACATATATTGAAACATATGAAGTTATATACGACAGTGTAAGGATAGGTAAACACGTGCATAGTGATTAGGCACGTGTACATTTATCTATCTAGACACACAAGGCAAATTAGCTTTTTTAGGGATGCAAGCATCGCAGTTATAATTACTGACATAAATTATTAGACATCACCTGCTCCCGGTGGCTTTTTGTAGTTTAGTTACTAACAGGTTTCCTTTTATATAGATAACAGAAATAGACAAGAACCTGTTTTGAAAGTGATACATTTGTTTGTTTGGAAGTAGGAGTGTTTGCAGTAACGTGCCAAATACTCATTTCTGACTTCCCTTTTGCATCTTCTATCCATAGTCAAAGTGTTGTGTCTGTTCCTTTGCAGTTGAAAGAAAATTGGAAATTAGAAAATTTATTCAGTTCATCAATTTGTATATGTCGGTTAAAAGTTCCTTTTTTTATCTTAAGTTGAAAATGACTTTGCTTTAATGATGGTTGAACTCGAATTTCCAAACCGTCGAAATTTACTGCTAATGTCTCTCTCTTATTATATCTCTTTCTCTCCACGTAGAAACATATGAACTCGTATCAGCATCATCATTCTTTTAACGTCCGTGGACCTTCTTCAGGATTCGCCACAATTCTCTATCATAGGTATCGCAGAGCCAGTATTTTCTGAATTTGTCTAACTCATCTCACCATTTTGTGTTCTGTTGTCCTTGGTTTCTTATGTGATCTCTGGGGATCCATGTTGTGAGTCGTGATGTCCATCGGTTGTCTTTCATTCTTGCAACATAGCCTACCTATTGCCATTTGAGTTTTTTCAAATAGTTTCTATGATGTCGCGGACTCCTGTTTTCTTCCTTATATACTGTGCTGTCTTGTGATCTATTCATGTAAGGTTGAGCATGATTCTCTCATGCGCACGTTGCATACTTCTCAGCTTGCAGGCCTGTCTCTTGGTTAGGTTCCATATTTCAGCTCCATGAGTGACTATTGGTAGAATGCATTGGTTGTATACTCTTCTTCTTAGGATTATTGGGTTCATCTGGTTCTTGAAAGAAGAGCTTGCTCTGCCGAAGGCTTGCCATCCCAAAGTGATTCATCGCTTGATCTCCTACTCATTTGAGGGTCTCCGTATACGCCAGTGTAAGTATAAATAAACACGTGCACAATCATTGTAGCATTGTGTATATATACATGATTGTTAGTATATAAATATATACGTATTTGTCTGTCTGTCTCTCTCTCTCTCTCTCTCTCAATATATATATATTAACGAAAAATTGGCGGTACTAATTTGTTGCAGGTCGTTCGATGACCAGTGTGACCCACACTAAACCGGCAGTTTTTCCTGCAATGGCTTCGGGAGTGAGGATCTGGCAACCGGAAGTATCTACAGTTTTACAGCACTTTCGCTTCTCTTCTGCAATGCTCTGTGGTATGAAAAGGAATGCTGCCTGGAAGACTTTGTGTTGTCATGTCTTCCTCTGGAAGTCTCCGCTGGCGGTAGTTGACCCCCACGCGAGATGAGGGTCGTTTCAAAGAAGTCCGTGAACTACTTCTCTAACGCCCCACTCCTCTGCCGGTCAGAGACCAGTTCGCCGGAAAGAATGTTCTCTCCTAGACGATAGTTGTTTGCCCATCGCAAGTGACTATCTCGCAACATGGCCTCGACTTTTGTGACATTGGCTCACTTGAAGACTTCAGAGTTTGTGATGAAGTCACTCTAGTGAGAAGAGTATAGTAGAGAAACACGTACGTACTGTAGATGTAAGGGGAACCACTAAACACACACACACACACACACACACACACACACACACATATATATATATATGTATCTGAGGCGAGGGTTTCAATCTTGCCTCGTGGTACTGGATGGGATAATGGATTGTCTATATCCACACCGAAGAGTTGTACTAAAACGAAACAGCTGTCTGTGGACGACACAATAATATATACATATATATATATTTGACGATTGGAATATGAAGATAAATTTAAAAGAACATTCTTATCATTTCTCATTTAAGAACAACATGATTCTCACCGACACAAATACAAATACCCCCCTTTACACTCCTACTAAACAACCAAAAACACACAACTCAATAGCCATTAGTCTCCTCATTTCGTTGCTCGAATCTCAAAGATGTAAACATTATACATTTTCTTCTGCAGCCGTCGCAAAGTTTTTTGAAAAATGTGGTGGCAAATATCAAAATGCATCAAAACATGCCCCTGGGATAAAATTAGACTGTCGGATCGTAACCTGTTTTTTTTTTCTCCCTAAGTTCTCTCCTCTTTCCAATTGTCAAATTACCAACACATACGTATATATAAACACTTATGCATTTATGTAATTACGCATAAACACACATATACTTATGCACGCACGCTTGCACACACATACACATACACACACTACACATACACATGTATACAAACGCCTAAATAACCGTTTTCACCACAAATTCTCATCTCGTTTATCCTCGGTCTATTCGTTTCTTTCAATGCGAAAGTTATTTATTTAGAAATGGATATAATCGATCCGAGAGAATGAATATAATTTGCATTATATTAGATAAAAACTCTTTTTTTAAAAATGATCTCCCGCTAAAACACAGTTGATGTATCACTCGGCCTAAACTACCTAAGTTGAATAAGCAATAAAAGAAAATGGGGTTGCTGCAGGAATTGCACCTGCGCCTGAGTAGCTGTTCCAAAACGAATAGACCGAGAACTTGTATGTGTATATATATATATATATATATATATATATATATATATATATATATATATATATATATATATATATATATATATATATATATATATATATATGTGGATAGATAGATAGATAGAGAAGAGAGTTACAGAATTAGAATCAGTGAGAGAGTTTCTCAAGGGGTGTTAAAAGTTCGTACAGAAATTCCTCGAAGTAGCTCGAAGATTCATAAAAGGAAGATAGTTCACATATTTACTAAGCGTAGTTTAACTTGAGTGCAAGCCCACTTGTAAGGCACCCAAAGAGGATTGAGCTCATTACTCAATAGTATTCGTCTACGGGACTGGCCAGAAAACTACAGAATAGATTAGAATTTATTTCACCACGTTAACAGTAACAAATTAATTATATTTTTTATCGATTACTTAACACAACATTTGGTGTGGAGGGTACAAGTTAGGCTTTTAGCTTTACAAGCAGCATCCACGTATAAATTTTCGTATACAGTTTATTTTTTTTATTATTCAATTTTTAGTGCTTATAGAGCTTTTTTTCTATCTGCAGAATGAAACATTTATCAAAACTGTTCGAAAGTTTTTGTATATGAAATCACGTATCGGTAAACATTTTTTGAAATTATTTTTTCTGTCTGGATTTTTGAGTTGAGGGATCATCAATATACCGTATCCCCCCATATATAACCTGCTACCATAGATAATCTGCAGCCTCTACTGAGCTTCAATTCTGTATGAAAAAAGCATTATCCCGTACGTACAATCATGTATGATACTTATGTTTTTGTTGATAATTCGCATCTGTATTTTTAGCTCAATTTTTTTCGAAAACAATTGCAGGTTATACATGGTGAAATAACGGCACATGGATTTTCTGGACTATCGTCTACATCTTAGTTGTTCTTTTGAAAACAATGTTTCGGTAGGTTTGCATGACGGAAGAAGGGCACGATGTTGAGTTCAAAAAGAGAGCCAAGATGAGGACACCAGCCTGAAAAGATTTATGTATGTAAAGCAACTGCTTTTTGTAGACCCTTAGAGACCTTTCAATACAGGGACCACCTGATCAAAACAAATACTTCAGTAGATTTTATAAGTTCAGACTGATCAATCATTGCTTCTCATATTACCAGCTGTTTTACACACACACACGCACACACACACACACCCGCGTGCACACACACACCCGCGTGCACACACACACACATGCATACATGCGCACACGCACATACATACACACACACACTAGCGCATACACATGCACGCATAGATACAGAGAGAGGGAGAGGAACAGATTTAGATCTGATAAAGAGAGGGAAAATGACGGACAAAAAGAGAAGTGAATGTATACGAAATGTATACATACATACATACATACATACATACACACATACATACATAATCAAAAGCGTCATGTGCAGTGCTCTAACCACCAAGCTCTCACCCCAGGACATTTCCACTATCTTACAAGTCATCTCGTCAAATGGAGGTAATTGTCAAAAGGATAATGACCCTATTTCTCGATCCAATCCTGCTTTTTTGTTTGTGTTGACCGTCATTTATTTTATTTTATTTATTTATTTTCATCCGAATCTACTAGACAGACACACGTCCCATCTCATAATCTGTCATAGAAGACACTAAATGCCTCTTCCTACCGAAGCAGGGAGAGGAGGAGGCGTGATGTTTGCTTCCGGTATTGGCCTGTTAGCAATAGGGTGGCTCTTTGCCATTTGGGACCAAGGGTGTCAGCGTGTGGCGCGCCATATAAATGTCAACGGGCAAATGGATGAGGCCGAAGGGCGCCTTATTTTTATCTGAACGTTCTGAATACATTCCATGATATATATATATATATATATATATATATATATATATATATATATATATGTGTGTGTGTGTGTGTGTATATATATGTATATGTGTATATATACATATATATATATATATATATATATATGTGTGTGTGTGTGTGTGTATATATATGTGTGTGTGAATGTGTGTGTTACGGTAAGATTGTAAAAGTAGTGATTTCGTGAAATCCCTGGTCATTTTAGTAGTTTCATGAAATCCCCAGTTTCATAATCAGTGTAGCAATTATGAATAATCTTAAAATGCTGACCATTACTTCTGTGATGAGTTCGATTATCAGTGAGTGCCCGCTACTATGGCCTAGTACCAAACTAAGCAGAATTACACACCGTAAATACTGAAGCAGAATATCTGATATTTACAAAGTTTACCTTAGTTTGACACAAGGCCACTGTTGTTGAGCACCCATCGAGGATCAAAACTTGCAGTAATAATCATTTTCACAAGCGTTTCAATCATTTCTACACTGATCGTGAAACTAAGGATTTCATAAAGATTCTGATATATTCGGAGATTTCACGAATTCCCTAGAGATCTCAATTCTTTGTATATAACATATATTAGGCTTGACGTATACGTAGACTTTTGAGTTTAAATGTGTGTGTATGTGTGTGTAAGTGAGTGTATGTGTTTGTAAGTGTGTGTACGTGTAAGTGTATGAGTGTGTTTGTGCACGTGTGTCCATGTATAAAAATGACTATTCATGAAATGTAATAGGTTCCGTCATGTCAAATGTAAATTAGTAAATTCTGTTTCAATGCTGTACAACATATATATAAAAAAAATAAAACAAAACAAAACAGAACAAGCCGGTAAATTCAGAGTTGTTTAAAACACCATTAACAGAAAACCAAATCATTGACGCGTAATTAGCGGTGAACACACCACAGGATTTATCAAGTATTTCGTATGTCACCGCAAAACACAACGTCTTTGCCTTTTCCTGCAACACATTTAAACCTTAAAATAAGGGCGATAAGGATGAGGCAGATAGAGAAAATACGAAAAGGAAAAAAAAAGAAGCCCCACCAACACTTTTCTTGCTGGTGTTATATCAACACGAAGTCTTGTCTTTCAAAACAGACATTTGGACATAATCGCAATATACAGCGATGGGCACAGAGCTTCCTTTGTGCTAGTTCTTAATTTGCAAAACCAGCAAAATTTTCAGCTGTTATATTTTTGTGTTGTTGTTAAACTCCTTTTATTTATTTATATATTTATTTTTGCCTCCTGAAATTTGCTCACAACGTTTTTCTTTACAATGTCTTATTTGTTGTTCAGTTTTGGATAAGGATGGACCAAGTGGAGAAAGAATTAATAGAGTTAAAAAATAAATAAAAAGAGGGAAGAAGAAGAAGAAGAAGAAGAAGAACAAGAAGAAGAAGAAGAAGAAGAAGAAGAGAAAGAAATGGAAGAAAAAGAAAAAGAAGAAGTAGAAGAAGAAGAAAAAGAAGAAGAAGAAGAAAAATAAGTAGAAGAAGAAGAAGAAAAAGAAGTAGAAGAAGGAAGAGAAGAAGAAGAAGAAGAAGAAGAAGAAGAAGAAGAAGAAGAAGAAAGAGTCTGTGTATTTAGTTACCGCTCCTCACATATTAAAACGGCATTATCTACGCATGCGTAGTTGCCGCGTCGTCTGATTAGGACTACGCGTGATCTTTTGACCACTTTGCAAATGAAGCAGAGTGCTAAGCTACCCATTCATCTGCATTTTTCTCGTCTTATCTCGTTTGAGATCTCGTCAGAATTTCACGGCGGAAACATCTACCACTTACCTCCTGTAAGGCTTCTATAGTTTTCAAGCAACAATGAATTGTTTATACTAAAGGAGCTAGTAATGGTAAGACATCCCTTTTTGAAGCTGAACTTCGCTTTTCAGCGTTCATAATGTATCCAAGAATCCTTTGATATAAATTATAAATGGAATTCTAAATAGATTTCGACCACCATAGCACCCCCAATGAGAAACAAATTTATTTAAAAGGTGCAAGTGGTCAAGCAGTTAACATCATACAGACTGGGATCGGCGAGCTGAGTTCTTATTCCAGCTGAGACAGTTTGTGTTCACTTAGCACTGATGTCATAGGGAAAGATATGTATCCATCTCTTCCTCCATTCTAGAACGTCATTGGCCAGCGTGGCAATGGAAGGACCATCACCACTCCCCATGTCTTACACTAGGAAGGTCTATGACCAACAATGCATTTTAAAGGCTGAAAATATAATTTAAAAGGAGAGTCTTGTCTATTCAAATAAAACAGTAGAAACAGTTAAGCCTTGATGAGTGCGTTTGATCCATTCCAGTTCAGATTATTTATAGTAGTCCTTTTCGAATATGTTGGCCTATAATTCCTGCTAGTACGATTTCCAACAGGAGTAAACTTTTGTTCATAAATAAATAAAAAGGAAAAGAGTATTGGTACATTCATTTAGAGTTTGCGAATCTTCACAACATTGAAGATAACTTGTCAGAAAATTGGATCTTTCAGAAGAAAAATCCAGTCTCTTTCACTTAGAAGTAGACAGAGAAGTATGCTGCAGCAAATTAAACCAAGCAAATATTCCTTAAGTGTTTTTTCAATCGAAAATATAATAAATTGGCGGCATTTTAGCTCTGTCGGTAAGAGAGCAGCCTAGCAATCAGTTGATCACAATTTTGCATATCATTTTCTTTTAACGGGCCGGACGAATAAGGAAGGGTCTACTTCCCTAAATTTTCTGAGGATTGATGTTGTTCTTATTACGATGAAAAAATAAGTCAACTCCAGACTTGGATAGGTGTTCGACAAAAAATAAATTCAAGAGAAATTCCTCTCTCTTTTTATAGGTATCTGATAGCATAAGAGTTGTATTATTCAAGAAATACTTTGTTTAAAAAACAACAAAAAAAACAACAAAAAAACAAATGAAATAACAACATACGTCAATCCTTTTATTGAACAGCAGTATTCACCAAAGGTTGCAAAGGGTTCAATCCCTTTGTATATATAGTGACGAGTTCGTTAATAACATCTACACTCTGGAGAATCTAGATGTTTCTTTTCCCTATTTCAGGTGTTTCATTGTAGAAAACACCAGTGATGTCAGAATAGAATTTATTCTGACCATATTCATTCTTTGTTGGAATTTTTTTTATATGACTGCAAATTTTGATACTACGGTTGTTCATTTTTTGAATATGATGTCGAGTTATTTTATTTCTATTATTTCAAAGTATTGTAAACAATAATTATCAGTTTCTGTTAACTATTTCTCATCATTTAATTAATTTTCAAGTTGGTTTGTATCGTAACTCAACTCAGGCCGTCGACCTACTGAAGTGAGTGAAGAGCGCAGACCAGTAATAAAGGATCAGCTATTTACGCCCTTTTACCCCAGGGAAACCTGGTAAACACCCTGTTGCTCTAAGGGTAGAAAGCAACTAAATTCAAGATGGAGGGAAATTGGAGTGAAAATCAATAATAATGATTATTGTTCCTGTGTAAGTTTTTTCATTAGAGCTATGCTTCATGAATATACCGGATGGCGCCAGATAGTCCTGACCATTTGTTAGAGTGTTTTGAAAAAATAATTCTTGTAACCAACACACAAAAAAACGACCTAAACTATTGCTACAGCTTCGATTAGTGATAACTAAACTAGCAATAACCGATCGGGAATTACTATTACAAGCAGTTTCATGACTTTCGCTCTTAAAACTCATCCTCATCATCATCATCAGCCTTTTTACGTCCGTCGTTGGACATAGACCTTCCCCAGGATCCGCCACACTATCATGGGCGTCAATGCGTCAGTATTTTCTGAATTTGAGTTAATCTCTCCATCTTGCATTCTGTCGGCCTCGTTTTCGCATGAAATCTTTGGGGATCCATGTTGCGAGTCGTGATGTGCATTTGTTGTCTTTCATTCTCGCAACATGACCAGCCCATTGCCACTTGATCCTTCCAATAGATTCTATGATGTCTCGGACCCCCATTTTCTTCCTGATATACTGTGCTGTCTTGTGATCTCTGTATGTGAGGCCGAACATAATTCTCTCATGAGCACGTTGTATACTTCTCAGTTTGCAGGTTTGTCTCTTGATTAGGTTCCATGTTCCAGCTCCATAGGTGACTATCAGGAGGATGCATTGGTTGTAGACCCTTCTTAAAACGCTCAGACGTACACAAGAAGTAATCATAATGGTCAGCTCATTTTGAGCCACCATTTATATACCAAGTGTAAACTATCCATGGCTTGCGACTTTTTCAGTTTGGTGTGCGATTTTAGGATATTAGTGCCCGAGGGGAAAACGATGACAATGATGTGAAATAAATTTCATAACGAGTAATTTTAAGTGTGTCACAAAAGGGAATCACGAAGAGCAATTGTAATGACATGGTTGGAAAGTAGTTCTTACAATCCACCAGTGGCGAGTTCTATCCTCACGGGCTGCTTCTTTGATGTGACCACGCGTTCACGTTGATTCAGATAAATATTTTGAAATCATGAGCAGGTATGCCAATTCTGATGATTCTTGACCTTCTGCACTGCTTTGCATTAACAACCCTGCAAGTATTTGACTACTTAGTCCAGGGGTCTTCACTCTGGGGTACGCGCAAGTGACCTTAAAAGGGTGCAAGATCGAACAGAAAAGTCATTATTTACTCATTTACAATAATCAAGTGATGTATAATCTACTTAAAAAGACATCTCTTAAGAATAAAAATTCTCGAATTAGTAAATTATTTTTATTCCTATGTTGAACAAAATCATTATTACATGTAGTATTTGTTGACATCATAGCTATGCTTGTTGCGTACGCATTGCCTTGACTTGAATTGATGTATTGAGAGGTAAGCATTGCACTATTTTTACACCCCTTTCCTCTATTTCAATAACAGAGTTAAAATCCTAAAATCACATCCCTATTTCGAAACTTTCTTTTTGTATAACTTTTGATTCCTTTCGGTTATCAAGAAGAAATAAAAAGTTTCCTCTTCCAGAGAACTCATAAATTGGGGTCCTACAACCCATAGAAAATTTTGATCAGGTCACCCTAATGATTGTGCAGTCGGCAATGATAACCTTTTTAACATTTTCAGCGATGAAGTTATTGAAGGGTCTATCCGATTTAGCTATTTTTTAATTTTTAGCGATTATCAACAAACGACACTTGGCAACACTGAAAAAGAAACACTTGGTAAGTCATCCATTGATTAGAGTAGATGTTCTTTCAATGACGTCATTTCTTTCTCTTCTCTTCATTCCTCTTTCTGTTATCGTCAAGTGTATTATTGAGATATGTAAACACACCTAAAAACTAACGGACTTTAATCAAGAGACCTGTTAATTTTGTATTACCGATGGATGGAATATAATCAAACTTCTCCTATGAAAATTTTCTCAGAAAACAATGTCGAGACATAAAAAGTTCATATATTTATTAATCCACGCTCAAATCCACCCGCAGACACACACACACACACACACACACACACACACACACACATATATATATATATATGATAAAGATATAAAGTTTTGTTTATAAAAAAATGATCAATTATTTCCAATAAAATAAAACTAGTATAACAAATATTTATGAAATCTTCACTTGAAACAAATTTGTAGTGGGGATTCCATAAGTATTTATAATACCGATTACAAAATATTTCAATAATATGACATTACATGAGTACAATACTCCATGTCGAGGAACAGGTTTTTATTATTCCAACCCGTGCGACCATATATACGGCCAAATCGTGTTGGATATGCCGATCACCGAAGTTAAGCAAAGATGAGTGACCATTGGGGAATACCGTGTGATGTATACAGCAAGAAGATTATTCTGCAGTCGTCTCAGCCGAATATGCACTGCCACCGATTACCAGAACATCTTGCCAAGCTAAGACCGGGCTGTGCATCCGGTCTTTTCTCACGCCAACCCGTCTCCATCGAATACACATGATAGTGTACTCCTCGTAGAAACCACCGCACTCGTATCAAGTAGTAGCGATTATATATATATATATATATATATATATATATATATATATATATATATATATATATATATATATATATATATATATATATATATAAACTGGTCACTTGATTCAAATCTCATATAGAATTTCATTTTGGGAAACATGGCCATTGACTGGATACACGGTGAGGTTGCATTTTAATCTGCAAAACCAGGTGTTATCGTTAGGTACTGCTGGTGTGACCTGGGTTAATGGTAATAATGCTTCGGATCTGAAACCATGCTTGACCTCAGGGTTATTATCTGATGAAGGCTTTGTTGGTAGCATAGCTGTTCTTTTCGATTTAACATCTGTACGAAATCATATATATATATATATATATATATATATATATATATATATATATGTGTGTGTGTGTGTGTGTGTGTGTGTGTGTGTGTGATTGCGTGAAATTACTCAGAAACGGTATTTGAAATTATATCCCATGATTGCAGGGTAAATGTATCGTTTGGCCTAGACAGCCTGAATAGAATAATCGATTAAAGAACATGGGGCTGCTGCAGGAAACATTCATTATTCTATTAACGCTGTCAGGGCCGAATGATACATTGATCGTGTCACAATGAGAGATCATTTCAAATTGAGTTTCGAAGTATTTATCATGCACGCACGCGCGCGCGTGTGTGTATGTATGTGCGAGTGAGACAGTAAGAAGAAATTCCCAGAGATTCCATTTGAAAAAAAAAAATTAAATTCTGAAAATACTATATCATAAAAGAAATTACTCGCATGCATTTGAAATGGCTGGGGTTAAGAATGGCGCAAACCGGATCACAAGAAATCGTTTCTTGCATTTCAACAGGCGGAAGAAAACCTAGAAGGATCTGGACCACCTAGCGTAAAACTGTGACACGAGAGCTGGAAAGAATGGACCTATCATAGGGAGAGGCACAGCATGCAGCCTGGGACCGTAAGCATTGGAGAGAGCCTGTTGAAGTCTTATGTCCCGCAGAGGTCGAGGAGGAATGTTATAACATTTCAATGTTTGATGGGTCAAACAGACAAAGGAAAATATTACCGTATTTATATGCAGTTTTTAATTGGAGTTATTATCCGTAGAATTTGAATAAAAATATTGTATCGATATGAGGATAAAAGTCACCATCCAATAGGGCCTTTACGTCCTCCTAGGTTCACCTGTCGGACCAACCGGCCTTGCGTGCGACTCATTAACACGTGGATAAAGCAAATTAACATTGCTTTTCACTCGTACGAATTTCGATGTATATTTTCACAAGATATTTGAATAATGAGATATCACTGAAGAACAAGATTCAATGTCGAGGAACAGGTTTTTATTATTCCAACACGAAATGAGAGTTTCCCCACCCCTAAATCGATTTGTGATTACGAGGTTAACAAAAGTGAAATCAAAAGTAAACAAATTGCAAACATTTATTACTTCTATGTAGGAACAATTGCTGGACGCCATGCAAATGACTATTTTCCCACCTTGACAGAATAATGGCGTCGGGTTGAAGTTAACAAGAAATCGTTACTTGCATTTCAAATCTTCTCCAATGCTGAGAGAAATAACAGAAAGAACGAGTCCCACGAACTACTCCAATGGGTGACAGTCCCACAGATATCCCTATCAAAAGGTAGTCATTTCGACTACCTTCCTCGCTGTCAGGTTCTGAGTCAAACATTCGCAAACTAACGGCCACAATCACAGCTTGATATATAACTTTTACCTGCTGACGGCTGGCCATTATAACTGTCTACCCAAACTTGGGGCTGAGGCAGTAATCCAGGGCCTCGTTTTGAAAAAAGTAAATAGAATAAATAAATGGATAAAAAAAAACATAATGGCGGCATATAAATAACTAACGTAACTTAACAGCACAATGGAATAAACTTGATGACATCATCTCACGTGAATAAACTCAAGGTTTGAGACAGTGATATATCTGGGTATATTTCAATAACAACAATAACAAGATTGAGTTTTCTCGGTTACATTTTACTTTTCTTTATAACGTAGTTAACCCTATTCCAGACAGGCCTTTCTTTTTCAATTTTATTTCCAAACCACTGGGAATAAAGCCTTTTTTTTTCAACCACTATACATAAACTTTTATAAAATGTTGTGACGCCATTTTAATTGGTGGAAACATTGTCGCAATTCAGCATATCAACTTAGCTTCGTGAATATTGTCAGCGCTAGACTGATGGCAATTAGGAAGAAGGATAGGTTTATTTGATTTTTAATGAAAGATTTGAGGTAATGAAGTGCGGAGGAATCTAGACGTAATTGCAGATTCTTCGATCGAATTCTCCTGAGCTTCTCGAAGCTTGGATCGAGATCCCTAAATGGATCACATACAATTTTTCTTTTAGAAATATTTGAAAATCTTTTTTAAGAATAATTATGTAACTAATGTTTTCTTAAAAAAAAAAATATATATATATATATATATATATATATATATATATATATATATATATACCGAAAATTATACTTCTTCAAGTGCTTATTGAAAAATGGCTCAATGCTACTGACTCAGTTTGAAAAAAATAATTTTCGTTTTTTGTACTTTTTACAGATTATTTTTCGACAAATAATTCTTTTCTCGTAATAAACATCATAAAACTTGAAATAGATTATCGAAATGTTGCATTTATTGCCGATATCTTGGGTAATTAATGTTTCTATGTTTAGTTGCAGTTAGATTAGTATATATAGTTTTCTTTGCACTTATTGCTTTTATAACAGTGAGAAAGAAGTCACAAAAAGTTTTGTCATCAAAAGGAGTTACGAATGAAAAATGTTTGAGAAGTACTGGTTTAGACTCTGGTTTATTCTCATTTCCCTTTTAATCTTTAGAAATTGATAAATAAGACTCAGATAGATTAACGGACCAATTGGTTGGAACAAAATTCAATCCTTAGAGGAAAATGATTTCAAACAAGGACGAACAGTGTTTTGCACGATTAGTAATCAGTCTTGTCAAATCGGTTTTTTTCGATGAATAAGTATTAAAAGCTGAGGTATCAAGATATTAATATAACAAAAAAGTTTCACCAAATTAATCGTTGGAATCGTAATTAAATGCTAGATTATCTATTGGCTTTGACACATATTTTGCATCTGAAAGAAATTCTTGAAACATGGGGGGAAAAGTGAGAATTCTTTCGCAGTTGAAAGCCTATAAGATTTCTCCGTTTAGTTTTTAATTACCATGGCCAGCCCTAGGGTCCCTGGCAACCCGGGCAAGCGCCCTTTAAAGTATTATCTCATATCCCTAAAAAATAGGACTCTCTGTCACCGCATATCGTCTGTTAGAAATCATTTGCCAAAATGTCACCGAAACCGTCAACATAGGTCTCTTCAGTTTCAAAGTTGGCCTGCTTATCTGACTGGCTGGCTGGCTGGTTAGCCATGTATGTATGTATGTATGTATGTATGTATGTATGTATGTTACGTGTACAGGCTGTAGCAGTTGTGGCAGAAGGCTGAACATTTAAACATTGTCTTTAGTATCTCTAGAAAAAGATTTTTAATCCCTACTAGATAGGTTTTTAGTGTGCGTGTGTGGGGGGGTTAAATTTCCAATGTAAGTTTATGTTAAATCGACCCTTTACTTTGATACCAGCAGCATTCACATGATTTTTCTTTGGAAATTCAGGCTTATTTTGGGATCACTACCCAACGAAAGGTAGAAAAAGTAACTTATTCATTGATCACCCGACTTTTCATTTTTTTTTAAATTAATCACCCTAACACGACATGCTGAAAAAGACATTGGTAACACAACGGTTTTTATTGAGCGATTAACCAGACTTATTTTCAATCTGTTTAATTTATTCATTTTCCAATTTTTCGATTTTCCATACACACCCTAGTACTGGTACCCGATAACCTTCTGGTACCTAGGGCTGGCTAATTACAAAGCTAATCAGAGAAATGTGCTCAATAACTCATCGTTATTTTTTTGGTCAATAACTTGAAATTCAACACATGCACATACACACATACTTACACAGATAGCGTCCGCTGGATTAGGCCTGCTCAACGAAGGCGAATGAGCTTGAAAGTTGTTACTTTATTGCCAATAAACGATAATGGTGTAGTACAATTGCATTATGTAACCCCAACTTAATGTTCCCATATAAAAGAGACTATATTTTCATTTGCTGGCGATCTCGCCATCGCGTTACCCCAGGGTCTCAGCTTAAGCGTCTCCGACAACGATCAAGTGCTCCGCCTGACATCTAGATAATGCAGTGGGTCGTACTCGCTTTCACTACAAATGGCGGGTGAAATGCCTATTGGGTAACTGGGTTACCACTGAGATATATTCCAAAATATTTCCCCACCGGAAATATATGCTTCCCCTAACCTGGAAAAGTGGCACCACACACACACACACACACACACACACACACACATACACACATACACACATACACGCACATACACACACTTATGTACGCTGGCACATACACAAATCGTGTTTGTGTTTTCTGAAATCTATAACGGGTAAATAATCTGGAAGAAAAGCGATAGTTAAGCAAGATCTTTATTTATGCAATTTGGCTTTCTCATAAAGAAAGGAATTTGTAAAGTTAAACCAAAGAATTAAATAAATAAAGAAGAAATGCGAACAAGAGAAGAACCTAAGCAGTGATGTAAATAGGGAGTAGGGACACGTTGGGGTACGGCGTATACCTACTCCTCAATTTCCAGGTTTCTTGTATGTTCAGTGTCTGCTAATGGAGACATTGCTGTATACCTATTTACCAAAACCCACTCCCATCACGGAACTTGATACAGAAAATAAAAAACGAGGGAACATGGTTTATAAAGTAAATGAATAAAAACAAGAAAAAGAACTCTCTGACTCAGTTCAAAACTTACAACGTTGGATACACAATTTTGACAGCATTTGGCAATATCTGTCAACATTTGTTTCTATTATAAAAATATCTGTTTCCAATTGAATCCTCAAATAAATCCCCGTTAAAACGCCCGAGACAAAAACAAAAAAATGATTATTGAATCAAAAATAAAAGGGAAATTATCATCCGAAATGCAATATAAATTCAATGGCAAAGGGAAAAGTTATAAAATATGTATATGTATATTTTTTATAACTTTGTACTCTTGATTATAAACAGTAGATAGTCCGCTTTCTTTTATTACTTATTTCTTCATCTCGAGAATTGATCAAAAAAGGGATTATATGACGTCGTATGACGTCAAAAAGATAAAAATATTCCTCCTCCTTCGTCCACTCTGTCTATCTTCCCTTTCTTATGGACGGTATCATCCGATTCAAATTTTGCCTGAATGAAAAGCTTTTTCGCATTCATAGAACTGTCGAGTTTTGTCACAGTGAAAAAATGATTTTTTTTTTTTATCTAACTGTCCCAATCATTTGTACGTTTTCGAATTTCTCTCAAATGGTAAAGGAAAGAGAAAGTTGGGAGTTGAGTGACCAGTGGTTTTATCCAAAAAACAATCGAATTGAGTCGTAGGAAAAATTTGTTTGATAGGAGAAAAAGAGCAACAGGTTTTGACCAATGAAAAATGTTCATTAAGAACACTGTTTGCCAAACTTACTTGACTATTCATATCAAACAGATTACACTGACCAAGAAAACTGAATGTTTCAGCTCCATAGGTGACTATCGAGAGGATACATTGGTTGTATACTCTTCTTTTCAGGATTAATGGGATTTTCTCGTTCTTGGAGGCTGAGTTTGCTCTTCCGATGGCCTACCTACCAAGCAGACCACGGAGTACATTTCTCATATTCATTCGGGTCACACATTCATTCGATAGTATAAGAAAAAGCATACTTAATCTCTATTTTAGACAAATATATGAATCACAATTATTATATCATTGATTTATGAAGCCAGAACAATGGTAATTCTCATATATTAACAAGAAATTCGGCTTTCTGATAGAAATTCTAAAATATTTTTAAAAAATGCCCAAGTTGGCCGGGAGCCACAAAAAAGTTGCTGCTGAACAAACCTGGCCCATGAGCCTATGGTTACCTATATGTGATCTAAACAAATGCTAGGATAAATTTTGCGATAAGAAATGGAAACTTTGTTCAGCGCAGGTATTAACGGGGAAGGGCTTATTACACTGCATTACACCAAAGGTCGAATTAAGCCAGCTTTCTCGTTTTGCCACTGATAAATAAGATTTTTAATTCTCTGAATGATGAGATTTACAGTGGTCGTAATTTTCCCTTTTTAACCGCTGGATTACACTTCCCTTCCAACCGTAATCGATTACTGGCAATTCTTCTTCCTTTGCCTTATCTCTGAATTCGTTTCTTTTCATTTTATAAACACGTGTAGGACACGTGCACACCAGTGAACATATTTTAGTAGCTAATTGAAAATATTAGAAAAATCTTCTTTTAGAAAAAAAAGACACAACAGAAAATTTTGTATGATTATAAAATAGATTTGACGAGTATGTTCGTATTATTTCTTACTCAATTCTTTTTGTCACTGTTATTTTTTTTTGATATTCCAGACCCTTTAAAGATTCAGCAATTTAAATATTAAGCCAGATAGCTTCTCAATATAGTATTTAAAAAAATTCTACTTTATTTTAGAGCCATTCTCTTAGTGTACTTTTCATACGCTCACAAGCTGAACTGGTCTGGTATGTTTAATAACAAAATGCCCTGTAACCTTTATGTAATGGCTTCTAAACTTGGTGTTAGCGAGTACCGACATCTCTGGGTTTTATAAAAGATGTTCTAATAAAAAAAGCAACAAATAACATCAAGGAAAACATGATAAGGCTTGAGCTGTACAGAACTAATCAAAGGTCATCTGTAATAACCTAATAACCCTTTCCAAAGTCTGAGTTAATTAAAATATGAAGCAAGCAGAAGGGAGTTGAAATTATGAAACGATTAGGGCCATTTTGAAAGACAACCTCCACGATATCATGGCAGTTACAGTTGAGATATGGCAAATTAAAAACAGCTTATCATGAATGATACCTTGTCTAATAACTAAATGTAATATAGAAAACAGAGTCTCTTTACACAAAAATTAAGTGTACATGCGGCGAAAGCAATAAAAATAAATACCAAAGTGCATACGCTTCGGCCATAGTATGTTTTCATAGCACTTATCTAAATATATATATATATATATATATATATATATATATATATATATATATATATATATATATATATATATATATATATATATATATATATATATAATGAAGTACATATACATCGACACACACATGTATAAATTTGTGTGCGTGGGTATATGTGCGTGTGTTTAAAAAGACATTTGGGAATCATCAAAACATCCAACCATCATAGATGAGCACAATATTTCTTTTGTTCGAGACGCTTTTTGCAAAGCAAGCAAAATTTCTTTTTTTTTTTCTTCTTTTTTTTTCTCCCTTTCGCCTCCGTGAAATTTGCACATTAACTGCCCCTGCACAAAGCCTTTCTTGTTCCTTCTTTCGCGGGTAAAATGATGGACAAAAAAAAAAAGAAAAAAAAAAAGATTAAAAAAAAAAGGTCTTGGGAGAAGTCACTGAGATAAGAGTAGTTTTAAAAATATTTATTTGTGGTAATTTACTTGTATCCTTTTTCTTCATTGGTGCTTCAGTGACATTTGTCAATTCAGGATGTACATCATTGTCTTTACACCACTCTTTACATCATTCGGAGAGTAAGTAAATTGAATTAGATTTGCTTCACATTTTGCTATATCATCGACTGTGAAATCAATGGATTATTTTCTTTAATCGTCGTTTTATTTGGCGTTTATGAGCGGCCGTGCAAGAAAAGTCATCAACGAACCATAATCGAAAAAAGCTTGTACTCATGAATCATAATGTGATGTGTTCAAAGTACAGAATAAGGAACACTGAGCGTCGTCAAAAATAACGGAGATATCCCTTAAAAAAATGGTTCGCTGGGCACTTATGCGCGCCTGCTCATACCCTGCAGTGTAAAATATCAGAGACAGCTACCAAACGATGTATAGTTCCTCCCTTCACCTGACCTTGGGTGAGATTATAGAGAATGCGATAAAGCAACTGACAGCAATCCCGAAAGAGGACTTTGAAAAAAAATTCAATTAGAGATCTTCGAATTCTGGTACAAATCATGCAGGTCTCCCAATCTTAAAGCATTTATATTAAACTAGTTTTCCCATGCTTCCAAAAAATGATGCTAGTGTCTTATCATAACTTGCCAATCGTCAGAGGGAGATATTGGTTGCTGATTGGAAAAGCTTGATCCCGCAGATACTATGCTATCGTTCATAGAGAGGGACCGAGAACAAGGGGAAGAATGACTGTCTGCTTCCTGTTGAGCGGTGTGTATGTTCACTTAATGATTTTCCGAGATCGCAGAAAAATGCTTCAAAAATTACAAATATCGTATTGAAAGCATTTTAAATTAAACACTGATTTCTACCAATCTACCTATTTTCTTATTCTTTTTTAGACCAACTACCTGCCCGTTCGGGTGAATATTGAACAAAAAAAAAAAAAATCAAATAAGGGAAGCTACTCTGCAATTAGTATATAATATCTATCTCCCTTGACAGATGTCAAAGACAGAAGATATAGCCAATCGCGTGGTTTATTATATTTTCAATAAATTTCAATCCCCTTCGGATATCATAGTTTTTGATGGTTTCCTGGGAAGCAGGGTGAGACTAGGCTCCCTAGTTAGTTGTCTCAGGACAGTATGAGTAAGAAAAAATATTCGTTGACAATATTGCGCTAAAACAGTACTATTCTGATTCTTGTTCAAAGGGGCGGTATAACTCTATAGCCAGCTCATCATCTACCTACTGCAGACTGTTCTTGCCCAACCACAGGCCGACCTCATTATCGGAATACACCCGTATAAGGAGAGCAGATCCCTATAGCTATCTCGCATCTGACAGGAGAAGGACACACCTGCTCTTATCTGAGCCACCCCAGTGGATCATAGGATGCTAAACCTTGGTTTAAAGGTTGGTGGTGGCCCTGGGAAACATGGCTTCACCTTAAAACTGCATTGCTCGGGCTGCACGGTTATTCTGCGCACAGGCCCCTTTGTCTGTGGTGCTAATGCTCTGGAAATCCACCAGACAATCTCTGCTCCCTAAACCAAGCCATTCATTCATTCATTCATTCATATGCAGCCCGATTTATAACGCCAGGGATTGCGGTATTTAGGACGCATGGAAGAGGTGGTTTGCGTAGAGATATAATTATCGATAATACTAATTATAAATCCATTCAAAGGATTTGAACCATTTCAACAAGATTTTAATAAAATCAGCTAGAATACTGAGGAGCGGGCTTGAGTATTGAGGAGACTGTCACTTAATCTCTGATGGAAGACACCAGTTATTACTGAGGGACACTGGTGTAAAAACTCAATTAATACAAATCATGATGAAGAATAATCGCCATCACAGTCAATAATTTAACAACTGTAGCACCAAAATTTGAAGTCATGAATAAAATTTTAAAAAATCCATCGATAATGAGTATGGTAAGAATGAATTCTATTTATGACATCACTGAAATTTCCATTGGAAAACATCAAAGATAGGGTAAAAACATCTACGAATATCTAGATTATGGAGAATCTAGATGTTATTGATAAAACCATCTGACTAAGGCCCACAAAGGGTGAAAAAGCTTCTTTTCTAAAATTTAGAATGGATTTAGTTGAGCACTGATACTAATTCTGGAGACCGTAGACAAAACGGCATAGCCAGGAGCGTTGGAACACTGAAACACATAAAAAAACACATTAACAAACATGAACACATACACACACACACACAAAGGATAGAACCCCTCATTGTCTTTGATGGCTATGGTTGTTCAATTGAGGTGAGTGCTGGAGTATTGAAGGAACTTGCTGTCAGTTGATCTCCAGTTGAAGACAATAGTATAGAAGAGGCTTATTGTTACTTGATCTCTAATGAAAGCCACCAGTCGGAAAAATCAACGAGCTCATATAATAATTGGTTCCACCATGCTAACAAAATGAAGCACTTGTCACAGGAGCATAGGATAGGAACTCCCCTAAAATTATAAAGAATGATATAACCTGAGAATTTATGATCCAGATAAGATGTTTCATCATCCCAGCGGATAACCGGATAAAAACGAACATGGGCGGAAAAATAGGATGAGTTACGAGGCTTTGTCCGAGAATCAACAAAGCTGCCTAATGTGAAGATAGGTGTCGTTCCCATAACTGAAACATGAGGCACAGGCAAAAAACCCTTGTTGAAAGACTGTGAGGTCTTGTAGGCTATGCTAAAGTAGGCCAGTATGATGGGGAGATTATCAAAGACTTGATATTTTGTATCACTTAAATCCTCCCTGACAACTGCCAGATAATTCTAATGGGAACATGATAAAGGATTACAACGTAAACGAGAAGTCCGAAGCAAAATCTATATCTCCATTAATTTTAAAGGAAACTCTCTCCCGATCAATTTCGAGGGATTCTCTCTCTCCACATTCATCTTGAAGGAGACTCTCTATCCCCATTAATTTCGAAGAAAGTTCTCTATCCCCATTAATTCTAATGCAAACTCTATCCCCATTAATTATGGTGGAGACTTTATCCCCTTCAATTTCGAATGAGGGTCTCTGTCCCTATCAGTTTTAAAGGAGACTATGCCCAGCAATTTCGAAGGAACCCCTATATCCCCGTCACTTTCGGAGACTCTCTGTCTCCCTCAATATCATGTAAACTATTCCCATCAATTTTGGAGACTCTATCCCGATCAATTCTGAGGGTGATGCCCATGAATTTCGAAGGGAACTCGACATCCAAATCAATTTCGCAGGTTCTCAAAGGTGACTATTCCCATCAATTTCAACGGGGACTGTAACCCCATCAATTTTGTGGATCACCATGAATTTTGAAGGATAAGGAGACGCCATCAATTTCGAAAGATACTACCCCACCAATTTCAATGGAGACTATACCAATACATTTCAAAGGAGACTATCCCCATCAATTTCGGATGAAGCTTTCCCAAATTTTTTTAAAGGAAACTATTCCAATTTATTTCAATGGAGACTATCCCCGTCATGTTCGTGGATCCTCCAATTTCGAAGGAGACTATCCCCTCAATTTAGAAAGAGTATCCGCATTCATTTTAGATTTCGACGAGATTATCTTCACCAATTTCGAGAAGTCTATCCCCATGTATTTTAAAGGGGCATAATCCCGTCAACGTCATTGACTATTTCCATCAATTTCGGTGTAGACTTTCCCCAACTGAAAAAAAAAAAAAAAGAAAAAGAATTTTGAATGTGAGTCTCCATCTCAGTACATTTTAAAGGAGTCCATCCATATCAATTTTGAAGGAGGCTTTTCCATCCATCGTGAGGGAGACTACTCGAAAGAAACTATCCCCATCAATTCCAAAAAGAGACACTATCCTCATCCATATCGAGTTAGACTCTTTCCCATCAATTTTAAAGGAGACTCTCTATTCCCATTAATTTTAAAAGGAACTTTCCTCATTCATTTCGAAAACTCTCACCATCAGTGTCGTAGGAGACTATACCAATCCATTTTAAAGGAAACTATCCCCATAATTTTCGAGAGAGACTCACTGTTCCCATTCAGTTTAAAGTAGACTGCCATCATAGTCTCCTTTAAAAAGAACCCAGGAGACTAACTCCATTAATGGTGACTATCCCCATTAATTTTTAATGATTTTTTTCTATCCCCATTTTAAAAGAGACCCTGTCCCTATCTATCCCAAATAAAGATAACTTTCTATTCCGAAGGAGACTCAGTATTCTTATTATTTTCGAGGGGGGCTCTCTTCATTAATTTCGAAGGAGACTACCCCCACCCATTTCGATGGACACTATCCCCATTCATTTTAAAGGAGACTATCTAGATCCAACCCGAAAGAGATTATTCCTATTAATTGTAAAGGAGAATATCAGCATTGATTCTTAATGAGTGTATCACCACCAATATCAAAAGAAACTATGCCAATTTTTTGAAAAATGGGTTCTATCCCCATTAATTCTAAAGGAGACTTTCCCCATCAATTTTGAAATAGACTCTATCCCGAATCATTTCAACTTCGAGCTCAATTCTCTTTCCTTATCAATTTCGAAGTGGACTCTACCCTCATTCATTTTGAAGGTGACTGTACCAACTATTTCGAGGGATAATCTTTATCCCCATCAATATGATCTATATTTTGGTATCTAAAAGTTTCTGCCCAAAGTTAAATCGAATTGGTGACAAAGTCAGGATCTTCAACCACAGAATCAAGACCGAGTTCGAGAAATGTAAAATGTTGATGTAAAAAAAGGTTTCTAGGGATTTGAAATGATGATTATACAATGATGATTGAATTAATTGAATTGCAAAACCAGAAAATTATCAGGATTCTCACCAGGGGTAAAGATTATTACTCTGAGGGGGGGATTCAACCAAACAGAATGAGATAAAAGAAAATTGTGAAAGTAAAGGATGCATCAGAAAGACAGAGAAAATATTCTAAACTGTCCCCATCAATTTCGAGGGAGACTCTCTGTCTCCATCGATTTAGGAAACTATCCATATTTATTTCAAAGGAGATCAACCTTATAAATTTCGAATGAGACTCTCTACACCCATTAATTCGGAAGGAGATTCTCTATCATCATTTGTTTTAAAGGAGACTTACCATATAAATTTGAGGGAGACACTCTATCCCCCTTAATTTAAAAGGAGACTCTATGCCTACCGATTAGGTACCTTTCCCGGGCAAATCAAAATTTAGAGCAAGCGAATTGAAAAAATATAACGAGCAAACTGGAAACAACGGGAATAAAGCTGTATATATGAACATGAATAATCAAATCATTACATTTACAATTTCAATCGCAGCAAATGTTCATTTTTTGAGTTGAATTGATGGAAATTTGTCTCTTCATAAAATTCATGGACTTTTTTTTTAGTTTGTCTCCACCAAAAGCTAACGCTTGAAATTTCTTAGAACAATCACAGACCCTACACACGCAAAAAAATTAAATTGCCTTTTTTTCTTCCCGAAAAAGAATCAAAACGGTGAATCTTTATTGTTAATTCCTGCCATAAAAAATAAATTTATATTTCAATTTACTTATCCCTTTTTTCATCAATTTCTTCGCTCTCTCTCTCTCTCTTTCTCTCTCTCTCTCTCTCTCTCTCTCTCTCTTTTTTAATTTGCTCATTCTATTTTTCAACTTCGGAAAAAGGAGTATACTCAATACAGGAAAATTATCGAAAGAATAAATAAATGGCATAGCATCGTATACGGGACCCTTCTTAAACTCGATAAAAGAAGGACTGAGAAATTTTCATCAAATATCGAAGGAATTGATGACGACGTTTGAATCCTTGTACCCTAGGGATAAAGTTGATAGACAACAAAATTTGCCTGGAAAGTTTCAAGTGATTTAATACTCACGGAAAAAAATGTGACCCTAGTCCCTTTCAAAATATTTCCTTCGGCTTCACACTTTAATCACAGTGAAAAGGAACAGGGAGTTAAAGAACTCGTCAGTATTGAAGATTGCATTGACTTTGCTCTCAAGGGATCTCAGGAATACTCAAGGCAGACTATTGAAAGACTCGACATAATAATCAGAAGTTGCAAGGACAACGAATCTCTATGAACACCCCCCCACACACAAAAAAAAGAGAACAAGTGGAGAATCACCCTTGGATAGCAAGCTTTCGGCATAGCCAGCTCAACCTTCAAAAGCAAGACAATCCCAGTAATCCTAAGAAGAAGAGTACACAACCAATGCATTCTCCCGATAGTCACTTATGGAGCTGAAACATGGAACCCAACCAAGAGACAGACCTGCAAACTAAGAAGCATGCAGCGCGAGGATGAGAGAATCGTGCTCAACCTTACATGGAGAGATCACAAGACAGCACAATATATCAGGGAAAAAATAGGAGTCTGAGACATCATAGAATTCATTAGAAAATTTGAATGGGCTGGTCATGTTGAAAGAATGGACATCACGACTCACAACATAGATCCCCAGAGATCACATGCGCAACCGAGGCTAGCAGAATACAAGATGGTGACAAATTCAGAAAATACTGGCTCCGTAACGCCCATGATAGAGAAATGTGACGGATCCCAGGGAAGGTCTATGTCCAACGACGGATGTTGAAAGACTGATGACGATACTCCAAAACTAGAAGCCAAAACAGAACAGAGGAAAAAAACTGCCCCAAATACGCAACTATCTCGGGAATGAGGTAAGCCAAATAGCACACGAGACTGATGAATAAGACTATTATTTTACAATTTAAGACAGTCTAGCTCCAAGTAACGATTTGCAATTTGTTTTTGTAAATATTTATTGTAATTCGTGGTGGTTCTGGTAAGTAAGTATGAACGGAAATTGTTTAAACACACATGCTATTGTAGAATAATCTTATTTAAGATTTTTTTTTATAACTGCACATGAAAAATTCACGAGATCCTTTTTGTATGATTTTAGGGCAACATTTACTTGCAGAAACTTTGCAAGATTAAATGACAACTGGCAAAGACCACCCAGCGACTGCTGTAAATACCCTACGTCTATATCGATTATAACATTTGGAAAACTTCGATAAATGCCGTGAGCATCTCTCTCTCTCTCTCTATATATATATATATATACATATATACACACACACACACACATATATATATATATATACACACACACATACACACACACACACACACACACATATATATATATATATATATATATATATATATATATATATATATATATATATATATATGTATAATGCTCTTCCATAGGAATAGAGTATTGGTAGATGGGTAAAATATGCTAAATAAATACATCGTTTATCTTCAACCTTACTGACCGTCCTCTGGAGCAGAAGGTTTCAATCCTGCCTCGTGGTACTGGATAATGGATAGTCTATAGCCACACTGAAGAGTTGTAATACAATGAAACAGCTGTCTGTGGATGACACAATAACACACATATATATATATATATATATATATATATATATATATATATATATATATATATATATAGCATTTGAAGTCGCTATTTATTCACATATACATGTATATGTGTGCACACTATGCACACGGACAAACCGTGGCACAAAAATTAAGAGATAGCCTTTACTTCTTGTAAAAACACTAATCAACTAGAAGGCACCTCTGCCCACATTGTATACAAATTAAAAGCTGAACGAAAATGAAATATTGAAAAACAGAGAAAGAAAGACTAGAGAGAAAGGACAAAGAGCAAATAACTTCTATTTCTTTTTTTTCAGCACGACCCGTAATCATTTTCATGCAACACCCTTTGCCCTAATACATAAACCAAAAAGCACTAACCACAAATTGAATGGAAATAAAATATCAAAGCACACTTGATAGAACTCAATTCCTGCCATATGTTCAATCATTGAGTTACTTCCCTTGAAATTTAAATTCGCATTCTTATTAACAGTTCTTTTTAAACAAACAAGAAAACAAGTATAATGTAGTTATGAAATCAACTAAAATGAAATATTTTCCACTCAGGTCCTCAGGCGCTCTAGGAGAGTCATTATTTTATCGACAGTAGTCTCCCTTTTTACTTTGCTCTCATTGCATTGTGGGACCTGTTGTTAATTCGCTGATTCAAACTGGTAGTTTCGACGAAATCGAAATGAAAACATGGAAAAAATGAAACCACTGCATAATCGAAAAAATGCTGTATGTAACCTCAATATAGCCACAATATTGCTGTACGTAACTTGTATGTAACTGAAATAGTGCTATATGTAACCTCTGCATATACGAAATAGTGTTGTATGTAACCTCTGTATTGCCGAAATTGTGTTGTATGTAAACTATGCATAAACGAAATAGTGCTGTCAGAGGTAGTGAATTAAAGGTCCCCTAAAAATAGTTTTGATCTCTTCTCGGGGTCAAAGGCCCCGTTTAGGCCTTCCGCGAGGATTTGTAAGGCTGGTTTTCAATATATATATATATATATATATATATATATATATATATATATATATATATATATATATATCAATTCGTGTGTTCCTGTTTGTGTATGTGTGGGTAAACGTGTGTGTCTGCGCATATTAAAACAACTGTATGTATTTACAGGGCCGGGTCATATTTCTAGTTTAAATCGCATCTGCTTGGAAAATTCCGACTGAGAAATTCTTTCCACGTATAAAATTCTGCAAAATAAAAATAGCCAAAAAAATCCGAACAGAATAAAAAACGATGCCGATTTAATTCAATCTTCTTACCATTTTTTGCCTGAGCTTTGATCTCTCTTCCCCTTCTCTATCCATCTATATATCTATCCGTCTATATATCTACATCTACATAATATATATATATATATATATATATATATATATATATATATATATATATATATATATATATATATCTTGCTCTCACTTTCCTTTATTTTTCAGTTTCAGAATATGTCCACTGCTTTGCTTAGTCTTTTAGAGTAAGCGTGAACAAAAGATGTGTGCGCACACGCATGTATGTATGTACGCGTATGTGTGTTCGTATGCATGTATGTGTGAACTTCCAAATGCGTATGTGTATGTGGTGGCTGATTATGATAATTTCTTTATTTGAACTTAACCCTTGCTATCAGATCTGAATAAGCTTACGCGGAAGTAAATCATTAGAAGCCACAAAATGGTGGCCATCAGTTTCTGTGATTAAAGCCGTCAGAAAATGCCTTTATCATTATTATTTGCAATCTCACATCAGTTACCTGGTGGTTGCCCCTGAAGGTTGAGTGACAGCAAGTCTCCTCAAGTCTCCAGCGCCCCTCTCCTCGTTCTCATAGACCACTGTAATACTGTGGTTTACAGTTTCACACCAGTTGCCTGGTGGTCATTGCTGAAGGCTGAGTGACTGTAAGTCTCCTCAGGTTTTCAGCCCACATCTTTTCTCTTCCTTGCCTATCACACCAGTGCTGTGGTTCACATCTCTGCTTCCATTTTCCTTCCTCTGTTAGGCCACCGCTAAGACTTAGTGTCGCAGTTCTTATATTTCTAGCACATTCCTCAGTATCCGTGCGGTTCCAAGCAGTGCTGTGGTCTGTACAGTCTCAATCCTTCCTTTTATTCTGAGCTCCTCCAGTCTCGCCCTCAGTGTCTTAGGGACAGTTCCCAAGCAACAACAACAACAACAACAACAACAACAACAATAATAATAATAATAATAATAATAATAATAATAATAATAATAATAATAATAATAATAATAATAATAATAATAATTGCCTTCAGCAATGACCACTGGGCAACCGGTGTGAAATTAAACTGCAGAATTACCTGTGGCCTATGATGACTAGGAGAGAAGGGCTGGAGACTTGAGGAGATTTGCTGTCTCTCAAACTCCAGCGGTAATCACCAGGCAACTGGTGTGAGATTGCAAAGAACTCCCGGACAACAGCAAGATTAGGGCATTGACCGCACAAGACCGATACAAGTACCTAGGTGTCCTTGAATGTGACACGATAAAACGGGAAGAGATGAAAGAGAAAATAAAGAGAGAATACCTCAGAAGGAAAATATTAGAAACCAAATTAAACAGCAGAAATCTAATAAAAGGAATGAACACCTGGGCTGTGTCAGTAGTTAGGTATACAGGACCATTCCTAGGGTGGACAAAGGAAGAGCTCCAATCAATAGATAGGCGAACAAGGAAACTTATGACGATGCATAAAGCATTACACCCTAGAGATGATATAGATAAACTATACGTTAAGAGAAAAGAAGGTGGCAGGGGGCTCATCAGCATAGAAGATTGTGTCCAGAGAGCTAAAGTAGTCCTAGAAAGATATGTGCAAACAAATAGTGAAAAAAATCATAAAGAGCGCGAGAGATAGTGCAACAAGCAATAAAGTAGAAAACAATGGAACAGTACAGCAAACAAGAAAAGAAAGATGGGAAGGGAAAAAATTGTACGGCGAGTTTAAAAGACAGATGCAAGATATAGCAGACGAGAAATCATGGACGTGGTTACGAAAGGGGAACCTTAAGAGAGAAACAGAATCGCTCATCATGGCAGCCCAAAACAAAAGCATAAGGACAAACTACATAAAAACAAAAATCGACAGAACACAGACAAACAGCAAATGCCGCATGTGCGGTGAAAGAGATGAGACAGTAAACCACATAACTAGTGAATGTAGTCAACTCGCCCAGAAGGAGTATAAGCATAGACACGATAGAGTAGCAACAATGATACACTGGGAACTAAGCAAACAAATGGGATTCAACCATGTGGAAAAGTGGTATCAGCACAAGCCAGAGGCAGTTTTGGAGAATGACAACCACAAACTACTCTGGGACTTTGACATCCAAACTGACCACCTCATCCAGGCAAGAAGACCAGACTTAGTAATAGTAGACAAAAAAAAGGAAGGCCTGCCAAATAGTAGACGTTGCTGTGCCTGCAGACCATAGAGTAAAAAAGAAGTAGGGTGAAAAAAGGGAAAAATACCAGGACCTAGCAAGGGAGTTAAGGAAGATGTGAAACATGAAAACCAGGGTAGTACCGGTCATAGTGGGTGCACTAGGAACTGTCCCCAAAACGCTGAGGGAGAGACTGGAGGAGATCGGGATTAGGGGGAGGATAGAGACCGTACAGACCACAGCACTACTGGGAAATGCACGGATACTGAGGAAGGTACTAGAGATATAAGTACTGCAACGAATCATAGCTCTGTCATGATATGCGAAAGAGAGAGGAGACGTTAGCTGAAGACCTGAGGAGACTTATTGTCACTCAGCCTTCAGCGGTAACCACTGGGCAACCGGTGTGAAACTGTAAATCGCAGAATTACTGCGACCTATGAGTACTAGGAGAGGAGGGCTGGAGACTTGAGGAGACTTGCTGTCACTCAAACTCCAGCAGTTACCACCAGGCAACTGGTGTGAGATTCCAAATAATAATAATAATGTGCCTTTTAAAAATCTTTCATTTTGCATCCCGAAGACTCGGGTTCGCATTACAGTCCTAGGGCGCTAAAGAAAAGTTGTTATTTTATCAATTGTAGTTTCCATAGTATGTGCACTGTCCCCAGTAGGGCGATCTTTTGGATTGCATGGATGCTGGTGTTACATGGTATACGGTCAGTGTCCCTTTCCGTTCCTTTCTTTAAGAGTCTTAGAGCTCCGATGACCACTGATGTTATTTTGGTCTTCATGCCCCACATCCTTTTGATTTCAATCTCCATCGATAACTTCCACGGAGATGATTCTCTCAGACGGTATTTCTATATCGATGAGCATGTACCTCTTTTCTTTCCTGTACTTGATGACGGTGTCAGGTTTGTTTGCTTTTATTTACAGCCATGTTCCAGAGGATGTTGACATCGTCATTTTCAGTGACCATGTTCGGTTGGTGCTAATACCATCTTTCAGATGTTTTAATTCTGTATTTCTAACAAATCTTCCAGTGCAGGTATTCCGCTGCCTTGTTATACCTATGGGTGTACTCATTGCCAGTTCCGGGCAGCCTGAGACGATGTGGTTGATCGTTACTAAATACTTACCAGATATCCTGTATTGTGGGTCTGGTCCATCCTTGATTGTGCAATGGTGATAGGATCTGCTTGGTAGGCTTTGATCTTGTACAGCGATGATTAGGTTCCCCGTTTCACTCCGGGGATCCTTTGCCACTGATGTTGGTATACGTTTGCCTTTTCTATCCCCTTGGAGTACTTCCAAGGCATCTTCTTGTCCTCCTAGTTATTGTTGACCGTGTTGTTTTGATTCCTGCTTCACTCGCTTGGCGTACATGGTGTGCCTCTTTTTCTATCGGTGGGGTTTCGGGGACATCAAACTCTTTCTTGAAAAGTGCAGCCTCTCTCCTAATCGAGTGGACTTGGTGCTTTACTAATTGGAGAAGTGGCCTATCTATATTTGACAGGCGTGCATCTAACCTGATAGATGTGGTCTTGAATATGTTCATTTAGAGCCAGGCCCTGTCCCCCTAAAGCTCTAGGTAGGTAGAGCCTGTTACCATCTATTTACGGATGGTGCATCTACTCCTTGGTCAACAAACTTGCTATTCCCTGGCAAACGGAGCACTCTTCTCTTTGGGTCAGGCCTTTTCACCTAGGGTGAGGGGATTTGAAAGATGAAACCTTATAGTCAATAAAGGATAATGGTGCTGTACGATTGTTTCATATTACGACGGTTTTAATGTACCGACATAAAAAGAGTCTTTGTTGCCTCTGAGATATATTCCGAATATTTCCTATATACCTCCTCCCGGGAAAAATATCGGCGGACGTAGATGGTTCTGAGATACGTGCTATTTGTACATTAGAGAAGATATAACTCCACTGGATGATCTCTATGATGAGTCTCTGTAATTGTCGATAATTTATGAAGCATTAATGCTGGACTCTCTAAGTCACCCATTTACTGGATTACCAGGATGCTAATCCCCGTTTGAGATTACATGAAAAGATAATGCATAGAAAAAAAGGAATTACGTGACTTTGATCGCAGCTTGACTAAAAGTAGTCATTGTGTTGAGAAATTGAGCGATACACATTAAATTGTAGGTATTTATCCACTTATCCCCGTGGGTGTAAACACTGGCGTACCAGCGGAATGGGGGTGGGGGTGCCCCGGGTGACACCATGATGTTTTGGTAGCGCGAAAATTCAACATTTTCCGCTATTTATCATCGATTTTAGCAAATCTTTAGCTATTTTCTTGCCATTCTATACGAATCTAACCATTCTTAACAATTGAGATATTTCCACAAAGAAACTAACAGTGTTTTTCTTAGCGCTTTTGGGCTTATTTTGAAATTTTTCCAGGCTAATTTTCAGCGAAAAATGTTTTGTGGTACCCGGGGTGGGTGACAATAACCATAGATACCACTGATTGGAAGTTTAATGTGGGAGCCCACATGTGAATATGTGGGCAAGAGCAGTGACACAGAGGTGTCAAGCGAGCCCGACTCTCTCCTTTTCGTGCAATAGGGAGGTACTGCTCCTGCTCAACTGATCCCCTCTACCTGAAACCTGATGATGTAAATAGTTTGGGGCGACAGGGCAAGTCCAGGTCAAAACTTATACAAGGTTAGTTATTTTAAAATTGTAATTAACATGTCCCTAACAGGTTTGGTTTGCCGTGACGGGACAGACAAACAGTGAAGTGTTTAGTCTCCTAAATTAGGTGAGGATTGATCTTGTTGCGGGGAAGGTTATCTCTGGCATCTTCAAAAGTTTTTTGCCCTTCTTTGCAAAAAGTTTGTTATGATAAAGTATTGATTTTATCAAATGAAATGGGTCAGTTAGTTACTATGCATGAAAAGGTGGCAAAATCATTAGGTCAATTGGATATATTGAAAGCAGTTGGTCTAGATAAAATTCACTCCAAACTGCTTAAATATCATGGCACCGGTTCAAGTTTTATAACTGTACTCACAAAATTCTTAAATCAATTTTTTTAAAAATAGTTGAAGTTTTATATAAAAAGTACATAATGCACGCAAATGCTGTCCAATCGAATCAAACGAACGTAAAATAGTGCTGGAAGACTTTGAAAAGTTGAATTTGAAATTTAATGTGGATAAGTGTGGGGAAATAAATATAATCTTGAGTAAACATTAGAAAGTCAACCATAGCAAAAAGTATTAGAAAAGAGAGATTTAGTAATAGAATTCAATGAACAATTTAATTTTGAAAAAAAAACAAAACGAAACAAAACAAAAACATATCTCTTCAGTCATAGCTAAAGATATATCCAAAATTGGTAAGCTGAGAAGAAATATTTTATCAAAAGATCTATATGTAAAGAATTTATTAAGCTATTATTCAGACACATCTGGAGTATTGTGTACAGGCTTGGGTCCTGCGTGCAAGACATTGTAATAGGAATTTAATTTTGAAATAGGAGACAGTACTGAGAAGATTAAACAGAATGATAAGAGGCATGAGAGATTGAAGTTATAAGGATAGACAACAAAAGTTATGTACGTCTACATTGTTCGAGAGGGGTGTAAGAGGAAACTTAATTGAAACTTACAAGATAATGTATGGCTTTGAAAATTAGGGAATTCTAATGTTTGATAAGTCAGATTGAACGGGAAATTTACTTGCAAGTTATAATTTACAATTACGGTTAATTTCAAGTACTGAGTTCTAACAGTAACTTTAAAATTAATTAGATCAAAATAAAAAATAATCTATCACTAAAGATGAGTGGCTGAATCAAGGAACACGTGTCGGATAATTCTCTCTGGAATTTTTAGTTTGTGTTGCGCTATACTTAATGGATAATATTTTAAGCATTTTCTATTCTGATTTGACGAAAATAATTAAAACTACTTTGATACACACACATATATCATCATCATCACCATCAGTCTTTTAACGTCCGTTGTTAGACGTATACCTTCCCCTGGATTCGCCCTACTTCTCAATCATGGACGTTGCAGAGCTAGTATTTTCTAAATTTGTCCAATTCATATCTCCATTTTGTATTCTGTCAGCCTCGATTTCGCATGTGATCACTGGGGATCCATGTTGTGAGTCGTGATGTCCATCGGTTTTTTCCATTGTCATTTAAGTTTTCAAATAGATTCTATGATGTGTCTGACTCTCGTTTCCTTATATACTGTGCTGTCTTGTGATCTCTCCATGTGAGATTAAGCATGATTCTGTCTAGCACACGTTGCATGCTTCTCAGATAGCGAGTCCATCCATTTTCTATTCTGATTTAATAGAAATAATTAAATTTACTTTGATACACACACATATATGATGATCATCATCATCAGTCTTTTAACGTCCGTTGTTAGACGTATACCTTCCCCTGGATTCGCCACACTTCTCAATCATGGACGTTGCAGAGTTAGTATTTTTTAAATTTGTCCAGTTCATATCTCCATCTTGTATTCTGTCGGCCTCGATTTCGCGTGTGATCTCTTGGGATCCATGTTGTGAGTCGTGATGTCCATCGGTTGTCTGCCATTCTTGCAACATGTCGGTCATTCTTGCAACATGGCCTGCCAATTGTCATTTAAGTTTTCTAATAGATTCTAAGATGTCTCTGACCCCGTTTTCTCGCTGATATATTGTGCTGTCTTGTGATCTCTCCATGTGAAGTTGAGCACGATCCTGTCAAGCGCACGTTGCATGCTTCTCAGTTAGCGAGTCTGTCCATTTTCCATTCTGATTTAATAGAAATAATTAAATTTACTTTGACACACACACACATACATACACACATACACACACACACACACACACACACATATATATATATATATATATATATATATATATATATATATATATATATATATATATATATATATAATACAAAAATTGCCGTTTTCATCTAGTCGGAATTGCTGCAAGTCTTATTTATTTATACATTAATATTTTCTGTGTTTCTCTTCCTCTCTCTTTTCGAATTCTTTTTCACACCCTCTCACTCCTTCTCTCTGCAATATGTGGGTGTGGGTTTTTACACTCATCCTTTGACGTTAATCAAAGTCTGCTGAGGAAGGACCTACTGGCAAATTCAATAAGGAATGTTTTTGTTCTTCATGGACAGCCATCTAGATTTCAGGAAGTTGCGTAATTTCCAAATCATCATGGATTGTAAATGGATGTTATTTTATTCTACACACCATCTAATTTTTTGTAGCAAAGAACTTATTTACGTAGGTTACTCAAACACATATTTGACGATGAGGTTCTTCCCAATAGTTACTTACGGAACTGAAACATGGAACCTAACCAAGAGATAGATCTGTAAATTGAGAACCATGCGACATGCACATGAAAGAATTGTGCTGGGCCTCACATGGAGAGACCACAAGATAGCACAGTACATCTGGGAAAAGACAAGAGTCAGAGACATCAAAGAATTCATTAAAAAACTCAAATGGCAGTGGGCTGGCCATGTTGAAAGAATGGCGGACCACCGATGGACATCGCGACTCACGACATGGATCACCCGAAATCACATGCACAACCGAGGCCGGCATAATATTAGATGGAGAGACGAGCTAGAGAAATCCAGAAAGTACTGGCTCCGCGAAGCCCATGATAGAAAAGTGTGGCAAATCCTGGGGAAGGTCTATGTCCAACGACAGACGCTAAAAGACTGATGATGATGATGATGATGATGATTAAGTATTATAACGGACGTGACTCCTTCTTCAAGTCATTTCTATTGGGTACTTACCCGTTATGTTGGATTTAATCTTGGACTGCATGCAAACCAACAAATATCATCTTTAAGAATAGTAGTTAATCAGGAACTTTCTCTCGAGTCGATTTTCTACCAATATATTGCAATATAATAAAATAAGAGGAAGGAAGGAAAAAAGGCAAGAACGGAGGGAGCCAAAATGGAAGAAGAGAAATTTTTAAAAAAAGAAAGGAAAAGGAAAATTGTTTTCTCCAGAAGTTCTGATGTCACTAAAATTCAGATTTTAACACTTTCAGAGCTATTCCGTTTTTGCCGTTAGACTCGATGATGCAACCCGTTTCCTTGAGACCACCAATAGGACGAGAAAGTGGGTCATACATTTCCACATTTTCAGGTATATAAGATGCACCACCATACAAGACATATCTCAATTTTCGTTGGCATGTTCTCGAGAGAATTAAAAATAAACCACCCTCTTTTCCCCTGATCTCCATAGCCTTCTACACTCTTGGGCTATTTTATTTTGCTCTTATCTATTCAAATCTATACTAACCCCCACAGTGACTGACTGTTTACATTATTTGCATAGCGCGGTAACGTTAGTTAACAACTGATAAAGCCTTCGCCTCCCAAGACATAAATTAGAAAAAAAAGCGTGCCATGTATCCCGTATAGCACGGTACTTATAGTTACATTGAGCTATATCATAGAAGTATAGGACGAAAAGTACTGCTAGAGAAATGTAGATGTTAATATTTAGCTGCTGTGACACAGGTATGCTACAAACCGATGGTTTCGAAACTGGGGTTTGCAGACATCTGAGAATCGGTTAAATGATGCTCGGTGACAGCAGCAGTACTCCCTCTGCACTTGACATTACGAATCGTGTGGCAGGGAAACGACGCTATCCATCGCACAGCTATAAAAGAAAAACGTTATTATTGCACAAGGACATGTACCATGTATGAGAATTCAAATAAATATAATCAATTTTAAATGAATGTGATTTCAAAAGGTCACAAATTTTTTTAATCGTATTTCATTAATTAGTCTAAAAACTAAATACTGAAAATAGGGTCCGTCAGAATATTTCTTTTTTAGAAGGGGTCCTCGAGTTTTTAAAGTTTCCGAACCACTTGAAAATTTTCGTAAAAAGCGATGATAGTTTTGACGAGAAACATCGGTAAAAGATAATTCTTTAGACTTAAGCTTCAAGCGTAGATTTCTAAAAGGTCTGAAATAAATGTATACTATCAGAAACCGTCAACCAAAACTGTCACCAAAACTGAACATAGATTTCTACCGTTTTCAAATTGGTCTGGCTGGCTTGCTATGCATGTATGCATGAATGTATGTATGTATGTAACGCGTGTACAGACCGAGCCAATGGAGCTAGAGGACTGAAAATTTAAACATTTACACATTATGTTTAGAAAACGACGTGTTTTTGTCTTTTAACACCCCTTATATATTTTTCTTTGGGTATTCAATTTGCAATGTAAGTTTATGCTAAATCGATCCCTTAATTGGTGTCTGGTCGCATTCACGTTTGGTTCGGCAGCATTCCATGTTTTAGGGGATCAATTAAAAATTAGGAAAAAAGGGTATCAATAAATAAATTACTTATCTCGTCTTTTGTTGGGCAATTATCACCAGTAAAGTATGAATTTTCAATAAAACAGGCGGACATAAACCAAGGGATTAGTTTAGCATTAACTTATATTGTAAATTGAACTCCCCACAAAAGAATTATGGGGGGGGTGTAATAAAAGAAAATAATCGTTTTTTGTAAACATTATAAATTTTCAGCGTTCCTGGGTCGTTCATGCGGACAGTATGCATGATACATACGTATGTAGCCAGCCAACTTAGCAACTGAAGAAACCCATATTGAAAGTTTTAGCGATTTCTAATAAAGAAATCGATAAAATCCATAAAATACTCAAAAAAGTAATCGAAGAACCTCTCTAGGTTGGCAAGCTTTCGGTAGAGCAAACTTAGTCAAAAAAAATAAGGATCTACAACCAAAGCATCCTCCCAATAGTCACCTATGGAGCTGAAACATGGAACCCAACCAAAAGATCGATCCTCAAACGGAGAACCATGTAATTGGCACAGGAGAGAATCATACTCAAGATCACAAGACAGCACAGTGTATTAGAGAAAACTCAGTAGACAGAGACCATAGAATGCATTAGAAAACACAAATGGCAATGGGCTGGTTATGCTGCACGAATGGCAGATTATCGCTGTACATCAGGTCTTACGACGTAGATCCCCAGGGGTCTAGACAAGTTTATAATTTACCGGCTCCGCGACGCCCATCTGGCGAATCTTGGGGAAGGTGCATGTCCAAATAGCGTAAAATCAAGCTAACATGTACTTCTTCGTTTGCGTCTTGTTATCAAACGTAAAAAATCTGCCAAACATAAAAGTGGTTCTACTCAGAATCCCACATTAATTTCACAAATACAGCTGAGCATCACAAACTCGGACTTCAGAAACTCGGTAACTCCAGAAATCCGGCTATTTTTGAGAATTAAATAAGTATCAGATTTTGAAAAGGCTTTTATTCACTGATATGTAAAATACCGTTCTTTCTGAACAGCAATGTTTCAGATGCATATACATATCTTGAAATTATTGATTAAATAATAGTTTTATCCAAAAGCCATTAAAGAAAACTTCCAGCGGATTTTTTTCTAAAACCCAAAAGTGTACATTATTGTTTGGAAACGGTGCAAAGATATTTCATTGAGATTTCATAAAATTAAACGAATACTGGCTGATCTTAGGGTACTCTTGAATTCTGGTCTAATCATGTAAATTCGTGGTACTCGTGAACTGACCCTGTGGTACCTTGAAGTCGGCCTAGCCCATGCTACACTAAAAACTAAAAAATTTTAAAGATAACTCCGGACACCCTCGGTCGCGCGGTAGCTGAGTTCATGAAGCTCAACTGTACTGCTATTTGAAACCTAACGGCTTGGGTATTTCGGATCATATAAATGGAATCATTGGACAGTCCTCAGCGGTATTGGATAAAAAATGTTTGCTATAATGATAGATGACCTACCCGAGCCACAGTTATGAAAATATGAAGCTATCGTTCTAGACACCCGTTCATGGACAGCAACTGTAACCAATGAATATCAGCATGAATATTACAAGTAACAATGTGTTTCAGCAGCAGCAGCAGCAGCATTTTAACGTCCGTCGTTGGACACTGACTGTCCTCAAGATTCGTTAGACCTCTCGATCGTGGGCGTCACCGAACCAGTACATCCTGAACTTATCTAAAGCGTCACGTCATCTCATATTTACCGGTCAGAGTTTCGCATGTGATCTGTGAGTACAAGATAATTTAGGTGCTCGTTGCATTAATATCAATCTCAGAGACCATCTAATTGCATTCAGCTGGAATCAGTCATTTGAAAAACAAACGAAAAAAAAAAACAGAAAAAGTTTTATATCCCTTATCCTTTCAGTACGTGATCGTTCACAGCTCTCTACAGCTTCGAACTGTGCATTTTTATGATTCATTTACGAAAAGATAGTGGAGTGGATTCCTGTTGCCTTCTCCACGGTTTTTAATTTAGAATCATTCTTTTTCTAGACTGGCCTCCCAAAGCTCAGTTTGCCGTGCTATTTTACTCATAGTACGGTGTTGATGGATTTATGTCTCTCCCAAGGGCACTAGTGAGAATTGAACGTAAACAGTCTCGACTGGAGTGTGAACTCAGCTCGCCGATTCCATCGATCGTACTGTCAACCGTTACGTAACTCACATCTCCAAATCTTCATGTATTTACGTTCGCAAACTGTTTTCCTTTTCTATGGTGGGTTTACCATATTGTAGCTGGAATAGTCATTTCCCACCGGCACCAGAGGTCAGTGTTCGAACTTACGTTAAAGTCAGATTTCCGAATGCCAGTTTTTACCCTCGGAAGATTGGCGTAACACAATCTTTTTACTCTATTTCTCATCATTGAAACGTGTACTATACTAAGCCAAGTTTAGAAAATACCGATTGTATCCAGTAAACAATAACACAACAGTAGCCATGAAATGTTTTAACAGTAAAGATATACCTCGATTTGTGCGTTAATTCGTTCCATTTTTTTCTGTGCTGTTCAA
>OY735243.1:15032353-15037353 GCA_963457665.1 Thysanoteuthis rhombus
TAAATAAATATGCCATAGCTAAAAACCTGTCCAGTTTTTAATATATATATATATATATATATATATATATATATATATATATATATATATATATATATATATGTGACACAAGGGGGCCAGGAGTCCCCCGTGTCCTGAAAATTACGAAAATTACTATGGCTGTTACCAAAAATTACTATGGTTATTAGCAGTAATTACTATTGTTATTACAAAAAGGAGTTATCTGTGTTAAAGGGGATAATGTGTTTTTCGAGATGTCAAGTCCTGGGTTGCAAAAACGAATGCTTTTGGAAAAAGGTTTTGTTCCCGATTCGATGACCATGTCATGGGAAGTTGAGTTATCTGTACTTTTTCAATCTAGTGTCATCTGTCAAGTCCTGGGGTTCAAAACAAAGCCAGATATAAGGGCCAGTATTTGGGGTCTAGAGAGAGAGAGAGTAAAAGCTTATGAAAGAAAAGTTATTTGCAGAGTCCTTGGGAGAGGGGGAGACTAATTTATGATATTGAACAGACCTGCGTCGCGAGATAAATGAGGGTCAATGTTTTGGGGTTTTCCGGAAAGGTCGAGATGGCAGGAGAGGGAGAGATAAGGAAAGTCGGTTGCAAGAGATACAGTGTCGATACCAAGGGCTTAAATAGGAAGAATTTTCGTAACAAGCAAGCAGAGTAAAATTTGGGTTTGGAGAAGAGAGTCGTTGCCGGCTCTCTCTCGTGTTAGACGCCGCCCTTAGTAACCGTCAACCGCTGCTACCATTCAGTAGTCTACCGTTCGTGACATGAGAGACCAGTCGTCATTTTGACTTAGATGATAATCGGCTTCCTCTCTTTTCAACTATAGGCATTTCCCGTCTCCAGAGATATTGATAATCAATATTCTATATAAAACATATAAACGAAATTCCGTCTAGTTGCCTTCTTTTACTAACCCAGAACCACGGCTGGTTTAGTATAGTTTGGTGAGACCACCCCCAACAGGAAGGCCCACATATACACATCGAAACAGCTATCTGTGGATAACACTATATATATATATATATATATATATATATATATATATATATATATAGAGAGAGAGAGAGAGAGAGAGAGAGAGAGAGAGAGAGAGAGAGACTAGAAAGCTATACAGTTTTAAACGCTAAAAAACATTTTCAAAAGATTTTTCCCATATATATACATTATTGTGTCATCCACAGACAGTTGTTTCGATATATTACATCACTTCAGTGTGGCTATGGACTTTCCACTATCCCATCCAGTACTGCGAGGCAGAATTGAAACCGGAGGCCGATATCCTACTTCTGGACTACGGAACTGGACGGTCAGTAAGGCTGAATTTAAGCGATATATATATTTACACAGAAATTCCTCATCCACCAGATTCTAGAAAGCTTTATAGCTTTAATCATGGAAAAAAAACTTTTCAAAATATTTTTTGTGTCACTTCAGTCACTTATTTCTCAATATCTGTCAATGCAATTTATGAAATTTTCTTCTATATTTTTCCCCCTATTCCTCATATATTTTGTTATTATGGTACTATGTATAACTTGTCTCTTGATGGGATCATCAGTCGTTAATCATTTGACTGTTTCAGGGATTTTGAAAACAAAACAGTTATATGAACATGGTACCTCAACAGTGTTGATCAAACACCACCTCCCTTCAATATATATATACAGAGTATTGTCAAAATTATCGCTCTTTGTGGATATTTCGCATATTTAACACACACACACACGCATATTTTAGGCATCCTAAAAAGAAAGCTGGTTATTATATGCCTCCTGTATTATATAAGATTTGATTCATGCCATATTAGAAAAATGAAATACCTTAAATTCTTTGATAGAACTTTGATACAGGGGTGTGTTTCTGGTTCAAAACACGTGTTTAACATATGACGTTAGATATATCTATTCAGTTAATTTTGTATTGGAAATAAACACGTCTGCCTGTCTTTCTATGTGTACGTAAGTATGTATGGATATATGAATGCAGCTTTTCCCTTGGGTCATCTCCATCCCCAAACAAAAGCGATAGAGAGAGTCCTCGCTATACGCAGTTGTTTCAAATTAGGCTTTATGCAGTATATCTCGCAGTGTTTCATGTGACTTTACGAAACAGAACAGAACCGCCGATATATATCTTTAACAGAGAAATACATTCTTTCTCTCCCTCCCCATATATATATATATATATATATATATATATATATATATATATATATTGTAGACGAATTGAAAATCAAGAAAAACAAAACAAGGAAAAGCAGTGCAAATGCCTTCAATTGGTTTCTTTTACTTTCTTTCATTTTGAATTGCATTATTAATGCAAAGAAAGAACAGAATCCATTGTCCGAAGTTTATTTAACTATGTTTCAAGACTTGATGCTTATGACCAAAAATTTGTTTTGAGACGTTGTGCATGTTTTGTCATAGACTGAATTATATCTTGTCATTATCTATAACTCTATTTGAAGGAATCACTATTCCAACTTATATATATTGAGTTATCTCTTTGCCTTTCGTGGGGTTTCCATTTGCAGTTTCGATAATTCGCAGTTCAGTCTTGGAAAATTTAATGGTAATTAATTCAGGGAGTTTTGCAGCGTACCACAAAAAACTGCATCACAGAAACTACACTACACAGTATAAATAAAACGTAAAAAGCTTAGGAAGTCATAAATGTATCGTAATAATCTTTATGTTATTAATAAGAAGAAAGATTGTAGAAAATCATCAACAGAAATTATTATTATCATTATAATTGACTATATTAACCCGCTGGAAAACTTGAACTTGTTCAATGTTTGCTATTGCGATCTGGTTAGTCAGAGGATTTTAGACATTACTTTTTTTTTCCCAATTTACTCTTTCGTAAACAAAATTATCCACTTTTCAGTAGAGGAAGTGTTGTAAATAATTGTTAACGACGTTTTCTCGATTTTTATGCTACCTCCATCTTGATAATTTGTTGCTTCTTCTCGCAACTTTTCTCCGATCAGATAAATTTTTTTTAAAAGCAACAAAAATCGAAAATGAAGATAAATAGTAGCATGTTGATAATCAATGCACTGTAGTTTTATAAAATCTATGGTTTTCGTTAGTAAACTGAATATTTTTCATTAGCATCTACCGCGTACTTTTCAACGCTATGTTGAAACGTATTGTAATGATTAAATATCTTTTTTGAAAGTTTAATTTAAGGAAAAAAATCCCCCCAAAACAACTTAACATACTCTGAGAGGATTTCTTCGCGGATTATGGACGTCTTTACGATTTTGATTTCTCCGTAATTGACGGATCTGTCACAAAAAAAAAAAAAAAAATGAAGTCAAGTTTTAGATTTAAAAAATGTTATTTGTATACTTTGCTGCGTTCATTTATTTATTTGTACATTTACCCTTTTGGAACGGTAAAGTTTATCTTTTCTGTATATATACATGTGAGCATGTTTCTGTACCTGCATTTTTTGCATGTGCATTTGCGTGTACGTATGTATTTATGTATGGATATCTATGTTTATTTATATAGAAATAGCGTAAACCATATGTACACTGTGATATCCGTAAATACATCTATGATTGTATATTTTATATGGACACGTATAATTCTCGAGTTGATAATCCTGTAGTTTAGTGGCGTAAATTATGTATCTATGCTTAGCGACGTAAATTATTTTGACAATAGAAAACTGTATATTTGAACATTTCAACATATATACCTACAAAGGATATAAGTAAATTATGTAGTTGATGGGAGTAACAAACTTATTATTTTCGCGATGATAACTTCCTTCATCACTGTTTCTCGAATTCAGCTCGGCACAACAACCATGAAACACTTATCAGACTGATATTCGATCCCACCAAACCCTAACCCTAACTTGGACGTCCCATCATTGTCAATTCACGCCGTTCGAACAAAAGTTGCAAAATTACGCCGCTAAACTATAGTATTACTACAATTTATTCAACAATGATACCGTATTTATCAAGTTTACGACTGTGCGATTTTCGATGAGTGCAAAATCTTTCAAACGTTTACCTAAGGCCCGTGAGTCGTCCAGTTGCCTCGAACTTAAAACAACTTTGTTTGTTCAGTACAAATTAAAATGGCTTCTGGGCTAAATTCGCCCCTGTGCTTTCAAGCAGTATTGTTAACATACCGCGAAGCCAAAATGTTAGAGATCCTTTTAACGGAAAAATTGTTTGTAATGTACTTGCGTGTGAAGCTCAGCCATTGGAGCAAAGGTTTGCTGCAAGAGTTTCTCGCCAAAGAGTCAAGTTTCTGTAAATTTCTGATACGAGTTATATTGTTACGATTCATTTATTAGTAAGGATTACTCTCTCTTTTTAGATCTTGACGCGCATCTCTATGACACTTTTCATTCGGTCGGTTCGCTGGTCCCAGATATGCTAAATAACAATTCCATCAGTCATATCCTGATACAAAACTGGATTGATATGAAGCTTGGTCCAGATATTTGGGTGAACCATCCTCTCCTTCCACTTCCTTTTCCTGCTACTAGTATCATGGTTCTCATTTTTGTTTTATGACAATATTCAGTATTTTCAAACTTTTATGGTCTGTATACTAATCTTCAAAGATATCTCAACTGGATCTTTTATTTTTACAAGTGAGTATCTTTTTTAATTCCTCAAAGTGCTACACGTCTCCACTACCAAACTGGTGTACATTCAGACAAAAGAAGCGCAGAGATTGAACCTGCGAGACCCGGCAATGAGACAAATTGAACAAAGGGAATATACGTTTCTACCCATAACGCTATATTCTATTTTGACAACTAGAAAATAGACCGGTACAGAACCTCTTTCGATATTTTTGGTCTTTTGGTCGAGAATAATCATTTTTTGATTATGCATTTTAATAGATATGTGGGAAAATTTTTATGCGAATAATCCAATATGTTCATAAAATACTTGGGTGGCAAAAGGAAATGATTTTAGCATTGAAACTCAAAAATGTATGCTTGATAAA
>OY735243.1:15042353-15122353 GCA_963457665.1 Thysanoteuthis rhombus
AATAGCACATATATGTCGGATTATTCGTTTAGTTTTATAAGCAATTTCAAAGAAAAAGAATGGTAGGATTGAAACTTGAAAATATCGAACTTGCTTTCGCTGTAAAAAAAGAACGGGAGCGATTTTCCATTTACTGATAGAAAATGAATGATTTGAGACTGTTTAGAGATTTTAAAAATACGAACGCTTCTTACGTCACCTGTATTCTATTTCCAGAATTGATTAAAAAAAACGAATGACCTGATGTTCTTTTTAACGTGATATTATATCATTAAAGAATGTTCACAATGTAAGCGTCCATTTTGCATAAAGTTTCATTGTGAATCGAACTCTCTAAAAACATATAATTGGGGGATAACTCATTAAAGAACCCTGTTTGGTCTATTGAATATGTATAACGCGTTTGGTTGGCCTGTGCCCATGTTTGAGATATTTTTATAGTGTGACAAACGAACACTGTCAAATATTATATTTAAAGATTGAGAAACTAGTTATTTCGGAAAATACCTAAGAATTTATTGTTGAAATCCTTGAACACATAAGTGATTTCCTAATACATAAATATGAAAAGAGCAATGCAAAATAACTCTAAGAAATAGAATCAGGGAGAAGATTAGGGTGAAGGTATTATACACATAATTAGATAACAAAAATGGAGATTGGCTGGACACCCAGCAAGGAGAGATGATAAAGGAGCAAAATCTTAACCGATTGGTGCCAATGGGACTGTAAACACAATAAGATAAGACAAGACACTGTATAGAGGGATGAGATAGAGGGAGTTACCGGTTAGATATGGCAGAGGTCAGCACAATCTCCGTCGTCATGGAAGGAAATAGGAAAGGCCTCTGTCTAGCGAAGGACATATTAACTGATGATGATTCTGAACTCGTACACATTTCATCCAACACACACAAACAGCAGTGTCCACACATAGTTTAAAAGAAGACAAATTGAAAAGGTTACAATAATAAAGACCGTGAAAATAGCGTGCTCCGAAATTTTCTAACAACCTAAATCAAGTCATGTGACATGACATACCAATGATCTTGACACAGTTAAGTGCGTGTATATGTATCTGATGCCAGGGTTACTCTTCTGGGTGGGCGGTGGGAGTGACTCTTTATGACACCATGGTAGAACATGAGAACTGTGGCAGAGAAGTAGACGTTACACCCCGCAATTGCAGTTTAGCCATCACCGACACGAACACGCTTCTCGCCAGAGGGAAAACCCTTATTCCAGAATGACCAATACATTTCGGTGAATTTAAAATATATTTCTATTTCAGTAAGAAAAATTGGATGACTAACTTTATTGTTGTTAGTCTTATGTCCTGACGGATGAATCATCACGTGGCCGTCTTTTTGGATGCTTACTATGTAGACCAGAGTCGTGACACTTTAGTGTGTCTCCAATAATCTCTAGGTGTGTCACGAAATTAAGTATAATTTCATATATCTTTTAAAAGATACATTTCCTGAGGCAGTTGAACTGTTGGGATGACATTATATAAACTCGACAAACAAAGCTTGAGTAATGTGTCGCAAAATTTTTTATTTTTAATAAGGGTGTCGTAAGTACAAAAAAAATTGAAAAGTTCTGTTGTGGGTAATACGTCCATACATTGTTATGGGTACGACGATGTAATTAATAAAATAAGAATTGAAAGAGAACATCAATGATTTATTTTGGTCAACGATTGTTATAATCTCTGGGTGTCGGTTGTTTTTCGAAGTTCCGCTGTGATGTACAGAGGAAGCTGCCAATTGAATCACTTTGCAATAGGATCTTCGTGATTAAAAAAAAAGTGTTGGACAATTCAACGAAATCATTAAAGCTTCCAAATTTTTTTTTCAAATTGACGTTTTGCATTCACTGTTGCTTATAAGATGGGATAGAATTGACAGAACCTTTAGAGCAACTCGTAATTAAATGAAAATACAGAGGAAGTAGACGGAACCCAGGAAATAGCATACCAAAGAAGAAAAAGTCGGGCTGCTGCAGGGTCAAACACCGCTCCTGATTCTATTCTGACGGAAGACTGCTTGTCAGTTTGGCTCACTTGGTTAAGAGAGCCGCCTACCGATTACTTGTTGGTGACTTCAAATCACGGTACGCTGAAAAAATATTACGTAGTGTCTCTTCGGACCAACTAGAAAAAAATTGATTTGTAAAAAAAATCCCAACATTAATTTATTACTTTGTCACGAAGTAAATTTCTGACTAAATATGATTATATTACTTTGAGATAAACGAATGAATTTACAGGTAACCAATTGGTGTAAGTTTTCTACGCAGGTCTTCGTAACACATTTTTCAGTGTGGGGAAATGTCAATTTTATTAATAGGTTTGGTTTAACGTGACGTGATGGACAAACAGTGAAGAGTTTACTCCCCTGAATTTGGTGAAGATTGTTCTTGTTACTCTTGTTACGGGGAAGAACAAAGTTAATTCCAGACTTGGAAGAATAAAACGAGGGAAGAAGAACCAAATAGTATACCAAGAAAGAATGAATAAAGACTACACGTTGGGTGAAAAGAAATTTCCTATTTGAAATAGGTAATAACTTTATTGTTTATTGGTCCATTGTAGCCAAACTAACTTAACTTTTGACTATACAATGGTAGACTTTACCTGCTGAAATTCAGCATAAGCACCGATTTTCGTAAGCGTTTTGATATGGTTCGTGGTGGTGATCAAATCCTATCAAAGCATGCACTTCTTCAGTTGATCCAGAGTTTGAGGCTAGATGTGGTACACTTCCACCTTCATGCATTCCCACTGAAAAAATCACGAAAATAGATCAATACTTAAGAAAGTTACACCTAATCTCTAATAGGGACTTAATTCTCAACCACTCCGTATATAATTATTTGTTTTCATAGTTGATATTTGATATTTTTACGAGATTATCAAGCGTACATAAATATATCCATCTGTATGTATATCTATATTCATATCTGCACACATTTACATACACATGCACACTGAAGATCAGCTATACTGGTGAAATTATCTGCTAGCTAGTTCCTGTGGAAAGCGTAAATGGTGCTTTTGGCCCCAATAAGAAAACATGGATTTTAACTACGTATTTTAAAAAAATCATATCTCCTTTGAAAAAATAATCCCCATCAAAAACTATTGGATCAAATTTAATCCAAATATCGGAGACGATTTCACAAAAGAAGATATGTGAATGATAGATGGATAGATAGATAGAAAATAATCGGATCATTATTATTGGTTTGAGTGCGAATTTTAAAATTTTCAAAAACTAATATGCGAAGAACATGTTAGAGGATTCCGTTGGTACACTCCGAAAAATTTATGAAGATATGTAGAGTAGTTTTTGAGTTACACCATCAAATACATACATTATAATAGGAGATACACAAAATTGAACACGTTGGTCGTTGTTGCTGCTTCAGTAAAGAGTTACCGATATTACGAAGAACACATTGTATAACAATACATATACAATGACAATTATATGAAATTCCTAATTTCACAATCAGTGTAGTAATGGTTAACGAGCTTGTGATGATGACCATAATTACTGTAATGAATTAAATCCTCGCTGAGCGTTCAACTAATGTGGCGTTGTGTCAAACTGAACACACTTTGGTAAATATCAAATATATCCTGCTTCAGTATTTACAGTGTATGGACAACTTAGTTTGACATAAGACCACAGTAGTGGGTAACTCAGTGAGGATCGAACTTATTACAGAAGTAATGGTTTGAATCACATACTTGCTAACCATCAAACTTGGATTTCAAAAATCCAAATCCCGAAATTGACTTTTAGAAGTCACAAGAGGTACCATCATCTATTTTATGTTCATAGGGTAAAAGTTACACTGGTACACAATTTTTGCGGTCGTAGAGTGCAGCTGTCATTGTTAGATTTGAAAATGCTCGCCAAAATTGATCTGACCTGAGGTCACCGGAGGTCAGCACTATCAATCCTATGTTCATCATGTACCGTTGTTAACAAATTTGCATCATTTAGGGTGCAGCTGTCTCCGTTAAATTGGAAATGTTAATGTTGACCTAAGCTCAAATATACTTTTAGAGGTCACAGAGGTCATAATCAAACATCCTATGTTCATCCGGGAGTTACCTGTATACACAAATTACCAGCTTACAGGGTGTAACCGTTTAAGAGTCTATTGATAACATAGATAGGAACAGATATTCTTCGTCTTTATAGCATCATGATATATATATATATATATATATATGAGTGTATACATATATATACATATATATATATATATATATATATATATATATATGTATATATATATATATATAAATGGTATATGATCCGACAGAATGAATATAAATTGCCTTCTATTACATTGAAACTCTTTTTTGAAATGATCTCCCGTTATTACTCGGTGAATGTATCGTTTGGCCTTGACAACATAGATCAAATAAACAATTCATGCAGGAGTCCCATTTTCTTTCATTGTTTATTATATTTACGTTATCTAGGCCAAGTGATATATCACCTGTGTAAACACAGGAGATCATTTCAAATAAGAATTTCAATATAGTATGACACAATTTATATGTATATGCACACACACACACACACACACACATATATGTATAGTGTGTGCGTGAGAGAGAGAGAGAGAGAGAGAGAGAAGGAGAGGGTGTGTGCCTGCGCGCGCACGTGTGTGTGTGTGTGTATGTGTGTGTATGTGTGTGTGTGTGTGTGCAATTAAGTAGCATTCTTTCATGAATATGTTTGATTAATATGACCGAAAAGTTTTTTCCTCGACATTTTTACGAAACCTTTCCCGTTTCCATTCGAGTGAGTTGAGGTCAATGCTTAGTGTATATAAGAAATTGTTTGAACATAAAATTGCGTAGGCCCAGCGACAGTATCACGCTCCTTTTTGTTTGTTTGTTTGTCTGTCTGTCAATCTGTCCATTAACCATTGTGGCATGCCAGTGAAAACGGGTAAAAAAGAACGAAAACTGACAAAATAGAGCACAAGAAAAAGGTAACCGGAAAATGAAAGATGAAAAAGAAAGAGAAAGAGAAAGAGAAAGGGAAAGAATATATGGCTGAAAAAAAAAAGGAAGGAAATAAAAATGAATGAAAGGAAGAGAGAAACATTATAGTGAAAATGAAGAAATATGGAAATGATTTGAAAGAAAGATTAAAATGATGGAAGAATAGAAATGAGTACAATGAATAGAGAGATTCAGGTAAGTAACAAAGATAAAAAGAAAGAGAGAAAGGAAGAATGGATGAAAAAAGAAAGTATGGAGGAAAAAGAGGAAGCAAAAGAAAAAAATAAAGAAAGAGAGAGAATGGACCAAAAAAAATAGAAAAGGAGAAAAGTAAAAAGCAAAAAAATGAAGAAAGGGAGAGAAAAGAACAAAAAAATGTAAGAAAGAAAGAAAGAAAGAAAAAAAGGGGGAAAATAGAAACAAACAGAGAAAAGAACAATAGAAATGTGTACAAAGAATAAAGAGGGTTGGGTAAGAGAGAAAGAAAGAAAGAAAGGAAGAGAAAGAAAGAAAGAAAAGAAAGAGAGAAAGAAAGGAAACAAAAATAGTACAAAAGCGGGGAGATGTTGGAGAGCATCATAGAGGGATATAGTGTGGCGGAGAAAAGAACAAAAAAAAGATCAAGAGAGAGCGGGGAGGGAGGGAGAGAGAGAGGGGAGAGGAAGAGAGCGAGTGAGGGAGAGAGAAAGAGAGAAAGAGAGAGAGAGAGAGAGAGAGAAAGAGAGAGAGAGAGAGAGAGACGCTCATGTTTTACAGAATATCTCTTGTGTACCTTGGCGCAATGACAACAAACTACAGTTAACACTGTTAATTATGTTTGTGCATCTCTTGCGGGAGGACACACAAACGTAACTGTGGGTAAACCAAGAAGCATATATAGTTTTGTATACGCAAGGTGTAGCTGGGAGAGCAAGCGTGTATGACTTGTCGACTATCATCAGTACACTGTCAACAGAACATATTGATTGACACGGTGGTGCTTAAGGACATATTGACGTCGAGGAAATCCCAAACACGAGCAACTTGGTAACTCAAGAGAGTTCTACCTTTCGCTCTTATCTTACTTGCAAACTGTCAGGGCACGTTCGTACATATTGATATCTAACATCGATAAATATCTTACCTCTAATCATCTAAACATACTGACAACGACTAGGGCCAATTTCCTGTTGTATGATATTTACTAACCTTGGCTTAGTTGGACACAAGACCACAATAATGGAGCACTAAGTGGCGATCGATTTCATCACATCTAATCAAATTTTTATTACGCTTAATCATACTTACTAAACTTACAACAATAAAAATTGACTAGTATCCAAAACTGTAACCTAAACGTGCCAACATAGATTTCTTCAGTTTTTAAGTTGGTCTAGCCGACTAAATAAGTATGTATCACATGCACAGGTAACAAGAGGGTTGAACATTTAAACATTACTTCTTATGTCTGGAAAACTTTTTTTGTTTTGTTTTTGACTCTCAACGGCTCTTAGTGGGGTTCAATTTGCGAGGTAAGTTTATGCTAAATTGGTGTCTTAGTTTGTGTTCATGCTTGTTCTGTTTAGAAATGAAGACTTCTTTGTGATCACTGCCCAACAAAAGTAATTTATTAATTGACAAGGCCTTTTCCAATGTTTTAATTGATCACCCTCAATCAGGCATGCGACCAAAAGACGTTGGCCATGTGACTGTTTTTATGGAGTGGCTTTCCAGATATATTTCTTATACCTTTAACTTTTCGTCGCAGCCACTTAAACCGTCTTTCTACGGCCATTAAAAGATAGCTCAGATCGGAAATAATGAATTTGCTTTAGATGAGACTCGAACTTGCACCCCTTTGCTTCAGGGAGCTTGTCCTGCTTAGCCTTTGAGCTACTAGAACCAGCTAGAGATCAAATATTACCGTATAGAATCATTCCTCATTTCCCCTGAATACTCGGTCTTCTGATGTTTTGTTTTTATATACGTAAGTAATAACATTTCGAGTATGGCACAAAGCCAGGCGTCTGAGGCACCAACTGAGAGCCAGACTTGAAACATTAATAATGATTCAAGAGCATAAACTGACACAAGGATACAATGGAGGGGTACCTAGCGAGGATCGAACTCGCTAATTTAGCAGGCTAACCATCATCCTACAACAGATGTCAAATTAAATATTCACGAAACTAAACTTCTTCATCATCAGTCTTTTAACGTCCATTGTTGGACCTAGATCTTCCCCAGGATTCGCCACAATTCTCTATCATGGAGCCAGTATTTTCAGAATTTGTCTACGTAAACTAAACTTAGTCTAGCACAAAGCTACAAAAATGGGTCTCTAAATGGGGGTCGAACTCTCTAACGATAGCTTGTGAAAATAGCCTACTAACTCTCCGTCTGTGTCAAGTGCTCACAATTTTCAGCCGTATCTTAAAACAAATTAAAATAAGCCTGGCTTCTGCAAGGTCGGACTCCATTTCTACTTCTATAACAACTGGGGATGATTATAGCAGCTGTTGTTTTGTATATATAATAAATAACTAAGCATATTTATGGAACTTGTCTGTTTAGCTCAGATGGTAATAGGGCCCCCTACCAATCACATGGTCGTGATTTCAAATCACACTAGGGAAATGTTAATTTTATGTATCAACGTGGCTAGATAGACAAAAAGTGGAGAGCTTACTTCCCTAAATTTTGTATGGATTTCTCGTTCTTGTTACGGAGAGAGAATAATGTGAACTCCAACATGTGCCTGATCAATGTTCTAAACCAGTGGTTTGGAAACTTTGAAAACTCAAGGACTCTTTCGATAAAGGAAATATTCTGGTGGACCCCTATTTTTAGCATACAGTTTTTATACTGATTAATGAACTACAATAAAAATTAAGCAATTTTTAACCTTTAAAAATTATATTATATTTAAAATGGATTATGTTCACTCGAATTAATATATATAGTACAAATCTGTTTACAAATAATCATGGTTTTGATAGCAATGAGATGGATGATCTGTAAAAAGATTCGCAATGTCAGGTCCAGAGGGAACACTACCGTGGACCCCCAAGCATTATTTGTCAGACTCCCAGGGGTCCACGTACTTTTAAACTAATTAATGAACTACAAAAAAGGCAATTTTTGGTCTTAACGAATCATATTTGTTTAAAATAGTTTAAAATAATTTACATTAATCGGATTCTGATGTCAGAACACATGGATATAAGGTACAGGTCTGCGTACAATTATAATGTTTTTGATAGCCGTGCAATGGATGTTGTTTCTCTGCCACAAGATTCTCTATGTCAGGTTCAGGGGGAACACTGCTGAGGCTCCTGAGTATTATATGATAGACCACGAGGGGCCTGCAGACCCCAGTTTCGATATCACTCTCAAACACCATGTAATATTTTTCTATCTCAAAAGATTTCTGGACTTCATTTTTCAAAACATAATGCTGAGATTAATATTTCTATAAAAGAAATGTATCATTATTAAATCGTCCAGTCTTGTGGTTGAGATAGTCGCATATTTCCAGCACTGATTGATGTTCGAGACCATGCAAAATACAGGATTTGAAATGCTGATTTTCTGCGTCCTATCCACTTGGAAGATTGGTATAGCACAATCGCCATAACACAATTTCTCCTTTTTTTTTTTTGCTTAGTTCCGTCCTGAGTTGAATTGGTAATTCAAATTTAGATAAGTAAAGTTAATTTCAAATAATTTTCTATTGGAATTGAAGGAAAAATGTAAAATGCAACTATAAAAAGGGATGAAACGATTAGCCATCTTTCATGGCTAAGGTTATTCAATACATTACGAGGGATTTCAAATGGTTAACAATGGTGATAACTTTGTTTTGCTGCTATAGCCTGCATGTGTTAAGTAGTTACGGGACAATGATTTGTCAAATAATTATTTTAAAAATTGTTGTAATATAATACACCAAACCTCCATTAGGCCCTGTGCTGGGCTAAGCTAATGCACTTTGTAAATACCTAATATATACATATATATATATATATATATATATATATATATATATATATATATATATATATATATATATATATATATATGCTACTGCTTATTATATGATCATGTTTATTTAAGTGTTGCTGTGTTGCTTCACACATACACACACACTCACACATATATATGTACTAATTATACGATCATGTTTATGTGAGTATTCAAGTAATTAACTTTATTATCTTTTTGTTGGTCGTTTGTAACATAATTTCGGGTAATCAGAGCTTAGTTAATTCGCATTGTTGTATGACGTTGGTGCACGTGCGTACGAACGGCACGCGCTCTCCTGTACAGCAGAACAAAAGTGTGCTTGACCATTCGGAACGCGAAAGCCATACGAATCCACGCATACCGGATTCCGAAAAGAGAATCTCGACCCGGATATCCGGATTTCTGAGATTCGGCATGTTTTTTTCTCTCCCGCAAGTAAGACCATGGCGATTTTTTCCCAAGCATTCTGACTCTCTTACAAATTTTTCTTGATGCTCTCTGTTTACAGTCCAACAGGAACTACAATATAGCACCGCTGATTGTATCGGTATTTCTTCTGTTTGAAAATCTCCTGTACACGATGCCACCGACTCAATTGCAAGTTGTTTGTTTTTTTGTGGTTTGGGTACTTTTCAATGCCAATGACCCAAAGCCAAGTCAAATCGATGTATTTGATTTTTCAGTATTATATAAATTACATTAAATTTGATTCTTAATAATGCGAATATCCAATTTAATATATTGATACTTTGAACCTTATATTTACTTTTAACGTGGAACGTCTTTCATCAAACTTTTTATACCCGTAATTATGTCATATATATATATATATATATATATATATATATATATATATATATATATATATCCCAGCATCAAGTTGATCTGACATTGAGTCAGCCGCATCGAGTGGGCCTGGTATGGAGTCGATCTGGATTGTGTGGGTGTGGCATCGGGTCAGCAGCGTCAGGTATCGAGTCATTTACATGGAATTGGCCCGACATAGAGTCGGCCATATTGAATTGGTTTAGCATTGTCAGCCACGCCGGGATAACTGTGTCAGCTTGGCCACATTGAGTTGGCTTGGCATCGAGTTGATCTGACTGATTCGGCCTCATTGACTTGAATACAGACTGTTGAATCGAGTCGGTTGCATGGGGTTGGTTCGACAACATCGAAACTGCTACATCGAGTCGGCCCCATCGGGCTGGTCTGACACCATGTCGTCTCCATCGAGTTGGCTTGGTATAAAGTCGGTCGAAATGAGTCGGCCTGGCATTGGATAGACGGCGTCGAGACTGTCACAACGAGTCGTCTGGGTCGAGCTGGTTCGGTATTAAGTTAACTGCTTCGAGGCTGCTGCATCAAGTCGGATACATTGCACTAGTCTGGCATCGAGTCAATGGTGTCGGGACTGAAGTATCAAGTCGGCTGCATCAAGTTGCCCTATTCGCCTTTTCTATGCTCGTTCAAGTGACACCACAACGTCTTGTTAATGTTAATTTGGTGCACACAATCAAAATTTCGATCGACATGATACAGTAACTAACCCACAAAAAAAACAACAACATTATTTCACGAAGGATTTGACAAACTTATAAAAACTTTTCTTGTGTCCCTTTTTTACGGCTGGGCAAGACAAAATACCGGCTACTGAAGTTATTTCCGTATGATAGTATAAAACATTCAAAGATTCTATATCACATATTCAACCTTAGAAGGGACAAAAAAAACAAAAAAAAAACGATGATAGATAATTATTAACACGAGGTCTAATAATAGTGTCCAAGTACCATTATCAGTTTCATACAGGGAAAATACAATGTTTACTATTACTGTAACGCAGGCAAAGTACAATGTTCATTATCAGTTTCGTACAGGGAAAATACAATATTTATTATCAGTTTCACACAGGCAGAGTACAATTTTTATAATTGGTTTCATACAGGGAAATTCAATGTTTATTATTAGTTTCATGCGGAGAAAATACAGTGTTTGTTATTACTTTAATGTAGGGAAATACAAAATTTATCATTAGTTTCATACAGAGAAAATACAATGTTTATTATCAATTTCATACTGAGAAATACAATGTTTATTATTAATTTCATTAACTGAAATATACAGCATGATAATCTTAAGATTTCCTCGTTCAAGTAATCTACAAGAGAGAATGGAAATTAGTTCAAAAGAACCTTGGAATTAAGACTACTCTCTCTTAATGGTTTCTGCTTTTTTGTCATAACAAATTGTTGAAATTTCTAATTTTCCTGCACTGTATCTTCATTAAAGCAGTTTAGATACCGTAAAAATGTTTTGGTTATCTGCTAAAAGTTCTTAACTGGTGCTGGACGGGAATAAAGAAGCTTTATACTGATGATTTTCGCACAGCTCTACAAATTCACTTAGCAGTAGAGTTAGACTGAGTAGTCTTAATTTGTCTCGGTTTCTGAGATGAAGTTTTGTTATTATTATTAATTTTGATTAGATTGTCTGGATTTGTTCGATGCATCGTTGTCATCGCTATTAACTTTTGACCAGTTTTTCTTTCATCTTATTCCTGTTGCTTATTTACACCTATAAATAACAGAGCAGATGTTGCACGTAGAATAACGGTCTAATTAGTAACCAAGAAAATCGAACGAAATTTAGATAGAAAAAACACTAGTCAAAAAATGAATGATGGTTGAGCATAATAGTGTGTACTTATCATTACGATATTTCAGATTACACCGACTTGCAATGAGATATAACAGACTTAAGTTTACTGAATTTCTTTGATGAAGTATTTTTATTATTAATAATTTTCGGCTTGCAATTCTTTCTTCTTTCATGTGGCTTTTAAAATGACAGCGCTTCATTTAACAAATTTGGACAATTTAGACTTTTGCATTTAATACCATTAGAGTAAATAAAGAAAGAATATGGCGTGGAAGTAAACATCGATCTAAGTATTTTGAACACCCGCCCAGGGTAGCTTTCGTAGCCTAATCAGTTAATTGCTGGTCAAGAAGACAGACTCGCAAGGATAAGGGACGCAGGTTCAAATCACCCCGGGTGCTTACTCTTTATTTCCTGACCGTGATATTTATTCAACGTTTGTAGATGTATTTATCTTACAATCCAAAATAATGCAGGAAAATTGATTTAATTTCAGTAATTCATATTTTAAACTAAATGCCATATTTTGAATTAGAATATATTATGATTTTTTTTTGTTTTTAATTAGATCAAGATTGTTTCTTAGGAATACTTTATCATAGCAAAACACTCCTCAAGTCATAATTTCCCAAATCGTGAGCTAACTTTGTACTGATCAGGATATAATATTTCCTGAATCTTCATTGATGCAAAAATCATGTATAGATTTCATGACCATATTTATAGCCGCCTTACGGAAAGAGTTCCCATACGCCTATATACAAAACATAGACAACCACAACCACATGCAGAGCCACAACCAAACACACGCACACGCAACCAAATACATGCACACAAGCTAACCAAGTGCTTATTCGTGACCACAACCATATACGCACGTGCATACATACGCAGACGCACACACACAACTGCAGTAACACACGCAACCACCATCATGAATACACACGCTCAAGCAACGATGAACGTGAACGTACACATAATCATATATGCACACAAGCGCACGCACAAGCTAAATCATAAATGCAAACACGCCCAGGAATAAACACGCAAACACAATCTAACACAGACACATACATCAACCGCACAAAGGCATATACATTCTCATTCAAAAGCAGGCATGCACACAACCATTTTGCAAGCGCGTACACGTACACTCACTCTCTCTCACCCCCTCACACACACACATGCACACACACTCACACACACACACACAGAGGCATAGAAATGCTATCACGTGCACGCGTAATCAGAATCACATACGAACAAACGCACAGAATCAAGAACATACTCGTATTACAAATACGGACACTTCCAAACGTGATTCATATTACGTATGTTTATGTATGAGTGTGTGTGTGTGTGTGTTTTTCTCTCCGCGAGTATGTGCTTCCATATGCTAGTCGGGTGATTTAGCTCGAGAGTGTTTCATTAATAAATCTCTTTTCAAACAGGCTCAATATCATCTGTGTAAATATACTTACTCAGCGACACCAAATGTAAATAAATTAATATTTATGTTTTCAGAACATACAGTAGAGATACTCTAAACTGACAGAGGAAATTTATAAACTCCTATCGAAATGACGTTTGCACGCGCAATATTTTCGTGACATTTACTTTTGTATGTTTTGATATCAAGATATCTATCTATCTTAGATCGTTTATGTCTGTCCATCCATCCATCTATCTATCTATCCATCTATCTATCTATCTATCCATCTATTTATCTATCTGTGTATACTTAGATACATACATTCATGCATACATATATACATACATATACACACTATGTGCGTGTATGTGTATACACATCACAGAGTATCGACTTTTCTTGGTTAGTATTTATTTATCTCAGAATGGGACCGATGGGGTAGCCTCTTCAACGTTGCGTTGCTCTTACCATTAAGCTAAATTGCCGCCAGTAATGGAAAGGCCCAAATAACTGCTTTAACTCCGATTCTAATCTCGTTTAATATCAGTTCGCATGTGATCACTGGGGATCCATGTTGTGTCCATCGGTTGTCTCTCATTCTTGCAACATGGCCTGCCCATTGCCATTTGAGTTTTTTAATATTTTGTATATTGTCAGAGATATATAGAGACACATTGCACTTTGCCAATGGGCTTAAAACATGAAGTAAACAAAGAATGAATAATACTAGCTCTGAATTACGGATGAAAAAATAAGAATTAACAAAGCGAATTGAGGACCAACTTAGAATCATACAGAGAGCCATGGAAAGGGCAATGTTAGGGATAACTCAGAGAGAAAAAGATCAACATGGATCAGAGATAAGACTAGAATTGAGGATATTCTATAAATAATTGAGTCACAAAAATGGTGCTGAGCTGGATACCACCAATGGAGCCTAAGGATAACCGATTGGTTCACGTGGGAAGATAACGCAGTAGGAAAAGACCAGACACAAGATGGAGCGAGGAGATCGAAAGTTTTGCCGGCAAGACTTAGCTAAAGGTCGTCAGGGAGGGAAATGTGAAAGGCCTTTGTCCTGCAGAGGACTTATACTGGCTGCTGCTGCTGCTGACTTCCTACCTATTTGGTTTCGGATGAACAATGAGTTTTTCGTGTACATGACTATCACTCAAAAATGTTTGAGAAAGTTTCTCTCTGTCGTTATTCATATACTGACCTCAATTGAGCAATTTTTCAAATATAACAGCTGTCGACAAACTTATGTGAATAGGGTAAACATATTTCCGAACAAGGTAAATATATTTGTGAAATGAATGCACATATTCGACGAACGAGAATGTGAACGCAGAGCTTTTCAAGTGATGGGAGACTAAGAAAAGGTGTGTACACGGTTTGTTGATGTTACAAAGGAGAACTTCTCTAACCTGCTGTAAGTATACAAAAGAAAGTTTACTGTGGTTAGCATAGGCGGTCTCGTAGTGACTTGCAGAAAATATCAGGGACAGTCTTAGATTTAAGTATCTATAACACTATACCAGAAATTTATAATACCTATAAATCTTTATTACTAATGATCTGTATGTAAGTAATAACCAAAACTGCTGCTGATATGGTGCCTCCTCTATTCTTTCTGGCTTTGTATATTGTGATAAAATGAATGGGGATCAAGGTATACCTGTAAATAGTTTTGATCTTTCATTGGGATTAAACCCCATTTAGGGTTTCTGCAGAAATCTGCTGGACAAACTCCGACCGTCGGGAGGGTTTCCAGTAAGTGAATCTGAAAATGAAACGGAATGATTTTCTTGGTTCAATGGTTGTGATACTGGACTCTTCCACGCTAGGGGGAGTAATAATTTTCAGAAGAAAATACTTCCAACCCACAGTTCAAATTATGCACCATTCCAGGTGAAAGAATTCGGTAATAAAAGAGAGGAAGACCCATCTCGATCCAAATATATACGCGATTTTTTCACCATTGGGATTTAAGAGTTGATCATATAAAAAATGATTCAAATATGTCGTATAGCAATGAGCAGCAAGCTAAAACTGCAGACCATTATTCGTCAGTTCAATTTTCATTTCATCTCTCACTATTGATGGTCTGATGCAAAACTCCTATATTAATAAATGATGTGAAAAAAGAAAATTTGGACGCATGTCGTATAGCAATGATCAATAAACTCTCCGTTGTTAATTATACTTAGAATCTCCAAATATAAATAATCAGATACCAACTCATGCTCCTGATATATATATATATATATATATATATATATATATATATATATATATATATATATAATGGGCAGTGACCATTTTCCGTCCGTACACTGGACTCTTCCACTCAGGGACAAAATGTTTCCTGTAAAGAATGCGTCTTACCCACAATTTGAAACTATGGACAAAGTCACTATCTCTTTTAAAAAAATCGTTTCATAGAAATTCCTATGTATCCATGAAATTTTCACGAGTATTAACTAGTATATATATATATATATATATATGTATGTATATATATATATATATATATATATATATATATATATATATATATATATATATATATATATATATCATGATTTACACCAATGACGTTATAGATCACGAACCGAATGGATCTTTTATACGATATTTATTTCTTTTCGTACCATATTGAACAACTGTTGTCGTCAAAGATGGCGATGGGTTCCATCCTTCTTTTAGATATGTGCATGTGTTTATTTTGGTGTTTTTTTGTATGTTCCGGTGCTTCTGTCCATACTGTTTTGTCTACAGTCTTAAAAATCGTCATTAGTACTCTGCTAGATCCCCCCTAAAGATATTTTTCTTGATTTGAAAAAAAAAATTTTTTTTCACCTTTTGGTGGCCTTATTCTGGCGGGTTTATTGGTAACATCTGGATTCTCCCGAATCTAGATGTTTTTGTTTTTCTTTTCAATCTATTTTAAATACTTCCCAGTGAAAATGCCAGTGGTTTCATAAATATAATTTATTCTGACCATATTTATTCTTCAATGCAATTTTCTCACATAACTCCAAAATGTGACGCTACGGTTGTTCAATTATTGACTGTGATGGTGACTGTTTTTATCTTTATGTTATTCTATTTTTTAAATTTTTTTTTCAAATTACAATCTCCTTAATCTTCACTTTCCTGCGGTGAAAAGAGTGGCACGTATAATAATATTGATATTATCATTATTATTATTATTATTATTATCATTATTAATATTATTATTATTATTATTATTAATAATAATAATAATAATGATAATAATAATAATAATAATAATAATAATAATAATAATAATAATAATAATAATAATAATAATAATAATAATAATAAAAAAATATCCTACTGTCTGTATGTATGTGACTGCCTAACCCAGGAACCACACGTCATATCCCCATGAAACTTTCTGTGTGTACCAATTTAAGTCCCAAACGTGTTTTTAGGCATATAGTTTTTGGAAATTCCAACACCTTTGAAGTTTAATGCGGGAGGTTCAATTTACAGTGTAAGTATTATGCTGAACTGTGGACTGTGTATACTGCTGCTGTAAGGTATTGTGACGTTGAAAAAGTTCGTAAGCATGCCAAGATATATGTTTTTGAAAGAAATATTGCGTGTGTGAAAGTGATTGAGTGAATGTTTATACGTACGAAAGAGAGAGAGAGAGCGAGAGCGAGAGAGAGAGAGAGAGAGAGAGAGAGAGAGAGAGAGAGAGTTTCCTTATGTCCGAAAATAGAGAGGGAGAGGAAGAGATATTATTCATATGTATGAAAACGATAGAGCAAATTTATATGTAGGAGAGAGAGAGAGAGAGAGAGAGAGAGAGAGAGAGAGAGAGAGAGAGAATTTACACGAACAAGTGGTACAGGTTAATATGTACAAGAAAAAGATGGATAATCCTCTCTCTCGAAGATGAAAATTCTTTTTCTCGTACACACACACACACACACACACACATATTCATTTATTTATCCCGCTCTACCCCCCTCTCTCTCTCGGGGGTAAAGCGAGAGAAAGATGTATATATATACATAGAGAGAGAAGCTTTATATTTACGAGTAAAAGAACTTCCATACGTCAAAGAGAGAGAGAGAGAGAGAGAGAGAGAGAGAGAGAGAGACGATTACTATATAGTCCATGATCTCTTTGGGCTTCTATACAGTTTTGGCTTTAGCTCCTATCTTGCGCCCAATTTTTTGTTACTTCTGCATATATATATATATATATATATATATACATATATATATATATATATATATATATATATAAGAATATCGAGGTGTTATTTGTGAAATTTGGAGACTTTTCTCTGTACAGCAAGATCAATTACCCCGAGTGCGAACTCGAACCCGGACATCGAGAAGATAGAAAAATCACATAACCTTTGAAGTACACAACACACAGAGACGAATAAACACATTTTTCCATACAACCTTGACCCGAGAAATCCAGAAAAATGTTTTTATTAAGATTCAAATACATCTCGACTCTATTTCAGGACAAAAACAGAAAAAATGCGAGAAGATGTTGAGAAGTCCGATTATATATATATATATATATATATATATATATATATATATATATATATATATATATATATATATATATGTATATATATATATATATATATATATATATATATATATATGTATATATATATATATATATATATATATATATGTATATATATACATAAGTAGATATTGACTTTCTTCTTCTAATCTGTTTTTTCTTAATCTTTGAGATATCCATTTTATGATTCTGCCTGCGAACAGTTGGAAATAATGTCCGATAGGATTTAAATCGACCCTCTTTACACCTAGAGTGAACCCATAATTCGGACACGAAAAGTAGAAAATTGCAGCACACCTTTTAGAGAAAACAACATACGGAGACAAATATGCAACGCACTGGGTCTTACATGGAGGAATCACAGGACAGCACAGTATATCCTGAAGAAGACAGGAGTCAGGGACATCATAGAATCCATTAAAAATCTCAAATGGTAGTGGGCTGGCCATGAGGCAACAATAGCTGACAACCGATGGACATCGCGACTCATGACATAGGTCCCCCGAGATCACATGTGCAATCGAGGCTGGCAGAATATTAGATGGAGAGACGAGCCAGACAAATTCAGAAAATACTGACTCTACGACGCCCATAATAGAGAAGTGTGGCGAATCCTGGGAGGGGTCTATGTCCAATGACAGACGTTGAAAGACTGATGATAATTATGCCTGTTGACCCAAGGAATTCAAAAACATAGTATTGAGATTCAAATACATCAAATATCAACTAAGTATTGATTGTTTGCCTTGTAATTTGTATTTTTTTCATCCTTGAGGTGTTTATTTTAGGATCCTGTCTGTTAGAAGATTGAAATAATGTGATCAAGAAAAGAATGAAAAATCGCATAATATTTCAAGTAAACAATGTACAGAGACAAATGGAAACATTTTCCTAAACAATTCCGACCCGAGGAATTCAGAATCATGGTTTTTACTGAGGTCCAAACATGTCCCAATACTATTTCAGGATATAAGCAGCATAAAAAACGGAAAAATTTTGAGAAAACTAATGATATGTTTTCATATATAAAGTAGCTATTAACTATTTGTCCCATAATAAGCTTCGAGAGAAGTGAATGTATTTTGGCCGGATCCATGCTCAGTTATCTCCCTTACGTTGATGTTATACATGTTTACTACATAATATCGCCAAAACTTCATATGTTTTCAAATGTAAAGTAAATATCATCTATTTGTATATTTGGGGATGGATCTGTGCACAGCTATCTCACCTACGTCGTTGATATATATCCACGCCACATGACATCGGCAAGATTTTCTAACAGTGCTCACGACATCTCCAAAAGTTCTCATTGAATTTCACTATGAATAATTGAATAAATGTAGCCTGAAACTTATAAAGTCAAGCAAGTGTTTATTTTCTGTTGAGCATACTTACACGTATATTTTCCCAAGTCTATAATAAAAACTCTAAGACTCAAATATCATTATTTTAAAATCAAATTAAACTATCCAATTTCCGTTTATCTATCTATTCATTTTATTAATTATTCTTAACAGCAATTAATCCTGCTCGTTAGGGTTGCTATTTAGTCTAGTGTAATCAATTAGTTGAGCTAATATTTCTAATGTTGCAGTGACAACGTTTAGTAGGAATAGTGCATTTTTTATGATAAAAGCAGTTAAAAGATCTGTAACAACATCTTCAATATGGGTCACTGAAATGCTACCAGTAAACAACTTGTCAAGGTATATACACATGTATCATACACATATCTAGTATCATAATTTAGTGGACTTTTACACTGCTGACCAAAATAACAATAAAATTTAGAACACTCCTTAGTATCTGCATAGACAAGTGATTGTAGAACACTAGGAGACACAGAAGAGACCAATGCTCACGAAAAATTTCCAGGATTTTGAGGTGATGTAGTTGTTACCTTGAAGTTCACATCCATAATCTTCTGTGCTGAAGAATCGTCCTGGTGAGATAATTGTCTAATGAATAACAGATGAGATATGCATTATGAAATGCAAGTTTGATATGAGGCAAAAGACTTTGACGGGTTGATGAAAGATTTTATAATGTTACAGATTTAGAAGAGTGGATCTCCTTTTCATAATCAGTGAAGCTACTTCTTGTAGAGTCAGGTTTTGAAACTTTCACAAGGAATAATTCAAAACTTTCAACAATGGCGTTTGACAGTAACGGCGCGGTTCCCGAGCGGGTGAGATTGTTCTCTGGCTTTGCTTTCAGGGTAACCCTTTCAGTTCCGATTTTACAAGTAATGTCACACCCTATGAGGCTGTTTAAAGCTGGGGGAACGGTGCAGAATTGAGAACCTAGCTGCTGGAACAATGTGTTAAGTAGTGCGTATCTAGTTGTATCTCTTAATCCAGCTCTTATGTTTAGTTCTATTTCTAGTTGACTCTTACTTGGCAAGGAGATGAAACGAGCGCTGTGGAATAACATGCTAGACGGTACTATACTATGGGCTAATTTTTTAGCATTACCAAGACCTCGCTCGATAGCTGCATATATTGATTCATCAGTTGTATTATATTCTTTGATCATGGCAGAACGTTCCTTTTCGGGTTGCATATTTGCAAGTTATTTCGATGTATGGTTTCACTAATCCTTGTATCTATTAGAAGCTGCCTGCATCGGAATGCATTGTATTTCTTCGTTCTCTTATCGGTGCCATTCGAGATATCATCATTTGTTTCATCCGTCTTGACTTTTTTTTTGTAATGAAATGATGAAGCTTAGTACTAGAGGTTGGGTTTACCGGAAAACCCTTTTCTTCAATGAATTTCAACTTTGCTTGCATTTTCGATTCGTATTCGTATTTGAATGTCTCATGATGCTGATACACTTCAGAATTGGTCGAATGAACATTTGCATATTCTGTGTAGGAATTGTTAACAGCCATCATTTCATGATAGATAAGATGTCATTCTGTGATTAATTGTCTTTGCTTAGCATGTCCTACAATACTATCACAACATTATAAGTTGGTCCTCTGTTCCAATTTCAGCAGTATAGAGACCATAAATGTCCTTAATGGAGAAAGACCCTCTCATGAAGTTCTCGTAACACTCAAAATGAGATTAAAGTTCTTGGCATCTTCTGTGATCCCAATTTGTGGAAATGTTCGTATAATATATACGTTAATCCTCAGTCAGTTGGAAGACTACCTTGACTCTTGAACTGAAATCATAGCTTATCGGAATCGTAGAATTAGGTGTCTTCCAGAGAGTCCACTTGAATTGTACTTCGAAATCATCATCATCAGTCTTTTATCGTCCCTTGTTGGACATAGACCTTCCTCAGGATTCGCCACACCTCTCTATTGTGGGCGTCGCGGAGACAATATTTTCTCCACTGTTTTGCCCTGACCCCTACCTTGTATGCATATGCCTACGAAGAAGGTTAGAATTCATTCATTTATTTATTTATTTATTTATTGAGAGAGAGAGAGAGAGAGAGAGAGAGAGAGAGAGAGAGAGAAAGAGAGCAAATTTATATAAACGAGAGAAAGAGTGAACGTTTATTTGCACTATAACCAGTAACAATTTAAGTTTTTTCCTCTTACCCAGCGTAGAAGAGGTACTTCAGTTACTACTACTACTACTACTACTACTACTACTACTACTACTACTACTACTACTACTACTACTACTACTAATAATAATAATAATAATAATAATAATAATTGTATTATGACGACTATTCTTCCAGTGTGGAATTCGCCCCATAGACCTTTGCACCCTAGGCGACTGCCCAATGAATGGCTAGGCCTACTATCTATCTGTATATACATAAACACGCATATATATTTCACTGGAAATGTTTGTACACGATCATTCTAATTTGCATTGAAATTCAAAATGTGATACTTGTAACGCGAACGCCAAACCAAACAAGGCTATAATGTGTATCAATGTTTTTATTTCATGGTCATGTTAGCAAACACGTATGCATTTAAAACACTGTGTTAGTACGGTCTAATGTTTGAACATCCCAATAGATTTAATTTGGGAATAATTCATAAATTGGCACCTCTACATGCATAAGGTTTGTAGCACCTACCACCAGGATTACCTCAGTCCCTGGTCTTTATTTGTGAGGTATACACATGTTTTTATCTATGTATTAAATTTAATGTTATGTTAAACGTTTTAATTTGTCCATACCAAATACAAATGTCCATTCCATATTTTAACACGATACTTACACTGTGGAATAAACATTGAAAGAGGTTTCTTTGCAAAATTATAACAAACTAGCTTCTAAAATACGCTCACACGAAGAAAAATAATTTCATAAAGAAATAGTTTACAGGCATTTGTATGTAGCAGTTTGATCACACGATATCTCCAACAGTTTTCAATTAATTTCAATGAAATTACGTAGAAGAGTGGACCACGGGCTAAAGAAGAAGTGATTGAATTAGTGGTGATGTACAGATAGACTGACAAGGATAGATAGCTGAGTAATAAGATGAATACAAACTCTCCGATGGGGAAAAATATTGTGATTAGAGAAATTAATATAAAGACGTGGTTAGCAAGTTAGTCTTTCAATCCTCACAAATCGTGCTACCCTTATGACCTTGCACCAGACTAAGATAGGATAGCAAAGGATAGCCAGCAAGTCTTACAAACCAATACTAATGTAGTGAGTTCGATGTGGCCTTGTGCTGTATTGAGCTAAGTTTAGTAAATATCAAGATTGATTGGTATTGTACACATACACACACGCGTACACACATACACACACACACACACACATATATATATATATATATATATATACATATATATATAAATATATATATATACATATATATATATATAGAGAGAGAGAGAGAGAGAAAAAGAGAGAGAGAGAGAGAGAAAAAGAGAGAGAGAGAGAGAGAGAGAGATTTATAGAAACGCAAATGCACATGTAAGAGAGTAAAAATCGTATGATATTGTCAGTTTTTCAAATCTTACATCTTGGATGAAGTATTGCAACATTATTAATTCAGACCAGTTTTTGTTGTGAAAAGAAACTGAAAATCAGGATGAAGGTGAAAACTAGTCAAAATTAATAAAATAAAAGTAGAATACCAGCAAAAGTTGGTAGACTAGAGAAAATAACAAAACCAATTCTTATTTAGTTCTCACTTGCAACAAATACACATTATACGACCGTTTCCCTTCTGTTCTGAGTCTTTCAACTTCTAGGCAAGTTTTATGAGCACAAAATCTTCCACTCGGCCATTAGACCCTTTCTTGCTGTTCTTCGATTAAATAACGACCCGTGTGACGGTTTAATTCGCACGAGCGTTGATTACTCCCTGAGGTGAATGGGAGGGGGGAAGACGACTGTCCTTCTTTCATGATGTCTGATTCTTATTCGCCACAGTACATTAAATATATCTCCCCGCACATTTTCCTCCTCCTCCATCCGTACCCACGGTCAAACCAGACCCACCCATCCACCGTGAGCGAATCAATTCAATGAGGGTCATTCATTGAGGTTTTCCTGCAAACACTTTTGATCAAATATTCTGCTCTGCTTTTGCCTGGCTTCTCCATCTGTTGATTCGTGAGGTGGATTCCCTTCGGAACCATTTACGACTTCTGTCATCTCTTCTTGTCTTTTGGACAGCAACTTTCCAGCCTGTTTCCCTCTCCCTCTTCAGACCCCGTCGCAGCATTCACCACCCTGACCATAACACACACTCTCTCTCACCCTCTCTCCTTCTCTCTCTCTGTGTAGATCCAAGGTTCAGAGTATTTCTTATAAAAAGTAGCTAAGTTTCCAGTTTTTCTGCTAATTTACCCGGTCTTTGGTCACTTTTGTATGGTTTTGTGGTTGTCACTATTATTGTTAGACTTTGTTTGACACTGATTTTATTATTCTCACTGTTGTTGTTGGTAGATATAGACTCGATCTGATTGTCATTATCTTGCATAGGCGTCCGCTAACGGGGCATGACCCACCCTCCTTGAAAAAGGGTTTCTCATCTAGCGTGAAGGGGTTCGAAAGTTATAACCTTATACTTAATAAAGGAAAAAGGGACTGAACAATCATTTCATTTCTTATAGAAACCATTGGTAGAAAATTCAAATGGCAATGGGCTGGTCATGTTGCAAGAATGTCAGACAACCACTGGACGTCACGGCTCACAATGCAGATCCCCAGGGTTTGTATGTAAAATTGTTTCTGACAAAACATACAATGGTGTAACAACTGGATAAGTTCAAAAAGTATTGGCTCCGCAGTGCCCCCAATAGAGAGGTCGGGTGAACCTATGTCCAACGACGGACGTTAAAAGGCTGCTACTGATTATTATAATTATTTTTCGCCTGGAGCAGTATTGGTGTAAAGGTATTTTCCGGGTATATCCATCCGCCAAGCGCCCCTGGAAGAACTCACTTTTACCCCACCCCTGAAAAGTACGGACGCCCATAATATCCATGGTCTCATGGCTCGAATTGCGGAACAAATTTTCTTTCCTCAATTCTAATCAAAGGCGTGCATAGAAGACAAGGAAATTGTGTAAGCAACAGAAAAGCGCAAACGGTGAATCTCTCCTTCTCTCTCTCTCTCTCTCTCTCTCTCTCTCTCTCTCTCATATAAATATATATATATATATATATATATATATATATATATATATATATATATATATAAGTGCAATAGATGTAAGTTACAATATATAGGCAAGTCCGAGTGGCAATTTAATATTAGAATCAACAATTACAGACATAGGATTAAGTCACAAAACAATCGCAGCCCACTTCCCGTAGAACTACACTTTCGCACACCCAGCCACAATTTTGCCACGGACGCTAGATTTATCATTATATAAAAAATAGAAAAAAAATACTCCAATTGACATAACAAAAGTTCTAGAGAAACATGAAGATATGTGGATCAACAAACTTAAAACTCTGTATCCTAATGGATTAAACACTAAACTTAACAACCCTCATCACACTGATCTCTAATTCACAAAACTCCTACTAATAATATCCTCACACCCACATCTAAGATACATTCAATACTGGAAGCTTCAAAGTCACCCAGACCCATAGGAAAAATTCACCTTAGCCAGTTATACCACTTGTCCAAATCATAGCCAACACTTTTTTGATAACTTGTAAGGTTGATACCTATGTAGCTCCTTGACCTCACCACCCTTCCATTTACACTGTCCCTAACATGAAAATCTAACTCCACATCACTTCCCTCCAACCCTGACTCACTTTGCCCTCTCCAAGACCAACTGCAGCTGCTTAACCAGAGGCTTCATAACTAGCTGGACTTTCTCTCACACAGCCTTTATAAAATATTTTACCCACGAGGCATAGCTCCTGATAGTGGACTCTGGTACCACATGAGAACTTTAAACTAAAAACACATACTCACTCACCACTGAAGATGGGGAAAATCCCGAAACATACCCGGACCATTAACATCTAAGGATTAATAAACCTTACCTCGGTACACTTTACTCCCGAGTCTGTCTCACTCTTTACAGTTCACATTATATATATATATATATATATATATATATATATATATATATATATATATATATATATATGTGGGGGGGGTGATGCATACGGATAGCACTGTATAATACCTTATGTGGAATCAAGTCTATTCAATGTGGATTAGAGGATTAGAGGATATTTAAAGGGTTAATGAGTTTCAATCTGTGTGCATTCGTCAAGTTTAGTTTATATGACGAGTTATGGGTATTAACGAATAGCATTCAATCCTCCCAGTAGAGAAAGCCCGACGAACAATACATCTATATAGAAATATGAAAGATTACCGAGTCAAAGTAACTTTTATAAAATCAAGTGTCCAGAAACCACTTTGGGAACTTGTAGTCTCAAAGTCTGATCCACGTATCGCATAAAAGGCCGAGGAAGTAGTAATGAGATACATGGAGACCAAGCGTGGATAGCCTTCGGAGAAGGTATTGTTGTAAGGGAGCAAATGTCATCCCGTGGGATTTTGAATCATAGATTAGTTAGATTGGGGTTGCAAATGTTTTATCAATAGATTCAAGACAATTTGAGCCAGCTGAAAATTGAATTTTATGCGGAATTTAACTCGGCTTTGTATCACTAAGTAAGCTCTTTTCTTACAAATAGCAGAGGAGCAAATATCACAAAATGTCAGTCCATTGGATTTTGCATTCAAAATCCAATGGACTAAGAGGGATAACATCTGGATATTGTTACTACTATCATGGACTACCAAATGTTTTGGCTAAATTTGAGGCATAATGTCTCTGTGAAGTCATCAGTCCAAGATGGCCGCTGCTATGGAGACTTACTCAGATTTTTATCAACAACTAGTAATTGAAAAAAAAATTGTATAGGATGTAATTTGCTCGGCATAAAAAAGAAACAAAATAGATTAATACCTATTTTTTTTATTGCGACTTGTTGTACGGGGTTGCCTTCAACAAATGTATTGGTCATAGAACCGTCGCATATTTAGAAAACTATTTAAGACAGAAGCATGCAGTTTTCACCATTCAATAAAAAGTGTTTCGAAGATCCATAAAAAACGACTGACAAGCCTTTTGAAGCTAATGATCCTTTAAAACAGCTTGAGTGGAGTTGAGACTTGAAAAAGAAACCCATGAAATTAGTATAGTTGAATAATTGAAAAAAAAATTACCCAATAAAATAGCTTTAGGCTCCTTAGTACCGATTTATAGATAAATAACGCGGTTTCGATAATTTGAAATTCAGTCTTGAATAATTTAAACGGATTTTGGGGGGTTGGTAGGGCTGCGTACCACAAAAAACACATTACAGAAAAAATGCTGAGCAGTATGAACAAAAAGTAAAATTATTTCTATTATTATTCAGACTATCCTCATTTTGGTTGTTTTTCATACAACGTTTCGGCCGTTGTACTTTACGGCCTTCATCAGGTATCATCTGGTAGGTGTGGGGGAAGTAACGAACCGAACCCTTTATTTAACCGACGGGGGTATATTGACTGCACTCCCCTCTTAACATCAGTAGTATTATTATTGTCTCACACAGGGATTGAACTTAGAACCATCAGATTACTTGCAGTAATTTTGTCTAATTCTGTAAACACTACGCTATGTGTCCAGATGATACCCGATGAAGGCCGTAGAGTACAACGGCCGGAACGTTGTTTAAAACACAACCAAGATGAGGATGGTCCGAATAATAATAGAAATAATAATAATACATCATCTCTAAAATTCAGAGAAAACGTGGTATGTTTACGAAAGTTTAGGGAATCATAAATACATTGTAATAAATATTTGTGTTATAGATTTATTTATGAAGACGATGTAGATCAGGTTGAATAAATGTAGCGGTTGAAAACTTGGTGAATGTTCACATTTGCAATCCGTTTAGTCGAACGGTATTTCAGACATTGATTCTTTCCTTATTCATCATCATCATCATCATCATCGTCATCATTGTCATCATCATCATCATCATCGTCGTCATCGTCGTCGTCATCATCATCATCATCATCAAGAAGCAACTAGAATTAAGATGGAGGGAAATTGGAGTAAAAAAATCAATAATAATGATTATCGTTCCTGTGTAAGTTTTTCCATTAGAGCTATGCTTCATGAATATACCGGATGGCGCCAAATAGTCCTGACCATTTTTTTTTCTTTCAGACATCTGTTAGAGTGTTTTGAAAAAATAATTCTTGCAACCAACACACTAAAAAACGACCAAAACTATTGCTACCGCTTCGATTAGTGATAACTAAACTAGCAATAACCGGTCGGGAACGGTACAAGCAGTTTCATGACTTTCGCTATTAAAACTCATCCTCCTCATCATCATCAGTCTTTTAACGTCCGTCGTTGGACATAGACCTTCCCAAGGATTTGCCACACTTCTCTATCATGTGCGTCGCAGAGCCAGTACTTCCTGAACTTGTCTAGCCCGTCTCTCCATATAATATTCTGCCGGCCTCAGTTGCGCATGTGGTCTTGGGGGATCCATGTCGTGAGTCGTGATATCCATCGATTGTCTGCCATTCTTGCAACATAGCCAGCTCACTGCCATTTGAGATTTTTAATGGATTTAATGATGTCCCTGACTCTTGTCTTTTCCCGGGTGTACTTTGCTGTCTTGTGGTCTCTCCATGTGAGGCCCAGCATTATTCTTTCATGTGCACTTTGCATGGTTCTCAATTTACGAGTCTGTCTCTTGGTAAGGTTCCATGTTTTAGCTCCATAAGTGACTATTGGGAGGATGCATTGGTTGTACATCCTTCTCTTTAGGATTAATGGGATCTTATTATTTTTGAAGGTTGAGCTAGCTCTGCCAAAGGCTTGCTATCCTAGTGTGATTCTTCGCTTGATCTCTTCTTCCTTTGAGGGTCTCATGGAGATTTGTTGTCTGAGGTGGATGTAGTGGTCTACTTCCTCCAGTTCTGTGTTCTTAATTTTGATCTAAGTGTTTTATCCCCGATGTGGTTGTTGCACCTGATCCTCCTCTTGCTGAAGTTATTCACTGTACTGTAAACAAATCTATCTATTTTGCGGTAGGTGAAGTATTGTAAATCATGACTGATTGTTTTCATGCAACTATTTACCTTCATCTCGATATTATGTTTGTTTTTTATCACAACTTTTCTCAGACCGGATTGAATTCTAAAAAAAAGAGCAACAAAAATATCAAGATGAAAGTAAATAGCATAAAAAAGAAAGAAACTGATAATCATTGCGCTGTATCTTTATGAAATTCAAGGTTTTCGTTAATTAACTGAGCAATTTTCACCAATCATTTAAAACGTATTGCAATAATAGAATATCTTCTGTAGAAATTTAATTTTGGTTTTAACAACACGAAAATAAAGTTAATAGTAAGAAAATGTAGTTTTGCGTATTCACGAAGGACTTCTTAGAAGATTAAGGCCGTTTTTACCTTGATTCCACCATATTTCAGGGATCACTAGAAAAAACGAATTTAAAATTTAAACTTTTTACTCTATGCTTTACTGTGTTTATTTATTTATTCGTACATGTACAATTTGGGAATTGTAAAGTGTTTATTGTCTACGTTACAAGATTTATGGGTTTTGGAGATCAAAAGGGTTGGGTGGATCTGCAAAAATAATTCCTGTATTTTCGTGTTTGCGTCCCAATGGTACAACTAAGCCTGAGAATAGTAAGATATAAATGTAAATCTAAAGAAAGAAGGATAGATTAAAGAGCAAGAAGACGAAAAGAAAAAAAAAGAGAAAAAATCAACGAAAGAAAGAACTAAAAGAGAAAAAAACTGAAAATAATAATAACAATCACAATAAATTGTTAAGATGCCATTGAAATTGCTATCGTAGAATATGAGCTGAGCCAAATATGCTGATTTGGCATTTACAAGCTTCAGTGAATGTAATACCGTCAGATTTTATATAACAATAAAGACTTGAAACCATTAATTGGGGACATAATTCTTATGTAGACAACAAGATTTAGCTTAGCGAGCTAATGCAAGAGATTTTGTCTTCCAAACTAAATACGTCACGGAAATAAGATAAGGACGTAGAATTTACTGACACTGAAAATTTAAACTAGAATGGTCCATTGGTATGATTATAAAAGGGGTCCAATGATATACTCACATAGACAGGAAAAACTTTAATGAGAATTAGTGTATCAATATATATTAGTCCATAAATGTATGTCATGTATGTGTGTGTATTCGTGAGTGTGTGAGCGTCCGCTTGAGGGTGTAGAAGTGGCAGCTGTCCTCCTATGGATCAGGCCTTCTCACCGACGGGCGGATCGGTTTGAAAATTGGAACCTTCTAGAAGTCGAATATCGAGGGGTCACTATGAATAGTTAAAGTTTAAAACAGTTTTCAGTTTAGGCACTCTACACCCTTGCCTGACAACCAACATTCCGATACATCTCTATGTCCCAACATCCTGAATTTATCCTTTGTCATCCACCATCATATCCTCTTGCCCCTCCCTGCACGCCACGTGTGTACGTGCGTGCGTGTATGCTTGTGTGCATGTGTGTGACATGCATATTCGTAACGTGAAGGGAACGAAAACTGAATCATCGAACAGATTTTGATTTACGGTTGCGTAAATTCGGATCAATGAACTTGGTGGAGGCATGAAACCGACTTTTCTCTGCGCACTGTCCCATCGCTATTACAGCTAGCAATTTAAAAAAAAAATAGATTAAGCAAATCGAAAACAATCGCATACAAAAGCTGCTTCCAGAAAATTAGAAAGAGGGTGAGCAAATTGAAACATATAGCGAGATAATTAAAAAATACAGCAGGCAAATTGAAAAATACAGTGAGCAAATAATAAAAAGCGAGCAAATTAAGAGCAACAACTGAATCGATGTATAATCAAATAATTACTAACACTACTTCAATTACTGAAAATGTTAATTTTTGATAATTGAAATCTAAATTATTCAAAACTTGTCTCTTAATAAAATCCACGGGCCTTTCCCATTACTTCCAACCAAAAGCTCAAGCCCGAAATCTTTTAAGTGTGACCCACCCCAAATCGAAAAGCATTTTTATTCTCGGCCACAAATGCTGGTTTTTATTGTTAGACCAAAAACGAAACCCCAAATCCTACTTCTAACATAAATCCCTAAACCGGGCCAACGATACTAAGTTAACATCAATTCCAATTGGTAATGAAAATTTTGGTTTAGAAAGGAGTTACATGAGACCCTAAAATACTTTGTGGCAAATTGTTATTCTATTTTCTTATTTCGAACCTTTGACAGCATTATTGTCTTCTTCGTGTGATGCTGTCAAAAATCTTGCGTTTCGATTTATCTGGAACCCAACTAAAAAGATATGTATGGCTGTCCTTTCTCTCGAATGATCAATCTTGTGATTTGGAACTCACCTAAAAAGATTTACAGCTTAGAGGTTTAGAGTCAGGATTAGGGTTTTTCGATTTTGTAGAGGGGGTTAATAATGAAGACCCAGCAGTCTTTTTCCGCGAGAAAAATATGCAATATGATTATGGTGTACTTTAAAATTATGAACTTTAGCCTTTAGTTGGAACTAACGAAAAACATATGAATTTTATTAAGAGACAACTAATCAATATTTGTGGTGATTGAAGCAGTACAAATAATTAGTTGAGTGTTCTTGTTCATGGATTCAGTTTTCTTGCTGTTGTTTTTGATTTGCTTGCTGCAATTTTTAATTTCCTTGGAGTAATTTTTTATTTGCTTGTTGTAGTCTTCAATTTGCGTGCTACGGTTTTTTTTTTATTTGGTTTCTGTATTTTTAATTTGCCTGCCGTAATTTTCAACTTGCTTGGGAAAAGGTATAGAAATCGAGCTAGATTTAACACAATGATCTTTGAAATTTATATACTTTAATTTTATTATTTTATATTTATTTTCACTTTAGTTTTCATCTTGAGCACACTTTACACACACACACACACACACACACACACATATTTATATACACACACACACACACATATATATATATATATATATATATATATATATATATATATATATATATATATAAGTGTCAGGATGGTCTTGACAATAGATAGCTGTCGGCGTGGTGGCATTGAACTAAATAGGTGTTGGAAGACTATATTCTTCAGCCAGAAACCTTATCTGACCCCCCCTTGCCACGACTTATGCCTGCATGTTTGTGTGTATTTAGGTGTATGTGTATGGAGATGTGTATACGCATATATGTATTCATGTATATTAGTTTTTATCATATTTTTTTCATTTTATTTTGAGTATCAACTTTAACGACCTAGTGTGAATGAAAACTTGAATAGCGAATATGAGAAAGACGGGATTATTTCAGTCTGTGTTGATTTGGAATATTAAACATAAAATGGCTTATCAAATTGATCTTTAAAGCAATGTTATTCATCCCTTTTGAATCCGATATCTATCCACAAGGGATTTTATTCTTCGTGGTTGATTCTACACCATGTTGTCAAAAGTTGAATAATGCTTCTCTTTGAATTATGTAAGCGAGGGATCAAATATGTATAAAATAGAAGAAAAGATACGCGAGAAAAATTGTTGTCTTCTTCCCATTGAGAGTGATTGACAGTCGAAATAAGCTTTCTGGCGAAATTGTTCGAGTAACAACACTGCTTATATTTAGAAGGATCTAACTCGTGAGAAAATGATGATTATAGTGCAACTGACGGCAGTTTTTTCCTTTCGACTTACGACACCCACCAAAAAAGATGCGTTCCAAAGATGAACCAATAATAATAATAATAATGATGATGATGATGATGATGATGATGATGATGATGATGATGATGATGATGATGATGACGAAAAAGATGCGACTATATTATGGGACTTCACTATACATACTGATAGATCTAAAAACTCAAACAGGCCAGATATTATAGTGAAAGACTTCAAAAAACAAACATGCCTCCCAGTAGATATAATTGTTCCAGCGGATGAAAACATTGCTGTCAAGGAATTTGAGAAACTCTCAAAATATAAGGTCCTTGAGATCGAAAACAGTAGAATATGGTGACTCTGGACAAAAAATGATACCGACTGTTGTTGGAACCCTATCGTTACCCAAAGAAGGTACCAGTCAACTTGCCGACAGCAAACCTGAAAATCCCAGCGTATATGAAACACAGAAAATTGCTCTTACCTCCAATGCACACCTTATTCGGAAATTCTTGTCGATGTGAATGTATGTACTTCATAAAGCATACATCACTTTATGTATATATAAAGTATGTTTTGGAAAGTGACCTATTGTCTGTTCATGCAAAAGCCCTGCACCCCTTTTTTTCTTTTCTCTCTCTCTCTATCTGAAGCCCAGACTGTTATAACTTACAAGATTGCCAGGCTTAGGTCTCTGGTTGAGACTCGGCTGGTGACTCACATAAACTGAAATCAAAGCCGCTGCTGCAATAATAATAATAATAATAATAATAATAATAATAATAATAATAATAAGAAGAAGAAGAAGAAGAAGAAGAAGAAGAAGAAGAGGAAGAAGATAACTGATAACATAAAATGGAATTTGGGCTGAATAAGTCTGCTAAGGCAACTTTCAAAAGAGATAGGTTGGTGAAAATCAACCCCATAGCACGATATGTAGTAACAGCAATAAACGAACTAAAACAAGAAAAAGCATAAAAATCAGGAATTAATGAAGGAAGTGGAATCTTACATAACAGTATGAAAGTAATAGTAAGGAAAGAGTACTTCAGAAGAGTGCGTGCAGTACGGAAAACTAAGCTGGAAAAAAAAAAGAGTGTACAAGCCATCAATACGCTTGCTATTCCTGTTGTGACATAGCTTTAACATAATTAACAGTAATCTAGATGAGATTGGAAAAAATTGACACAAAAATCAGGAAATTACAAACGTGTCGGAATGCACCCCCACCCCTGAAGCGGACATTGATCGTCTTTATTTGCCAAGGAGTAACGGTGGTAGAAAAATCGTGCAATTCGAATCGACATGCAAAACTACAATAATAGGGATTACACCAGTAGCTCGAAAACGCACAGGACTGAAAGTTTTAACATGTTAAGCAACATTGATCCCATCTCGCACCACGATTTCTGACCTTTTCTTCGGGATCAAAGTGTAGTATCTATTCCACGGCAGAGCACGAGGCGCAGCTACTGACACTTGCCAGTCAATTGGGCCGGAGATTGGGTTGTGGGTGGTGTCAAAGACCGAGTGCGCCGGTGCTGTGTGACAGCCAATGAGGTTTTACTGAGGCTGCCACTGCTAAGCGCATCAGGGAGCCTTTGGACTCGTCCTTGGGCTCTCCTATTATTACTCAGCCCAGCTGCGGGGGGTCAGTTTCCCCAGAGCAGCACTACTCCATTGCACTTTGAGGAGCAGGCCCCCTGGTGGACGCTTTCGTGGCGGAGGTTGCCTTGCTTGCAAAGCAGACCGATGCTGCGTCGGCTGGAGCCATTTTCGGACGGATGGATCATATTCTTCCCACGTTAACCTCGACCTTGTGTCATATTTTGGTGCTGTGGGTCAGCGAATAAACACCCCCCTGCATCTCAAAGGAGAAACTGAATCCCGGTTGATAACTGATGAGCCAAATCATAAGAACTATACATATAAAAGTCAATATAGACAAGCCACGGGAAAATAGTAAATGAAGACTCGTAGAGTTAAAGATGAGACAGTCGATCATAGAATAAGTGAATGTAGCAATTTGATTCAATTACAGTACACAACTAGGCATAACTGTCTGGGAAAGGAGATCCATTAGGAACTATGCAAACGACTGGGATCTAAACATACAAAATAATAGTATATGCACAAACCAGATTCTGTGTTAGAGAATAAAAAATACAAAATCCTCTTGGACCTAAGGATTCAAATGGATCACCCGATTCAGGCTAGAAAAAACAGATTTAGTTATCGTGAACAAGGACAAAAAGCTTGTCAGATAATTGACGTGGCTTTTTCAGCTACTGACAGAACAAAATAAAAAGAAATAAAAAAGCTAGACTATTATCTACACTTCACAAAAGAACTGAAAATCCGCAGACGGACTGAAACTATTCTGACGACAGCACGACTAAAATCAGCTAGATTACTAATGAGAGTGCTCGAGTATTGATGAGACTTGCTGTCACTTGATCTACGGTTCAAGTCATCTGTTATTATTGTCATTAAGGCAGTAGTAATCTAAAAAGGTCGCAAAGAGATTGGAAAAACATGAAAATTGAGGGATAATCAAATGACTACAGCATCACCAAAACGAACTGCAATGAACTTCTTTGTTGCAGCCCATTTTATCAGTAAGTGTAAGTATATCCTTAATTCATTTAGTAATCAGTCCCACCGCCAGTCACTTTGACAATTGGGTGACCAGAGGCACTCAATAAGCCCCACGCTGTAATCCGGTTGAAATTGATGCTAATAGAATAAATATCTAATCCCCAAATATTCTGTTACTTTTTACAAATACCACATGCATTATTATACACTATGGATAAAATAGTGGGGAAGATTGAGCTTTGTAGCCTTGGGAAAGCTACCAGTCTAGGAGAAGTACAACTTTGATTCAATTTGACACTCATTTGACACCCCTCCGGCAGTTCATGTAGTCGAGCTGACGCCAGACATATCACTCTCTGCTCTCTTCTGGACTACATCAGAGAGGCCGAAAGGGGGTTCTTGATGACTGGGCATTCCAGGGTCTCCATACGCTTTACTCAGTCATGCACCCCTGGAGGGAACGTTCCATTGTCTGTAAAGACAGAACGGTGGCCATTCCTTGTACAATGTACTTTCCAAGACGTGGAGCGATCTCACTGTAGATCACTACTACGGGAAAATTGAATTTTTGACGACAAACCTGCCCGAAAATGAAAATAATAAATCACTTTCTGGTTGCATTTACGCTTAAACTTTTATTATTCACAAAGATTCTAATGTCGACCTCTGCCCGAAAATACATTCAATGAATTAATTCTATGAATTAATTCCATGTTAAACCAATTTTCTTTGACTGTGGAACTACCTACTTGAATTATGTTCTTTGTGTTTAAATTAATCTCGCGACCCCTTCCACCTCCAAGCATTGATATAATAAAACATACTTTTTTCTTTTTGTATATGCGTAACCCAGCTAAAAAAAAGGCGAGTGGTAGTTGAATTCTTTTTAGCGCTACACCCTCCAAACTTATATAAAAAAAATCTGGATGATTTTCAACTGTTACTTGTTTCAGAATAGGGTACAATTTTGTAGAACTTGAACCTCGTATAATGTTCACTGTTGATGACGTTGAAATGGAACATTCTGACTTCACTGGAGAATTTCATGACCTAATCAGAGATATTTTTTGTTCTAATATCACTTTTGCAAATTTGTTTCTTCAACCTGACCTGATATTAAAAAAAATAAACTCTCTTTTAGAAGTTAGTTTATTTACCTGGCGTCGTATTCTGATGACATTTTTTCAAAAAGTTGGTTTAAAAAATGAGGGGAAATTTTTTCTTCTCGTTTAGGGGTCAAAAAATAGGTTGAACCTTTCCCTTTTAAGGGGTCAAAAAAGAAGTTAAAAGTGAGGGAACATTATTTTCTTTTCTAAGAATTAAATGTGAGGAGAAATCTTTTTCTTCTTTAAAAGAGGTCGAAAGGGAACGGAGACTTTTTCCCTTTTTTAATAATAATAATAATTATTTAGTAGTTTCCCTTAATTGCAAAAGATTATGACAATAATTCTACATTAATGAAGTGACTTGACTTTGAGCAAATCCTGGTAGGAAATTATTTTTTTTATATATCAGTTTGGGATAGACAGTCTGTGTACTCCCTAAATTTGATGTGGATACTCGTACTTTGACTAGTTTGGCAATAAATTCTGCATGAAATCATTACTATTTATCAATATGATTAAGCATTTGACTGGAAGGATGTTTGGACCTCATAAAACCTGCGATACCCGATAGCTTATAGAGCGTCTGTAAGTAGCTCTCCGCTCCTCGCCCGCAGAAAATTGGTGGATTTTCTTTTCAAAATAAACGATTGAGGACGAATAAGAACCCGAGATATCGGAAAAGAGAGACAATTTATCTAATAAGGGAGAAAAATCAATTCACGTTTAATTAAAAACAATAGGTTGAGGTGATTTGCCGCCCCACGTTTTGTTCCGTTTGTATTCGAAAAGAATGTTTGCTCATGTCGAACAGTGATTGCAAACACAAAACCTAATATCATTCTCGAGAGATGCGTGTTTCTACGTAAGTCGGTTTTTATTCGAAGATCAATGCACGTATTTTGACGTTAATACTTTGTTCATTCATTTCGTTTTGCTGACAACCAAGCCGGTTAGAGTTTGTGTATCTGGGTGGCAGGGGAGGTATGTCAGGCGGCGCTGGTTTGCCTTATTAAGCGTAGTGTAGAGATCAGTCTCCTCCAAGGAGGATTGGCGTGATCACCACTGGGGGTTCTGTACATGATCCCTCAGCTGCTTACGGCACCTTATGTTCCCAGATGGTCTCCGTCCAGGTACTGACCAGGTTCGTAATACATAGAACATGGTAACTCCTTCAATGCCAATGAATTCGATAACCAGGAAAAGATGGCCCGGAAGAGGAGGAATGAAGGTTGATAAAAAGTTTATTTTTGTGTGATAATATCTATTGGGTCATTTAGTATTTTTGCACGGTGCTATAACAGCTAAAACATTGTACTATAAATCATACTGATATACAGCACACAGATAAATACTATAGGCGGATTAGTGGATGTGAATTGGTAAGCTTGTTGGTAAGTAGGATTATTGATAGGTAGCTGGATGCTACAGAACAAGGCTCTTCTCTGACTTTTTTTTCCATTTATGACCACTTTGAACCAGACAGATTTATTTTGCCAACCCCAACTCGATGGCATGAAATCAATCAGTACCAAGTCTGTATATAATGAATCTTTAGTCGTATCTAGATGCGGAAACAAATGAAAGACGAGAGAAAACTAAAGATCCATTCATCGATCTGAATTGGAAATTTCTAAATTTCTTGATTCTTTGATTCTTTCAATGAACTGCCCTAACTTGTCATTTTTGATTTCAGAAATTCGTTTGGGACCCTCAATTTAACTTGACAACGGAATTTTCTCAATTTGTCTGCATATTTTGTGATTCCAGCGTTTCTGCGACCCCCTTCAATAATCTTTATGCGACCTCAGAGGGTCGTGACCCCCTAGTTTGAGAAACCCTGGGGCTCAACTTTAAAGTCTCCCCTAAGGGCGAATGAAACCCTTAGGTCAGCCTTGGATATATATATATATATATATATATATATATATATATATATATATATATATATATATATATAATTATACATAAATATATATGTGTGTGTAAGTACATACATACATTAGTGGATACGTCATTCCTCATTACAGTTGAAAAAACATTTATTGAGTCATGAGAATGTTTATATAGGTGTCTTTTGGACTTTCTACGTATACCACAGAGCGCTGGCATATGTGCTTCACACGCACACACACACACACACACACACACACACACACATATATATATATATATAATATATATATATATATATATATATATATGAAGAATGTGAGCTAGCGTTTCTGTAATCCTATGCAGTCATGCGTGAGAGCGCGGATGCTGGTGTTTGCGCTGAGGAAAGAGAGAGTGTGAGTTAGAAGCTGACACCCATGCAAGTGGTGTATCGTATTTCTAGACGAGATTTATGAATGTTATGTGGGACTCCGCGAGATTGTGCTCTTAAGTGCGATCGTGTTTTGCATACCGTGTGTTTACATAGGATAAACAATGAACATGATTGGTTTTTAATTAGAAAGAATGAAAGGAAGACATTTAAGAAATAAAAAAAAGGGAATAGAAGGAGGAGGAGGAGGAGGAGGAGGAGAAGAAGAAGAAGAAGAAGAAGAAGAAGAAGAAGAAGAAGAAGAAGAAGAAGAAGAAGAAGAAGAAGAGCGAGGTAGAAAAGAAAGGGAGAAAAAGGAATAGATAGGGAAGAAAAGTAAGAAAGAAAGAAAGAAGAATAAGAATAAGAAGAAGAAGAAGAAGAAGAAGAAGAAGAAGAAGAAGAAGAAGAAGAAGAAGAAGAAACGAGAGAAAAATGACGGAAGATCTCAAGAAAGAGAAATAAACTTAGAAAAAGAAAGGAATGTATGAAAAAAGAAGGTAGATGGTAACTAAATAAAATAATTGAAAAGCGAAGAAAATAAAAAGAGACAATTTTATATAAACTAAAATAAAATTAAATAAATTATGATAATACATTCAGGTTTGGCCGGATGAAATAAATTGCGCTGGGGCCACCATTTTGTTTTGTCGATTCCGTATTTCTATTCACTTATGTGCGTGGACGATGGGGTGCAGTTATTCAGCCCCAGCCGGTGAAGTTTTCCGTGAGGAAGCAAGCGGATCCCGTTGCTCAAGATGAGAGGATCATCATCATCATCATCATCATCATCACCACCACCACCACCACCACCACCACCATCATCATCATCATCATCATCATTGTTTTATTCTTCGTCGTTGGACATAGACCTTCCCCAGGATTCGCCACAATTCCCTATCATAGGCATCGCGGAGCCAGTATTCCCCATGGTTCGTACAATGAGAGGATCAGTAGACTTTTATTTACAAAGAAAGAGAAAAAAATCCATTGTATTCCGATATCACTATAGACAGACAATTGTGAGCCAGAGATATTGGCAATCAATTTAGAATATCCTCAAGTTGATTCTATCAATTCATTCATTTTTTAATTGAAAAATATTGGAATATTCTCAGCAAAAACCCCGGAGTCATTCATTTCGCCCTTCTGTTTGAAACTGTCAACCAAAACTGTCATAAAAACTTTAGACGTAATTTCATTCAGTTTTCAGGTTGGTCTGGCAGGCTAAACGGGATGTTAGTTCAAATGGAGTTTCAAATGAAAATAGCGCATTTATAATTATTCTGTCGAATTATGTACTCATTTCTTTGCGAGTTTTTATATAATTTATAATCATATACATATATGTTAATTATCCGGATATATTATCTAGATATATATTAAAGGGATATATAATCCGACAGAAATATTTATAAATGCGTTAATTACTTTGAAATGCTATTTGAAATGATATCCCGTAATTACACAGTGAATTTATCATTTGACCCAGACAGCGTAAACGAAATAAACAATTTTAAAAATCGGGTTATTTGGGGAATCAAATCTAATGGGAGAGCATTTCTTACAGAGTTTCGAAGTAAATTAACGCATTTATAAGTATTTCTGTCGGAACTTATACTCATTTCTTGATAATATAGTTATCTGCGTTGAGAAACACAAAAAGATATGAATAGTGAGCGAATAAGACAGGAGTTGGGTATGTAGCAGTTATCCAGGCCGCCGACTCACTAGCTAGCTGCTTAGCTCAGATGGTAAAGAGCGGCGTTGCGTTTAAATGGCTTCCTGGCGGATGGAGATTCGATTCCTGTAGCTGCCTGTTTCTTTAATTGTTTGTTTATTCGATTTATTTACGTATGTATCACGCGTTATAGGTTTGGATATTCCAACATTTACTCCTAATCATGCATGGAAAAAATCTTTTTTTAATATCACTTGTAAATAGTTTTTATTTGGGGGTTCTATATGCAGTGTATATTGATCACTTAGTTTGTGTCCGATTGCATTCATGCTTGTTTTTTAAAAAATTATAATTTAGACTTTTTAATGATCACCGCCCATCAAAAGACAAGAGATTTAACTTACTCATTAATCAACCATTTTTTCAATTTTCAAATTGATAACAGCATCACAGCATGCTGCCAAAAGACTTTGGTCATGTGACGATTTCTATTGAAGGACTAATCAGACCTCAGCTTTCAAATTGCATCTTTTAAAATAATGGTATCATCACTGTAGAGGGTGTGCTATCATAATTCCTCGTAGCAAAAGAAAAACAAATAATTAGAAGGAATTACGTTATTTTTGATTCTATGATTTTTCCCGATTTCTTCACCTCAAAACCTACCATTTTGTTTTGGCATTAAAATTTTGGTAATTTTTTGATAAAAGAAAAATAAAATAATTCACCATCTTCGGTTGTGAAAATATTTGGTAGGTTGTAATAAATTGAGTAGACATTTTTGATATAAAGAATGAATGAATAAATGGAAGAGAGAAAAAATGAAAGAGAGATAGAATGAATGAATGAAAAGAGAAAGAATTAAAAAAAAGAAATACCGGAAGGAAGAATGAATGAAAGAAAGAAAGAATGGATGAATGGAGAAATAGAGAAAAAAATAATGAAAGAAAGAATGAAGGAAAGGAAGAAAGAAAGAGAGAAAGAAAGAAAAGTATATTTGGTTGTACAAATCATGGCGTCTTGGTTTGGAAGTTGAATATGTGGTAATTTTTCCAAAAGAAAGAAAAAGTGACAGCTGGATGGATAAACAGATAGATAGATAGATAGATAGATAGATGATAGATAGATGATAGATGATAGATAGATGATAGATGATAGATAGATGATAGATAGATAGATAGATAGATAGATAGATAAAAAAGAAAGAAAGAAAGAAAGAAAGAAAGAAAGAAAGGAAAAAGACAGAAAACTCCTTCTGTATTTTGATTTCTTTTAAAAGTAAAAGAAAGTGCACGTTATTAATATTGTAGGTAAAGACCTTAAAAACGGGCAAATATGACTCATCTAACTAGCTGGCTGAATACTTTGAGAAGTAATTACTGCCCCCCCCCCAAAAAAAATCAAACTATTTTCAAAAGAATATAAATATGCATATAGACACCTATATGAGTCTTTGTACCTGTGCGTTTATTTACCTATGTGCTATTGTATATGCAGATGTGTTTGTATTTGTGTGTTCGGAAAGTAATTACGTATTTTCAAATCGCCGTTTAAAACCCTCTAAAACCGTTTACTAATAATATTGACTAGTTTTACCTTCATCTTAAATTTCAGTCTTTATTTTAATGTCACATTTAGAGTATTATATCAGCTCTCGTTCAACTATGAAGTCCCCGTGGCTGAATGGGTAAAGCGGCCAGGCGTATACTGGACTCCCTCTGGCTAGAGAGTGTGAGTTCTGTTATCACCGTGGGCTTGCTCTTTATTTTCCGATTACGCTATTTAATCATAGGATTACGGCCAGATTCAAAGTTGTGATAAAAAGCAATTGGAATTTAGGATGAAGGTCAAAATTAATAATAATGTCGCAATTCTTCATCCAAGAATAAAACTTGAAAAATGAACGTTATCGTTCTCTCAAACCATGTCTGGCATTTACGATCCTTCACTGCATCAGGATACACTTCATAAATGTTTCTCGTTGCCTGCGTAGCAGAACTACCCTTTCGAAATTCACAAAGTAAGCCAATGGCGAATATGTTGCTCTTTAAAGTCTTCATCCTCCATGGGGCTAAACTTTACTAAAAACGACACCCTGTTGGATAAAATCATGATAAACAGAATCCAGACGTTGTTTTTTAACGTTCAACCCAGGTCTTACCTTTGTTTGTTGGCTTATATTTATAGCAGTGAAATACGTGATTACTTACGGAGCACGGAGGGTTTATTACAGTAGCTACTAATAAAGGAGTTGAAATGGGATGCGTAGTTTGGGAATTATTTTGGATAAATTCTGTTTGGTTTACCTTTTAGATTCAGATGAAGCAAGGGAGTTTGACTCAAGTGCAGCCAAGTTCGTTTTCCATTTAGGTTTATAAAAATTCAAATAATTCCATAAACAAGGCTAAAATCCAATAGTTACATTCATATGCAAATATATATACATAGGCAGAGAGGTGTTTTTTTTTACGAGGTTCCCAAGAAAATTAGATGACTCAAAAGTGTTCCCCGAATAGCTGACGTATGACGACCACTGCATTAGAGGAAGGGCAACAAAATGTCTATTCGAAACAGTAAACTTTAAACTGTGTTATTTTTATTGACTGGGCCCCAAAAAACTGGGAGATACTGAAAGACAGCTGCGTATTATATACTTGAATAAGGGTGAAGAACACATCAGCCTAGACACTGTCATAATAACACCATCCACATGTTAAAGATTTACTATAAGTTCAACCGCAAGAATGTAAATCTATTTATATTTTCACTAATTTTAATCTTGTAAAGTTTTGTGGAATTATCTTGGATTACTTACTTTCCCGTAACCTCGCTATACGCCAATGACATACGAATAAGTATAATTAAAATGTCATTTGGAATTTCTATTTATTTTCCATTTTTTTTTCTTTTAAAATGCAGCAAGAGATGAGACAGTACATTCTTGTGACATATTAATGATTAGGTATCACAGTGAAAGAGACAGTGGCGACCCACAACCCATCCGATTTCGAGGGACAGATGGAGGCCAGAGGGGATACATCAACGATGCAACTTTAATGTGTGCACAGGCAAAGATATAGATGATAAAAAGATAAAAATGAGGCGGAACACAAAAATGTCAGTATTACACAAGGAAGAGCAAGGTTCTCAGTATCTTGTTACTGTATTCGTAACATACACACGTATAAACACATACATAGAGACGAATGAAGTAAATGATTAACGAGCATTCTAAATATCATAGAGAGAATCCAGTCACTTATTTCTTTGCCTACTTATATGTCAGTGCATGTACTGAGGCAACAAACTTTGCCTCTGTTTTGGGTTCGACTCCGTGGACCGATTTCCAAAGCTCAAGAAACCACTGAAATATGAATGGCTTCGCTAAGCGAACGAAGATTATTGGGGGATGGGGATTACAGTAGGACCATAGACAACAGGGCGTATTGTCGGATACCCTCCCGGTTTGAACAGTGGAATTTTGAGATGTAGTCAGTTTGCCCAGGGCTAAAATCACCCTTTGAACCAAGGGTTTTCATCCAATGGTCCACCTAGGGAGCACGGATAGGAGCAGAACTCCAAGGTCATTGGTTTGATAGGAATGTCCTTCACCTGGCAGATGCAGGCTAGCTTTGGGGGTTTGCCACCCCTTTGTGGGAGTGTTCCAACTGTAACGTTGACCTTTGGTTAACCTCACGACGAGAACATCCAGTAGTCGTTAGATGCCCGGGCTGGCTGTATGGTTTTACCGCCCTTTTGAAGGAGAAGTGAGGCTGTTTGCAACTTTGAGGACAGATCCCTAGAACAGTGCAGCTATCTTTATCTTTGAGCACAGAATTGCAACTTTTCGTCGGAATTAAATTCGTTGGAATCTCATCTATATATGGGATGGGGATGGGGATAAACACCTCACTGATAGTCTGTTTGCCCCCCTCCCATCCCGAACAACAACAAAAACAATCTCATCCATATTGGGGGCGGGAGTAAATTCCTCAAACCACACCTATGTATAAAATGAATATTTCGCTCCTGTCATTTGAAATCACGATCAAGTGATTGGTGGGCTGCTTCCTTACCAACCGAGCTAAACTGATAAGTCTTATATATATATGAATTTATTTGTTATATATAGAATTAAAAAATAGTTGAACTAATCATCTTCAGTCGGAATAGAAGTAGGGGTTCTGTTTGGCCCTACGGCAATCAGGCTTGTCATTAGTAGTTTCTAGATTACGTACATGCTATTCGACGGTTGATGTGGAAGAAAAGTGAATATTACCCAATTTGATCACACTTTGTTGCTAATCAGACTAGCATCAGTTATTGTTTCAGAGTTGCTTTCATCTTTCATAGACGCAGATGATATTACGAGGATAATGGCAATAAACTCGGAAATATTAACAAGATCGAGGAGACTTGATTGTTTGTTTATCATATATTGATTAGCTACAAAGATATTTTTCATAGTTGCTTTCATCCTCTATATAAGCAGATACTTTTGTGAGGATGATGGCAATAAACATGGAAATATCAACAAAATCAAGGAGACTTGATTGTTTCTTAATCAAATATAGATTAGCTACAAGTATTTTTCTCAGAATTGCTTTAATTCTTTCTAGATCTAGGTAATGTTGTTAAGATGATGGCAATAAACATGGAAATATTAGCAAAATCAAGGAAATTTGATTGTTAATCAAACATTAATTAGGTACAGGGATGTTCTTCAGAATCGCTTTCACCCTTTCTAGACGTAGATAATGTTTTGAGGATAATGGCAATAAACATGGAAATATTAAGAAAATCAAGGAGACTTTTTGTTCGTAAATCAAGTATTGTTTAGCTACAAGGATATGTTTCAGAGTTGCTTTCATCCTTTCTCGACGTAGATAATGTTTTGAGGATGATGGAAATAAACATGGAAATATTAAACAAAATCAAGAATTGTTTGTTTATCAAATATCTATTTGCTTCAAGGATGTTTTTCAGAGTTGCTTCTATCTTTCCTATCTGTAGATGATATTGTGAGAATGATGTCAATTAATATGAAAATATTAACAAAACCAGCCATACTTCCTTATTATTACCTACGAGTATAATTTTTGGAGTTACTCTATACCCATACCTATGTATCATTATTTGCATCCAAATTACTGTAATTATGTATATATCAATGTCAATAGTTGATACATTTATTTAGAATAATTTGTGGATATTTCCCCACTTTGGCTTCTGGTATTTCGCAGGAACGCAAAACGAATAAGTTCTAAAATTGCGAACAAGGTTGGCACCTTTCCGTTCACACGAACCGTCAGCCGAATAAAATCATGTTTTTACCTGTAAAAATCAATATGTTTGCACGTATACATAAATACATTTAAAGAATTGCAAGAGAAATAAATATATACATAAGTACAAATGTTTACATGAATGTATTCACATATTGCATATTTTGGCGATACTTTCCATTAAATGCGACGAAACGAAATTTCTTCATAATTCCGATTTTATCATATCCTCGGACGGTTTTCAGACGTCTAGATTTCAAATGATATGAATAAATAAAGTTGGACACTTTCTACAAACTATACTGTCATTATCAAGACATGGAGCCTTTTCATCGAGTTCTGATATGCGGCTTATTGTAATACTGATTTGACTTTTTTGGAAAGCTGTTTGAGGATATGAAAAGAAAGGTTCTACTATTCATGTTACTATCATCTCATTCCAACATAGAGTAAGAGATAATAGAGAAGGTCAGATGTAGACAGCTGTGAACCAACTAATTTGAGTTCAAAATCAGGCAACAAGGGACTTAATTTTTGCAAGAAATCCGTTTAGATGAAGACGGATTCGGTTGCACAAGTATTCTAATGAATTAACGATCGATTCCAACCTAATACGAGACTGCCAACATTTCTGGCAGAAAGAATACAATACAGAAGAACAATCCTATAATTACTTAGCGACTTGGAGGAGGCAATTGTCATGACAAGCAAACCATTCAATATTATATATATATGTAGTGAAAAATGAATGAGGTTCATCCAGTATAATGGTGAATTGAATAGTCAATGTAGAAGCACTAAACATTTGAAAATCGGGGGTATTTATTTCCATTATATGTTTCTAGAGGTTGTTTTCTCTCGTTTTCAAATGTCAAATGGGAAAAAATTTTTTTGTCAATAACATGGTTTAGAGAGGATACAAACTAAAAAATATTAATGTAAAAATAAATCAGTTGCCAGTTTGGACATTTAATCACTATTTACCAAGATACCAGTCAAGAAATGCTTGAACATACTGAAGGTTCATTTGAGATAATTCTGACTAGACCTACCTGCAAATCACCAAAATCTGCACACTGTGTACAAACCAATGCTATTTCGAATTCTATTATGAGCGTTACAAATAAAAATTCGGCCTACCTATCAGTTGGGTATCCGCGAGCCTTTTCTTAGATTCCTTTGAATCATCATCATCATCATCATCATCATCATCATCATCATCATCATCATCATCATCATCATCATCATCATCATCATCATCATCAGTCTTTTAATGTCTGTCGTTGGACGTTGACCTTCCCCAGGATTCGCCACACTTCTCTATCATGGGCATCGCGGAGCCAGTACTTTCTGAATTTGTCTAGCTCGTCACTCCATCTAATATTCTACCGACCTCGGTTTCTTATGTGATCTCTGAGGATCCATGTTGTGAGTCGTGATGTTCATCGGTTGTCTGCCATCCTTACAAGCCCACTGCCCAATGCCATTTGAGATTTTTAACGAATTCTATGATGTCCCTGATTCCTGCCTCTTTCCGGATATACTGTGCTATCTTGTGGTCTCTCCATGTGAGGCCCAGCATAATTCTTTCATGTGCACGTTGTGTGGTTCTCAATTTGCGAGCCTCCTTTAAATACATCCTACTAAAAGAAGCCACATTTCTGATAAATCAATGATGCTTTCTTTATTTATCCAAACAACATAATTCTGCCCAACTTAGTGGCCTGGTTCAATAAAGTAAAACGTACGATAAATTTTAGATATGAAACAGGATCAAACAACACAAAGACACACAACAGAAAGAAACTTCCAACTAAACGTACTGCAAACCAACCAACAAAACAACGACCTCAACCCGCACTCTCAAAATAACACCAGGACAAAATCAGGCATAACCATAGATTTATACCAGAGAGTGCTGTGCATATGTAACCCACTATTCCAAAAAGAGGATGAAAAATATATAAAACAAACATTCAAAAAACCCTAATACTCATGGTTATTCATACAAAACAACAGAAAAAAGGACAACCAGAATCCATCACAGTAAAAACACTGTAAAACGGAAAACATAAATAATAAAACAGATAGATGCATCATCCTCCAAATAAAATTCAAAATAAAACAATTCCGAAAATATCCTACAAAGCTAAACCTACACAAGGTAAAAAGAACATAGAAAAACATTGTTGGCATAGAAAACTATTTAACAACTCAACACCCGATGCGGGAATATTCGAAATGCTGAGTGAAAATTGCTCAAAAATTTTTGAGAAATCATCCAAAACATCATTGAAAATTGCTGAAAAATTTATGAGGAATCATTAAAAACATCATTAAAAATTGCTAAAAATTTATGAGGAATCATTAAAAACATCATTAAAAATTGCTAAAAATTTATGAGGAATCATTAAAAACATCATTAAAAATTGCTAAAAATTTATGAGGAATCATTAAAAACATCATTAAAAATTGCTAAAAATTTATGAGGAATCATTAAAAACATCATTAAAAATTGCTAAAAATTTATGAGGAATCATTAAAAACATCATTAAAAATTGCTAAAAATTTATGAGGAATCATTAAAAACATCATTAAAAATTGCTAAAAATTTATGAGGAATCATTAAAAACATCATTAAAAATTGCTAAAAATTTATGAGGAATCATTAAAAACATCATTAAAAATTGCTAAAAATTTATGAGGAATCATTAAAAACATCATTAAAAATTGCTAAAAATTTATGAGGAATCATTAAAAACATCATTAAAAAATTGCTCAAAAATTTATGAGGAATCATTAGAAACATCATGAAAAATAGCAAAAAAAAAAATATATAACTGACTCATCTTAAAATCTAAAGATCCTACCAGCACATTTCCTTGAATTTCCCACACTCTTATTCACACTGCAAAATGCCAAAATGGTCATATTCTCCTCTCCAACAGGTTGGAACAAAAATCAAATATAAAACCGATATATATTCAAAATTTGAATAACTGAATAAAAAATACCCTACCGACACTCTTCTAAAATCTTGGATCTCTAACACACGTATCACTCAGCAAATGACATTATAGACCCCCCCCTTCAGCAAAACACTTACAATAACGCATACTTACATACGCTACGTTCACACGTACAATCTTTCCAAATAACACAGTCACTAGATCCAACTATATATACACACACAAACCTCAATCATTTTCATTTCCCATTCAAAAATGATTTGAACTTTGATACCATCACAATTTCTCCCCATTCATGTGTGTCTCTTTCCTTCGTATATATAGTTTTAATTTGATAGAAAGTTAATCAAATTAAAACCTTTTATCATACACGTTTCACTTTCCAGTTTTGTCAAAGTACTGATTTTAGATGAAACAATAATGTTTTTTCAAGTAAACAATATCGGCTAATATCAGTACGCGGGAAATCTGGTTGGTCTGAAATAAGACGGGTTCATGAATCCTCCAGATTTCTCAACTACACAGATGCAACCCCCCCCCATTCCTACTGAACGAACCACAACGCAAAAATCTCTTCATTTCATTCCTCACATGTAAAACATGTAGACAGCATATAGTTTTCTCTGCAACCGCTACAGGTTCTCTGAAAAGGGTGGTTGGCAATCATCAAGATGCATCACACCATGCCCACGTGATTTTCAAGATAACACCTGTTTTCATCTTCAACGATCCACCTTCCAATTGTCATTTTACCGACACACACACACGCACATATATATATATGAACGAGAGACAAGGGGACAGAGAGAGAGAGAGAGAGACAGACAGACAGACAGACAGACAGACAGAGAGAGAGAGAGAGAGAGAGAGAGAGAGAGAAAGAAAAGAACGTCATGCACGATGGTCAAAGTAATCTATGCAAAAGATCCTGTGGCGAGCGAAACGAGTCATCTTTAACCGTATCAAAAGCTGGTCTTCATCAAAGGCAGCTGATGTAGTGTACGTAGTGGGATTGGAAGGGAGTCTTCTATTGAGAGCTCCTACCGGAAAAGCCAACGATTAATTCGAGCGAGCACTGTCCCCAATTAAACGAAAGGAAAAGCAACCTACATTATAAGGTGTGCTGCTGTTGACAATTTTCCACGCGATCTACGGTTTGTCTGAGGTTTTCCACAAGAGTTGCACGCGCTCAGCAATGTGTGACCAGGATATTTCACTGGCTTACATCCCTTAGAATCTTAGGGCCATCATTTAGGAGCCCCTTGAAAACGTCTTCATAGGCTTTCCCAAAGAAAAGCAGCATCCTCGGTAGTATTTGATGAAACCTCATTCGCTTGTTTGAAACAAATCGAATTTTGTGAGGACTTCTTGTAAAGGAATCAATTGCAAATATTAATAGTACGTTAATTTGGTGTGGCTCTCAAAAATAGTCAGTTACATTGCGAATCAGTTGTCAGTTTCATTGAGGCATGATTTAGATAGATAGATAGATAGATAGATAGATAGATAGATAGATAGATAGATAGATAGATATGAACAGACCAAGATGGATAGATAAATAGATAGATAAGGGAATAGTGATAAATAGATTGAAAGAGCAATGTATCCACACACCAGAGAAAGGGAGTGCAAAAGAATTATGGAGAGAGAGAGAGAGATATGTTATCCAAAATTTCAGGGAACTGGAAGTGTGCACACACTGCATGTAGTACGGACTTTGGCTGTTCCCTTTTGTGGGCAGTATTCTTTGCGAGCCCGAGTGGAAATAAACGGTTAGGGTAAGTGATTTCTTTTCATGATGAAATTTGCCAAACTTTTGGGAATCACGTCGCACACACACATACACACACACATACATATATATATATATACAGAGAGAGAGAGAGAGAGAGAGAGAGAGAGAGAGACAGACAGACAGACAGACAGACAGACAGAGAGAGAGAGAGAGAGAGAGAGAGAGACAATGATCTCCCGTCTCGGTGAATTTATCGTTTGGCCAAGACAGCGTGATTAGAATACACCATTTTAAAAATTGGGCTGCTGCAGGAATCGAAATTACGTCTTGCCGCTTCAAAGTAGAGTTGTTCTTAACATTGAGCGAAACAGTCACCGGTAATGCGAAGGCCCTAATGACTGTCTTATCTCCATATCCTCATTCTGTTTATTCACGGTCTGCGTATGCTCTGTTTGTTTCTCAGCGCAGACAATTATCAAGAAACAGATATATACTCCAACAGAAATGATTATAAATGCATTGTATTATGCTGAGACTCTATTTGATATGCTATACCATTATTACATGGTGAATGCATCATTTGGCGAAGACAGCAGGATATATATATATATATATATATAAAGTTTGGCTTCGCGAACAAAGATATTGGGAGGGTCTTCCGTGACTGTAGGACTTTAGAATGCGGAAACTGTAGCAGAATAGCTCCCCAGCCTGAACAACGAAATTTCAGGGTGCAATGCGATGTGCAAAGGGCCGACCCTGCCTTTTGAACCAAGTTTTTGTATCCTACTGTCTACCGAGGTGGCACCATTAGGAAGTCCCCTGGATCGTAGATTTGACAGCAGATTCCTCCTCCTGGCAGATACCCGAATATATGCACACTTACACACAAACATACACACACACACACACACACACACACACACACACACACATATATATATATATATATACATACAAATATACATATACATATATATATATATATGTATATATATACATACATACATATGTACATGTGTGTGTGCGTTTGTGAGTTGTGTGTGTATGTGTGTGTGTATGTGTGTGTATATGTGTGTGTGTGTATATATATATATGTATATATATATATATATGTATATATATATATATACATATATATATATATATATATATATATATATATATATATATATATATATATATATATGTACATGTATTAAAAAAAAGTGTCCGTACGAAACCACACAACAGGACGTTTACAGTCAAACGCAAAAATGCATTCAAACACCCTTGGAAGAATACAATACCAATCACGTATGGAAAAAAAAGGGACTCATTTGCAAACATACACACAGGGAGGAGGAACGTTCATATAATGACAATCGCCTTCAGAAGAGACGGAGTATTTTTCAAAGCGAACGCTGTCGTCGCAAACGGAAACACAGAAAACATATGCAGATACATACAGACAGGCATGCGCGACGGTCAAATACAGAGACACACGCTCAGACACACAAGGACATATGTTGATGCCAAAGACAAGTGCATTTTGCTGTTGCCTAGCAACAAACACCCGGTGTTCAGCTCAACACTTTGTTGTTGGTGTTGTTGTTCTTCTTTTTATTATTTCTTTTGATTCGCTTTTCTTGTCTTTCCTGTTTGTGATGCTTGAACTGCCATCGTAGAAAAAAGGGGCCTTTAATTAGAGCTGATAAGTGACACATTACGTTATCAGCGAAAAAGGACGAAGAAAGAGAAGGGCGGGAAAAGAAGAAGACGGGGGGGAACGAGGAACGCCGAGTAAAGGAAGGATAAATGAAATATGAATGAAGTTTTAAAAAAAAAGGACAGGAAGAGAATGAGAACAAAAACGAAAGGGGGGAAAAAAGGAGAGAAAAGACGGAATGGAGAAATAAGAGAAAGGGTGGGGGTAGATTAAAACAGGGAACGAATGAAAAAAAGAGAATAGGGCAAAAAAGACAGAAGAAAATAAGGACAGAGGAGGGAAAAAAAAGAACAAAGGACGAAGGAAAAAAAAAAAGAGAAACGAGAGGAAAACACAGATGAGAACAAGGAAAGAGCGAAGAATAAGGAAAGAGGGAAAAGATATATGAAAACAAGGAACGAAGGAAAAAGAGAGAAAGAGGGGAAAAAGACGAATGGAAACCAGGAACGAAGGAAAAATGGGATAAGGGGGAAAGAGACGAATGAAAACAAGGAATGAAGACAAAAAAGAAAAAGTAAAAGACGAATGAAATCAAGGAGCGAAGGGCAAAATGAAAAGAAAGAGAGGAGGAGAGTAGGAAGGAAATTATAGAAAAATGAAGAAACCATAACAAAAGAGAGAGGGGATGAAAAAATAAAGAATTTACTTGAACCAATCGCGAGCTGAAGAAATGAAGAGAATAACTGAACTGTGCGAATATTAACATGGAAGTTTACTTAAATTAAAAAGGAAAATAAAACACTTCTGGTTAGTCACACAATACAAACCAACGATCAAAGGATAAGTTTCTTCTTCCGCCTTTTGTTAGATAGTGATCGCTAAAAAAAAGTCGGACCAACTTGAAAACTGAAGAAACCTATTCTGACAGTTTTGGTTGACTGTTTCTGAAAAATACAAAAACCACAAAATGAAGATAAAACAAAAAGCGATGCCAATACTAGGTGGTTTGTGTCCTTAAAATGGTTAATTAAGATGTAAAGAGTTTCAAAACGAGGAGGAGAGAAAGGAAGAAAAAGAGAAGAAGGAAAAATAAGAATAATGAAAAATCGAACAAAAAAAACAATTAAAAAATTGGAATCAAATTAAGACTAAAAAGAAGTAATAAAGAGATTCAAGGGAGTAAAGTTTAAGAAGATTTAAATTAAAAAAAAATGCCAAGGAGCCAACATATATCTGCCTCCCCTTCTCTCTTTCTCTCTCTCTCTCTCTCTCTCTCTCTCTCTCTATCTCTCACTCTGTCTGTCTGTCTGTCTGTCTATGCACGCGAGTGTGGGCATATGCTCATGAGGGAAATTGGAAGGATAGAGAGAGAGAAAGGGAAAGAGTTGAGAATCCTGGAGACATCATAAGGAAGTTGAAAATTATAAGCATTATAGTGTGTCACTTTGCTGGAGATGTGCTGCCCTCTTGAAACTGATCAGGTCGGACCGAGGGTGCTAGAGATAGAAAGAGAAAGGGAAGGAAGAGACGGGCTGATAAATTAATTGGGGGTAAGGAACGGGGTTGTGGAGGGTAGATTTGATAGGTGTTGGTACTGGAGAAGATAAATTGATGGCCAAACAGACAAGCAAAGAAACTCGTCGATCACGGCACTATACTTGGAAGAATCAGATATAAACAGAGTGTTCTCTTTTCTTCTCCACCCCTCTCTCTGTCTCTCTCTCTGTCTCTCTCTCTCTGTTTCTCTCTCTGTCTCTCTCTCTCTCTGTCTGTCTCTCTCTCTCTCAAGCACATCCGCAATATATATATATATATATATATATATATATATATATATATATAACGCTCCTCTATTCAGGGTTGAGCGCTCTTTAAGTGAGGTAACTCGTTCATTGTAAGCTGATGCAGTGCTCTTCCATAGGAATAGAGCATTATGGTGGAAGGGGAATCTAAGCTAAATACATATATCGCTCAAATTCAGCCTCACTGACCGTCCAGTTCCGTGACTCAGCGGTAGGATATCAGCTTCCGGGTCTGAAGCGAAGGTTTCAATCCTGCTTTGTGGTATTGGATGGGATAATGGATTGTCAATAGCCACGCTGCAGAGTTATAATACAACAAAATGGCTGTTCGTGGATGACACAATAATATATATATATATATATATATATATATATATATATATATATATTTATATATATATATATATATATATATATATATATATATATATATATATGTATGTATTAGTGTAAAATGACAATTCAGAAAACCCCGTTGTGAACAAATGTGATTTCTTAGTTTATTTTGACACTTAGCAAGTTCAGAAAAAAGTGATGGCAATACATGAAATTGTTTCATATATCCCATGTCTTGTTATGGGCTTTGATGAATCACTTACACCCAGATGAACAGACAAAGATGTGAACGGGGAACAATGTCTACACTGACAGGAGGAGCACAGATGATGAGAGAAAGGATGAATGATAGAATAATGATTGCATGTAAACCAAGTGGATCTTACTGGACCTATTATTGATTAAAATCTTTCCTCCTCAACCGTTGAAAGTTTCTTGATTTCCCTGACATCATTAACAGCTTCCCCATTCTGATAACTTTATAGAATAATTGTGGAATCGTCAAAGTCATTGGAAATGGCTAGTTGATCAGCCGAAAGATCTAGGTATGAAACATTTCTGAGCAACTATCGCACATTATGAATCCAAATATACGTTCTCTGCCACGGAAAAAAAAAACATACAAAATTTAAAAAAGATCCTTGTCTGTTGTATTTAACCATATATATATATATATATATATATATATATATATATATATATATATATATATATATATATATATATATATATATATATATATATATATATATATATATATATATATATATATATATATATTACATACAAAATATACATAGCCAGAGATATAAATAGATAATTGGTTATATTCAGAAATGGTTAATATTAACACATAAATCATATTGACAACAGTATCCATTTGCAAGGTTCTATTCATTGATCTGGCTCGAGAATTTTTTTTTTGTTGTTTATCTCAATTTCTTGGCTACTAACGAACCCTTAAAGAATATTGGTGAAAGGCCAACTTATACATAAAAAAATGCCAAAGACACTAATCAAAGCTTACAAAATCCACCCCCGTCTTTTTTTCCTTCCGTATAAATGAAAACAATATATAACGATTGTGAGGATAGAAATATAGGACGATAGATTTAGTAATATACACATACTTATATCTGCAAACCTATGGTACGTTCAGCACTTGTTGAACTGCTCCAAATGCATTGGTCCAACAGACAAAACTTACATTGATAGCCATTGGTCCACAGATTCTACCAATAATATTAATCTCTTAATCGTTGAACTTTTAATCCAGTAAAAAAATGAAGTAAGGATGAGTGATTATTACGATCCGAGAGTTTCAGTATACCAACAGGTCAAATCATATGACGAAGTGAGTTGGACCACTTCGGGCATTTAAAGCCTTCAAGTCTATTCCGCGTATCGCAAACCTCGGAGAACTATCCCAGATGGAAAGACTAGTGATAAGTGGAGCCCAGGCAAGGACGGCTGATGGCGCTTGTTTTACTGAAACAGGTCAACTTCCTCCCCAGAAAATATCTAACTTTGAACAGTTCAGATTTAACCTTGATCTTATTAAGAAAAGAAGAAAAAAACGTTTGTTATCTCATGTCTATAAATGCATGAACTTAAGTAAATACTTGCTTGCCACAATCAGTATTTCAGTACGGTCACTTCTTGTTACTTCTTCTTGAGCCAAAGCATTGCAGAATGCAACAGTTAACATAATAGCATCAAGCGGTGAAGAATATCATAGCTGAGGAGACATGAAGAATGACTCATTTGGTTACAGTGAATGCAACAGTCACTCCATACTCAAGCTCACCCAATCATCCCACCTACGCTGTGAGTGCCCCCACTGATTGTTCGCCAAGTTGCATCAAGGCCGTGTGACCGGTTCACGAGATATCAAATATGGCTTTCCAAACAGGCTATATATATATATATATATATATATATATATATATATGTCTCTGTCTCTGTCTCTGTCTCTCTCTCTATATATATATACACACACATACATATCCATTCATACATACTCTCTATTTATTAGTCTGTCTGTCTATCTGTCTGTCTCTTTCTCTCTCTCTCTCTATATATATATATATACTCTCAATTTATTTGTCTGTCTGTCTGTCTGTCTCTGTCTGTCTGTCTGTCTGTCCGTCTGTCTCTGTCTCTCTCTATATATACATATATATATATATATATATATATATATATATATATATATATATATATATATATATATGAACAATATGGAATGGGAGAGAATCAGGAGTCAAAGTTTATGGAGACTTTGTTCATTGATTAATTAATCCATAAATGAATTAATCAGTATGCTATACATCTTTGGTGTCTGTGTACTTTGAGTGATTAAAAGGTTTCCGTAGAAAATGAATTCAACATCAGATGTTTCGCTTCAGAAGCAAAAATAGAAGTCAAGGCAGACGATTCCTCTAGGGTCATCATGATGAGTGGGACTTTGTTCTGTCTATGTTGGTCTATCCAAGGATATATATATATATATATATATATATATATATATATATATATATATATATATATATATATATATATATATATATATATATATATATATATATATATATATATATATATATATATATATATATATATATATATATATATATATATATATATATATATAAAAATATAAAAATATAAAAAAAGATATAATTCATGTATATACGCGTTATATTACACTGAAACTCTATTTGAAATGATCTCCTGTGATTATGGGGTGAATGCATCACTTGGCTTCGAGTGCTTAAATAGAATAAAGAATTCAAGAAAATGGGGTTTCTTCAGGAATCGAACCTTTGACCGATACGGGTAGTCACTTCAACGTAGCGTTGCTCTTACCATTGTGCTAAACAGCCACCGGTTATGCAAAGGCCGAAATGCCTGTGTTCACTCCAAATTCTCATCTCGTTTATTCTCGGTCTTTGTCTACTCGATTCGTTTCTTTCAACGCGACATGTATCAAGAAATGGATGTGTATGATCCTACAGAATGATTACGAATCGTGTTATATTATATAAAAACTCTTATTTGAAATGTTCTCTCGTCATTACTCGGTTAATGTATCAATGTGTAATTTAAGATGTATCAATGTATGATGTAAGAGCAACACCAAGTTGAAGCGGCTACCCTTTAAGTCACAGGTTCGATTCCTGAAGCAGCCCCATTTTATTCAATAGTTTATTCTATTCACTTTGTCTGAGCTAAGTGATGCAATAACAGTATAATGAGGGCAGATCATTTCAAATTGGAGTTTTCATATGATATAATACAATTTATAATCATTCTGTCGGATTGTATATCCATTACTTAACACACACACACACACACATACACAAACATATATATATATATATATATATATATATATATATATATATATATATATATATATATATATTGTTCATTCATAGAGGAAAAGAAAAGGTAATTAAATCGGAAAATTAATTTGATATATGATTGCATTTTTTTTTTACATTTAGAGAAAAGCGAGGTAAGTCTGACGGATCGTCTTCATACGTACGTAAGCATTATTGGTTAGATTCGTTAGATTTTCAAAAGCAATTAAACCTTATTAGATGATAGAAAAATACATTATTCAAATGTAAATGGGCTTTCCGTTTTCTTCATAATTACCAGAAAAAATATTTTGCTAGTTGCTGATGAGTGTAGTAGGAACGAAATGTTAACAATCACTGGGTATATATATATATATATATATATATATATATAAAGAGACGTATACACACATGTTCCATTTATCAGCATATATATGTATAGTTATGTATATATTTCCTCCATATCTATATATATACATTCATACAGAAAGATAGATATATAAGTGTTATGAATTTCTTCTGTTGAACTTTAGAGCAATAAGACGTACATTTTCTCGTATAGTTATTCAATTCTATATAGATTCCATGCCTTAAAGTGATTCCAGCAGAGCCAGTCTGAGACATAAGCGACTTAAGAGACTCCTCAGGCCCCTGTGGCCATCGGAGTGCCCCCCAAAAGAGATAGAGCCCCAACACGAGGCCATATTAAGAATAGTTGAGACCCTCGAGCATAGCAATGTACTGGGTCCCTAATGCCTCGTCTCACCAACACATTAAAACCAAGTTTTTATTTCGAAATCAATACAGCGAAGGACCCCATAAAGGGTTGGACCGACCCTGGATTTTGAGTTCATCAATATAAAAGGATAAAGAAGGTAATACGTGCCTTTACAGTGGATTCGAGATTTTGGCAGTTCGAGGACCCTTTCTGCAAAGGAAATTTTCTGGTGGACTCGTTTGGTTTTTAGACTGTAATTAATGATCTACAATAAGATGCAATTTTTTACCCACAAAATGATATCCATTTAAAATGGATTACATTTATTTGAATTTATATGACACAAATGTTTTTGATAGCTGTGCGATGGATAATTCTCTGCCACAAGACTCACATTGTCAGGCTCAAAGGGAACACTTCAGAGGAGTTCTGAACATTATTTAACGGACCCCCAGAGATCCACGGACCTCAGTTTTGAAACTACTGCTTTAAAATCATCAAGAAAAATATATCGTAAAGGTGTATTATCAAAACAAAATTATTTAAACAAGAAAGATTAGTTTAGAGATGATAGATTATCAGAGAAGGGGGACGAACAAGGAAGAAAAAATATGGAGTGAGGGGGGGGGGAGAAAGAGAGAGGGGATGGGGGGAGAAGGAAAGGATACAAGATTAATTAGATACAATTACTGCAGATAACAATTGCTATAAGAAAAAACAGAAAGAAAGAAGGAAAAAAAAAAGGAAATAAGTGAACGAAGTCCTGAAAGAAATGATAGAAGTAAAAGTAATAGAAAGGATCTGAAATGAATGAGTAATGGAGAGAAGGAAAGTAAAAAAAGAAGAAGAAAACCGAAGAGAAAGAAAGGAAGTAAGAAAGAAAAAAGTGAAGTAAGGTCCGAAGTGTGAAAAAGGAAGCAAAAAAGAAAAAAAAAAGCGGACAGAAAGAATGAAAGATAGAAGAACCAAAATATATTATATATAAAAAAAGGGGGAAAAAAAGAAAGGAACAAAGGTGAGGATAGAAAAGAAATATTAAATTGAAAGAAAAAGGAAACAGAACTCAAAGAGAAGAAATAGAATACAGGAATAGAATGGCATATCAGAAAGTCAACGTTATGTCCGTGTGCCTCTTGAAACCGATCTTCCGTTGACTTGGCCAGTTAATGAGCAATGCAAACAAAACAGCATTTAATTAGATTTGCCAATAAATCAGCCCACAGCCCATTGTCCGTCACTTGAAGGAGAATTACACAGAGGCCGCCGGTCTGTCAAGGATTGCTAGTGGAGGATAGCGGACCGCAATTGGCCGCTTACTCTGTGTGCGGCCCCAGGCTTCCAGCTCCTTACCATCGAAACACGGATACCAGCTTCCGAGACGACAGGATCGGCAGATGCCACTATTTGCACACTCCGACAATACAATTGCTGTTCCCAGCAACTACCGCATCCAGGGAATCATCACCGTCCAATGTTAAGATTTTCATTAGTATCTGATCGTCTGGCAATTTTTCTATCTGTCTTTCAACCTGTTTATCTGCTAACTCAATTTTTGTCAGTATTCAAATTCTTTCTCCCCTTCTTCCTTTCTTTCTTTTATTTCTTTCTTTCTTTCATTTCTTTCTTCCTTTCTTTCTTCTTTCCTGTCTTTCTTTTTTCTTTCTTTCTTTCTTCCAACCTGTTTATCTGCTAACTCAATTTTTGTCAGTATTCAAATTCTTTCTCCCTTTCTTCCTTTCTTTCTTTTATTTCTTTCTTTCTTTCATTTTTTTTCTTCCTTTTTTCTCTTCTTTCTTTCTTTCTTCCTTTCCTGTCTTTTTCTTTCTTTCTTTCTTTCAACCTGTTTGTCTGCTAACTCAATTTTTGTCAGTATTCAAATTCTTTCTCCCTTTCATTCCTTTCTTTCTTTTCTTTCTTTCTTTCTTTCATTTTTTTCTTCCTTTTTTCTCTTCTTTCTTTCTTTCTTCCTTTCCTGTCTTTTTCTTTCTTTCTTTCTTTCAACCTGATTGTTTGCTAACTCAATTGTTGTCAGTATTCAAACTCTTTCTCCCTTTCTTCTTTCCTTTCTTTTCTTTCTTTTTTCTTTCCTTTTCTTTTCTTTCCTCCTCTCTTCCTTTCTTTCTTTGTTTCTTTTTTTTCTGTCTTACCTTTTCCTTTCTTTTTCTCTCCTTTTCTTCCTTTTTTTTCCTGTCTTTCTCTTTTCTTTCTTTTTCTCTTTCTTTTTGTCTTTTAACCTGTCTGTCTGCTTACACAATTTTTGTTAGTATTCAAATTCTTTCTCCCTTTCATTCCTTTCTTTCTTCTCTTCTTTCGTTTTCTCTCATGTCTTTCTTTCTCTCTTCCTTTCTTTCTTTGTTATTTCTCTCTTTAGTTTCTTATTAATTTCCTTTTCTCCTTCTTTCTTTCTTTCTTTCTCCTTTCTTTCCTTTGTTTCTGTCTTTCAACTTGTTTGTCTGCTAAATCTTCTTTGTTAGTATTCAAATTCTCTGTTTTTCCTTTCTTTTTTCTTCCTTCCTTCTTTTCTTTCTTCTTTCCTTTCTTTCTTATTTTATTCCTTTCTCCCTTTTTCCTTTCATCCTTTCTTTCTTTCTCCCTTCTTGACTTTCTTTCTTTCTCTTCTCCATCATCGATACCAACGTTATTATTATTATTATTATTATAATAATTATTATTGTCATTATTATTATTATTATTATTATTATTATTATTATTATTATTATAATAAATAATAATAATAATAATAATAATAATAATAATAATAATAATAATAATAATAATAATAATAATAATAATAATAATAATAATAATAATAATAATAATAAAAGCAAAAGCTTATGGCCAAAGGCTTACTGATGCTTTCTGTGCCTGTTGCTTTGAAAGGTCACGAGCTTGGGCGAAGTATATGGAGATCCTGGGATGCCTAAACGACAGAATCCTCTCTCGGCCTCGCTGACGCAATCCAAATGAAAGTTGTGTTTGGCGTCAGCTTCACTGCAGGCATTAAAGTTGACAGTCACCTTGTGTACCACTCCAATTTTTTTGTCTGTATTTCCTCCCACGGACTTTTCTTCTACCAAAGATATGAAGCAATCATTGAATGGTCGATTAAATGAATTAAACTTTACTAAGTATGTCAGAGAAAACATATTTCGTGATGCGCACACGGTCTCATAAAGAACAATGCAAAATTGATGGGTGCTCAGAGTTGAGAGTATTCCGTTAGTGGTCTCGAACACCTGATATTACCATTCTATCCTTGCGCCAGAAAAGCAGGTAATACGATCCTGGGTTCGGTGTTACATCTATGAGGTTCAGAAACAATATATTTGATAAACATAGGTTTCGGATACATATTTAAGAGTCAAATAACTGTTTTAATTCATCCTTATAAAAAGAATAACGAAACAATTGCATCATGAGAATGGAAAAACACGTGTTGATAATAAATGTTGTAACCTTCCTAATTCAGTTTGGAAACGGTGCTGACGAACAAGATCGAAATATCACGAATAAAAAATGATTGATCATAATGTATTACGTTCGCTGAAGAGAAACACACACACACACACACATACACACACACACACACACACACACACACACACACACACACACATATATATATATATATGTATGTATAAAAATATATATATATTCAAGAGTTGTATCTAACAGATGATCCGTGGGGGGGGGGGTCAGTCGTCGTCCTGCAAGTGTTATCTTTTAATTGAAAAAGCCTTTGAGAGGTTCCCTGTTCAAGCAATTGTCGGTCAAAAAAAATGAATGGCGAAGAGTTGATGACAAGTGGGTGTTTTGTTGTTATCCCAAAAGTAACTCATCTAAACACAAATACAGGAGATAGTCCATGGGATCAGGCCAAATCATCAGGATAGTTTTCTCATGAGACTGAACAAACTTATATTTTCCTGAAAGTAAAATCAGAAGAATAATCACTCTAGGATGGCAAGCTTTCGGCAGAAACAAGAAAATCCCATTAGTCCTAAAAAGGAGAATATAATACCGATGCATCTTCCCGAAGGTCACCTATGGAGCTGAAACATGGAACCTAACCCAGAGACTGACCCTAAAACTGAGACTCATGCAATGTGCACATGGGAGCATCATGATCAACCTCACATCGAGAGATCACAAGACAGCACAATATATTAAGGAATCAGACATCCCAGAATCTATTAGAAAACCTAAATGGCAATTGGCTGGTCATGTTGCAAGAATGGCAGACAACCGATGGACATCATGACTCACAACATGGATCCCAAGAGATCACATGGGAAGCTGTTGGGAGCAGAGAACAAGTCAAAGACGAACTAGACAAGTTCAGGAAGTATAGGCCCCACAACGCCAATGATGGAGAGATCTGGTGAATCTTGTGGAATTTCTATGTGCTAGAGTGTTAGAAATTACTCCTTATTATGTCAGCAAAGAAGATTTTTTGTTTTCTGTAAATCTCCCTAAATAGTTTTTTTTTTAGTGGGGGCTCAATCTACAAAGTAAATTAATGTTTCATTGATCACAATTTTTTGTCTGCCTATCTTTTTTGGAAATTCAGACTTTTTGTGGTCATCCCCTAAAAAGCGAGAAAAGTAAGCTGTACATAGATCACTCTCCTATTCAAATGTTTTTTTAATTCATCACCCCCAACGTGCCATGCTGCTAAAAGATGTTGGTCATGTGACAGTTTCTATCAAGCGAATATCCAGACTTGTCCCTGTTACTTTTGTTAGGATAATTACTATCTGTTTCTTGCATGAATTGTAACGGCTGTATATCAACCAGGTCAAGTCTTGAAATCTGAGAAAGAATCGAGACCATCCAGATGACAACATTACTGAAAGAAGCTAGAATATCGAGAAGAATGTTGGAATTTTAGGGAGACTTGCCGTCATTTGTTATTCGATGAAAACCACAGTACCTTTCCCTAGGCAAATTTAAAGGCAAGACGGAAAAATCAAAATATACGACAAATAATTTAAGAAATATGCCACACAAATTAAAAAGTTCCCTTAACAAACTTCATCTATGAACATGAGTAATCACAAATATGCAATTAATGCTACAGTTACTGTATATATCATTTTAAAAGTGGATTGGTATTTGTCTCCTAATAAAAATCCATAGGTCTTTTTCATTAGTCATCAAAATCTAACGTCTATAATTTCTAAATATGGATATTCCATCACGGATATGAACTTCCAAATGCCTCAATAGATGATAATCTGTTGGAGAAATGTCGGGTAAATATTCTCTATGTCTAGAGACAGTCATGTAAGGGGTATGGGGTCTGAAATTATCTTGGAATATTCCCTAGTTCATGTGGGACCCATTTCCTTTTCAACTTTACTTACTACTTTCAGGTGACGTGATATGGTCACTGTTAAATTTCTAAAGCCTCCAGAAAGTGCTTGAACCGTTGTTCATGGGTCGTTCGCCACTGCTGTTGATGTTTTTCCACCATTAAGGAAAGATTTGGTGTCTTATTCTCAACCTATTGGATCAACGCTGAACAGTTCGCATTGTGGTTGCGTTCACTCAAAATGCTTTGTTGATGTTATAAGCAGACTGGGCATCATTATGTCCTAATTTGAAATTCTATTCAAATATTACTTTAACTTTTGGATAGACATCATTGCTGTTAAGAGCTCAGAAATATCCTATAACAACGATTTATATCTATTTACATTGGATCAGCAAAAAATGCAATTGTATCAGTAAATCTTCCACTCTTAGCATTACTCTCTGATAAAAAATATTTTATGTGTAACGACCTAATGCAAGGTTTTTGTTTTTTCGAGGTAACATTAGAAAAGTTAGGCATGATTACGTCGTTTGAGAGGAAGCCGGGGGAAGAATTAATTGAAGCCTTACAAATAATAAATGGCTTCACAAATTACAGAATTCTAATATTTGATTAGTAAGATAGGACGAGAAATTTACTTGCTGGGTCTATTACAAAGTTGATTTCCCCCACCAAAAGAATTTTGAAAAACTGGTATAGTTTATCACGTAAAACTCGTAAAAGTATAGATAATTTTAAGAATTACTTTTATATGATGCTATGGGATAGAAAATAAACTGATACATCAATGGAATTATCAGACGAAAAATACAGAAGAATTTAGGAAAAATGAATGAATAAAATGTGCCTAGTAAATCTTCCTCTGTGCTGGTAAGATTGAAAAGTTCCATACAGTTTATAACTTGAATGAATCTATATTTTAATGTTGAATAAGTGTTTCCAATATTATTTATCTAAGAGGATGCCCAGAGAAGCATTTGCATTAATCAAATAATACATGAATAAATAAGTTATTTGTGATTTTGCTTCACAATTCATCAAATAAAAATAAGTTCATGTTTATGCATAGGGTTACAAGATTTGGCCATGAAAGGAGACAATCGGGCTTACCCAACACAGACATTAGAATAGATACGGATTAGGAAATCCGAGCAAGTCAGAGGGCAGAGCTTCAGTACCAGTCTCTTGAGGCCCGGCAACCCTGTTTACGCACATATTCACGCACAATGAATAATCTACACATCGTGATGAGGAAGACACCTGCTTGAAAAGATAAGAGGACAGCAATTTCAGCTGACAATTGCCACCATCACGGTGACCGGTTCATTTTCAAGAGGGTCACGAAGGTTCTCAGATACATTATTATGTACGAAATGGCTAGGCCTTTGTCACAAGAGAGTAACTTTGTCACAAGAGTCAGACTGTTGGCCGAACTGAAATCTGAAACAGGCTAACAGAACTTAGTTATTGAAAATTTAAAAAAATCCAAGTTTTCGACGTTTAACTTATTTTCTCCTCAGTATATCTTTTTTAAACAACGAATATATTTCGGTTATTCAGCTCATAATCAACGTCCAGTCGACAAATGCGCCCAGATTTTATAAATAGACAAAGATATTTTTCCGGACATCTGCGCTTCATGTCCGCTGTAAGTATTCTAATTACCAATCCTCCCACAGAGACGAAATGTGGCAAAAGGCCGTTTTTTTTTAGTGCGGAACCTATACACTTAGATGAATGGGTAGATTCCAGAATAACCTATCCACATTGGCATATTACTGCAGACATCAGGGTGTACCCTTAATTTTACTCCGTTAGTCGAGTGAAGTGGCACTGTTTGAGAGTCAGATTTACAGGAACCTCTCTTGCTCGAAGACGTGACTCAACTGATGCAAGCTATGGGGCTAATAAGCGTACTGCACAAGTACGTTAAGATAAACACATACACACTGAAATTGAAGAAACGCACGAGCAAAAAGTATATATATATATATATATATATATATATATATATATATATATATGTGTGTGTGTGTGTGTGTGTGTGTGATGAATTTATAAATTATAAGAGCATGTTGTGTGCCTTAAGGAAGTGATTAATAAATGTTATCACAAATTTTATTTGTTTGATGCTCAGGCCTGTCACATATAAACTTTGCTGGACACACAATATTTTAATATAAAAAAACACTGTAGTAATCGATAATGAATCTGAGAAACGGTCTAAGTATGTTTTATCTCAACCATGTTGCGAAATATCTCTCTCTCTCTGTCTGTCTGTCTGTCTGTCTGTCTGTCTGTCTCTCTCTCTCTCTCTCTCTCGTTTCCTAGGTTATTTCTTATATTTTATCTTTCAAATCGCTTTCCTGTTACTTGATTGAACTCGATTGAGTATGCCAAAACCATCTTTGGACGGCGTGTCGTCAAACGTCGATATCAATAAACTGTTATTTAGACGAGATCAGTGGTTTTCAATCGAGGATGGGGTTCCCCAATGGGGCAATTTAGGTTGTCCGATGGGGCAATATGGCTATTCGGTAAAAATAAAAGATGTGGTGAATATCGTGTTCCTAGTTGCTTGCTCCCTTAGAATAACGAAAACACACCAATGGCTGTACAATTATAGATTTGAACTAATTCTTATTATAAATTACACGCAAAATAAAACAAAAAATAATAAAATAATCATTTGAAATTAATTTTTGCTGTAACTTACTTAAATGGAAGGAGGAAAACAAGTGATGTTATTGACTAAAGTCGGGAATAAACTTGAGAAGGTTGGGAACCACTGGACTAGATGGATATCTCTAGCACTTGAATTGCATTAGATCCGTTATAGATATGCTTGTATATATATATATATATATATATATATATATATATATATATATATATATATATATATATATATATATGTGTGTGTGTGTATATATATATATATATATATATATGTGAATATATATATATATATATATATATATATATATATATATGTATATGTTTAAGTGTTGTCGTTACTGAAGTAATAGTAGTAGCAGTTCTGGTAGTAGTAGTAGTAGTAGTAGTAGTAGTAGTAGTAGTAGTAGTAGTACTAGTGGTGGTGGTGGTGGTGGTGGTGGTGGTGGTGATGATGATGATGATGATGATGATGATGATGATGAAAATGAAAAATAAATGAATAAATACTCTTTCTTTCAAGAATATTGGAACCATGGGTTGGCGTTTACTTCGAGCTTCTCCTCAAGATGTTTCTCTCGTCAAAGCTGCTTACACTGCGTTCATTCTTATGTTCCATTATTTTAGTTTGAGTCACCTCATGTTATTTATTTGATAGATTATTCATTCAACTTTACAAGTAAAGTATACCAGCCATTTACATTATCAGAATATTGGAGACATCGAAATATTCACGAAATCAATCATAATTTCTCGTTAATTGTATACTAGTATATACTACTTTGGAATCATCAGTCATACAAAGGGGTCGGACAAAGAAAAGGGAAAAATTGTTTAAAACAACATTTTAATTATCAATTTTGATCTTTTAAAAAATATTTTCAATCTGGGGGTGGCTCCTCTTCAGCATTCTTAACACTACGTCGAAAGAATCGATTCATACAGATTTTGGACAGTACCTAGAGGAATGTTGAGCCATTCCTCGGGTAAAACCTGCTGTAGCTCATACAGGGACGCTGGTAGAGGAAATCAGTTTTTTAGTTGCTGCTCCAATTGGCTTCAGAAATATTAAGATCTGGTGATAACGGAGGCCAATCGAAAGGGCGCTGTTTGGGTGTGAATGGGTGCATTATCGTTCTGAATAACAGTGCCGCCAGTGGGAAAGAGTGTTTGCATCGTAGGATGCAACTGGTAGCTTAAATTGACGGATAGTCTGGGAGTTCACACTTCCATGCAGTGCTATTGTTGGACCGAGAGAATTCCATGATATTACCGCCCTAATCGTCACAGATCAGCCTCCATCCTTAAGTGTTGGAGTGAGGCATTCCTGATTGCAAGTTACGTCAGGCTGCCTCCAGACGTAAACTTGGGCAGACCATGGAAATTATGTAAAGATTCGTCTGGGTATATTATATTCTTCTATTAGTCCATTGTCGAATCATTATGGCCATTAAATCACATTTCATGGTGTTGATTACGAAAGTAAAGGTTTGGCAATTGCAACCCTTCCGTAGTACTTAACTCCGTAAAGCTCGATAAACCTACATGTTGTTTGTGAGATGACATTGTATGTAATAATATTATTAACTGAACTAAATCGACATGTCTTACACATCAACCAGAATTTATTTTAAATAAACAATGTGATATTTTCCTCCAGTGATTTGAAATCATGACCAAGTGATCGGTAGCCGGCTCGCTCACCGACTGAGCCAAACTGCCAAGTCTGACATATCAACGAATTTCATGTTCCAAATGTGCAAGGGCTTATTTATTTCTAATAAATAAATGAATTTATATCACAAATATATTTTTATTGTTTTTTCTTATATAGAAGTTTCAGTAATCATCTTCAGTCTGAATTGGAGTAGAGTTTTGCCATGTAGCAACCAGGTTTGTCGGTGTTGTTTTCATTCTTTGTATGGAAGGCTTATGGTTTGTAACTTAACCTTTAAGAGACAAATATATAAGAAATCTTGCCAGAAAGTTCTGTAGTAAATTGTCTTCTCTTGATAGATTGCTTCGAGATGGGTAACTTTGAAAATGTCTAATGCATTCTCCCGATAGTTACTTATGGAGCTGAAACATGGAACCTAACCAAGAGACCGGCCTGCAAACTGAGAAATATGCAACGTGCACATGAGAGAATCATGTTCAACCTTACATGGAGAGATCACAAGACAGCATAGTATATAGGGAAGTAAACAGGTGTTCGTGACATCATAGAAACTATTAAAAAACTCATATGGCAATGGGCAGGTCATGTTGCAAGAATGAAAGACAACCGATGGACATCACGTCTCACAACATGGATCCCCAGAGATCACATAAAAAACCGAGGCCGACAGAACACAAGATGGAGAGATGAACTTGACAAATTCAGGAAATACTGGCTCTGCGATGCCCATGATAGGGAATCGTGGTGAATCCTGGGGAAGGTCTATGTCCAACGACGGACATTAAAAGAGTGATGATAATAATGAATGCACACTTATGTTTTTTTTTTCCTTTTCAAATCCTAGTGTCTGGGTTTAGGCGGGGTAACATTTACTAATTTTCGGTCCGTATTTCAATTAATATAACATTTCCGAATAATGTTTCTTTCTATCCTATCTGTACGATATTTTATGTGATCATTTGAATTCCAAACTGTTTTTACTGATTTTCAGTCTCACAATTCGGTGTACAGTTTCTCGTAGTTAGTTTTAATAATTTGAAACCGCCAACCAAAACTGTCAACATCAAGATAGCTTTGTCCAGTTTTCAAGTGAGTTTGGCTGACTCGTAATGTAGGCATTGCGCATAAAGACCGCACCAATAGAGGTAGAGGGCTGAAATTCTAAACAGGAAAGTAAAATAGGACAAAAAATCGACCAGAACTTTCCCAGGTAGCATGGATTAACTACTTTGTTTCATACTGCCTAAAAATTGAAACTTCTTGATCACTTCATCTACTTAGGACAACGAATCTCCATGAGACCCTCAAAAGAAGAAGAAATCAAGCGAAGAATCACACTAGGATGGCAAGCCTTTGGCAGAGCAAGCTAAACCTTCAAAAATAAGAAGATCCCATTAATCCTAAAAAGAAGAGTATACAACCAATGCATCCTCCCAATAGACACTTATGGAGCTGAAACATGGAATTAACTAAGAGACAGATCCACAAATTGAGAACTATGCAACCCGCACATGAAAGAATAATGCTGGGCATCACATGGAGAGACCACAAGACAGCACCATAAACCCAGGAAAAGATAAGAGTCATCATAGAATCCATTAAAAATCTCAAACGGCAAAGGGCTAGCCATGTTGCACGAATGACAGACAACCGATGGACATTGCGACTCACGACATGGATCCCCCGAGATCACATGCGCAATCGAGGCCGACAAAATATTGGATGGAGAGATGAGATAGACAAATTCAGAAAGTACTGGCCCCGCGACGCCCATGATAATGAAGTGTGGCGAATCCTGGGAAGGATTATGTCCAACGACGGACGTTAAAAGAATGATGATGATTATGATGATGATGATGATGATGATGATGATGATGATGATGATGATGATGATGATGATGATGATGATGATGATGATCTCCAAATAATGCTGGTCAAACGAAGAAAGCAAGAATGTTGGACACAACAGTCAACATCGAAAATGCAAAGCTAAAGAAAAGGGTGGAGTCACTACATCTCCCTGGGTCAACGAATCTCAATGAAATCCTCAAAAGAAGAAGAAATCAAACGAAAACAAAACCCTCTACGGTCACAAGCCTTCGGTAGAGCAAGCCCACCCTTCAAAAACAAGAAAATCCCATTAGTCCTAACAGGAAGGGTCAACAACCAATGTATCCTCCCGATAGTCACCTAGGAAGTTGAAACATGAAACTTGACCAAAAGATTGACCCTCAAACTAAGAACCATGCAACGTGCACAGAAAAGAACATCACGTGGTGAGATTACAAGACAACTCTATATTGGAGAAAAATCAGGTGTCAGAGATATGATAGAATCCATAAAAAAACCAAACGGCAATGGGCCTGTCATGCTGCTAGAATGGCAGACAACCGCTGGACATCGTGACTCACAACGTAGATCCCTAGAGATCATTTACAAAACTGTAGCCGGCAAATAACCATTTGGCATGACGAACTTGACAAGTTCATTTTCAAAAACCTAAATGTTACTAGTTTTAAAAAAAACACTGTAGTTTAGATTTCTTCCAGCGGAAAACGCCAGTGATGTCATTAATAGAATTCATTCTGACCATATTTATGCTCCGTTTGAATTTTTTTTTACCTGACTTCCAATTTTGACACCACGGTTAATTGTGATGGCGAGTTCTTGATTTGATAATTTTGAAACCAACCGTTTAGACGTCTAAATTTTCCGTCTCCCTTGTGAATGCACTGCATCCGGTGGAAACGTAACACTTGATGAACAGTGATCAGAACGGGTTTGGGGAACTACGTATATGGCAAGACCGTAAGTAGGATTCATGTTTAGCGATTGCAGAGGAGTTCATTGAGTATAAGTGAAGTGAACCCATGCAGCTGGGGAGTCCCTGGCACACAGGAGGAATTTTTTCAAATGGTCAATTTCGGGCCGTTTTGAAACAGACTGAAAGTAAAGGAGTTCGTGCCCTGGCGTAAACCATCTCCCCATTTCCATCCCACTGTTGTTGAGGATGAGCAGTTCAATGAGAGACAAGATTATTCACCCTAATGCCGAAAGATTAAAAAAACGGAAGTGTGTTTAAAGTAGGCACGTCCTTTTAAGGTTTCTTTCTTTCTTTAATTTTAAGCACAAATCGCTGACAAGTGCGTTCACTTTAGTTTGTGTATTAATTATGCTTCATTACTCCTCTTATCTTTCCCATCAAGAGATTTTGAGTTGCGGTGGCACTCAGAGATATTACTCACTGAACACTTGTCGAAGCCAACGCAAATTCTTCAAAGGAACGATTAACCCACAATAAAAAAAATACACAAAAAACCACAAGAAACAAAGTTTTTGTCAAATTGTAACCACTGTGGTATTTTAGTAAAGATCGAGCGACAACAAGTCTCAGTAATTCAGTACTTGCTGATTTTAGTAATGCTATCGTGTAAATAGTCTCGATTCTCTCATTATCATAATTATACTATTCATACTTTTGTCACATTTGAAACTGTGATGCTCCGTTAATAGATTAAAAAAAATAACTTATCACGAAAAATACTTTTGGACAGCAGAGGTTTGAATGAGACTGGTCTATGATGCAGATTCTCTGTGATTGTTTCCTTGTTACGATACGGAATATCATTTTTGTAAAGAATTGTAGGATAACATTCGGTTTAGCCATCCGGAGTAATTTTGTATTTTGAAAATTACTTTATCCTATAGATCAGATGAATAAAAATATCACACATCCGATCAAAAATGTCATTCTATTATCATAAATTCTATGCATTCAAATAATACTTATTTAATTTAGAATATCATCTTTTTATTATTATAATTTAAAAAAATTGAAATATTACTTATTTTTTTCAAAGTATTCCTTATTTTATTTGGAGAGAAAGAAGGGAAAGAAGTAGGTTAGGTAATTTATTGGAGGGTACGGAATTAGGTAGGTCAATGAGAGAGTTGGGAAAGAGATGAGGTAAAAAGTTTGGGATATTAGGTAGTTTAATATGCAAGAAGATAGAAAATACAGTTAGTTAGTTTACTGAGGGAATAGCGAAATTTTCGCTCATGAAACTTATCCATGTTTGTATAACATTTAAATAAAATCATTGACGGACAAGGAAGTTCGAGGGAAGTGATGAGAAAGAGAATGAGAAGATACAAACATAGGATGAGAGTAGTATTCTCACTGGTTTTAATGACGATAATTCATTTTCATGCTGCGGATGATAGAGTGACAGCAAGTCTCCTGAAATATCCAGCACGTCACTCAATATTCTTGCTGCTTACAGCCTCAGCCTTCTTCGACTTTGACACTCAGGTTTCACAGCTTCTTCGATTCTCAAAGAGATCCTGTTATTTCTTATATTCTTTAGCTTTATTTTAACTCTGACTTTATTGTCTGGTGGCATAGTTACATCCACAAAGGATTTTTTTTCAGTCTTTCTAGTGATCACCGTTCTGCAAAAGGCGAGATAAGAATGATCGATGAATAAGTCCCTTTTTAGTATATCTCTGAATTTTTGAGATGAGGTATTATTATTATTTCTATTATTATTCGGACTATCTTCATCTTGGTTGTTTTTCTACTGTACTCTATTGTACTCTACAGCCTTCATCAGGTATCATCTGGTGGGTGTGGGGAAGTAACGAACCGAACCCTTTATTTAACCGACGGTGGTATATTGACCGCACTCCCCTCTTAGCATTAGAAGTATTTTCGAATTATTGAACCTAGAACCATAAGATAACTTGCAGTAATTCTGTCTGATTCTGTAACCACTTCGCTATGTGTCCCTGTGGTCACAGAATCAGAATTTTTCTTTTAAAATGGTCACCTCTGACACGCCATGCTGCCAAAGGATATTGGTCACATGGCGGTTTCTATCGAGTGACTAACCAGACCTGTTTTTGTTATTTTATAGTGTTAAAACAACAGATACTCCTAATTCTCACTGTTTCTCCGCTTATTTTGACCACACATAATATTCTTAGTTTATTTAGGCTTAGTTTGATAATCGCTGTCTCTTTTTTTTTTTTGTCTATGGTCTTCAATTTCACTTTTACGGTCCTCAATTTTACTGTGGTTAATAAACGGTAACTTTCTGTTTGCAATGAGCGCAGACTGTAAATATTGATTTTTATTAGTTGGAAAAATGCTTAGGATGTTTTTGGTTTGTAATTAATCAAATAAATCGGGTATGTGATAAGCCATGTTGAAATCGTTGCAACACTGCGGCCAAGTTGCACATGAAATGATATGCGCGCCTTTTCTTAAAATGCTATTCATTGATTTAGCTTTTAAATTGAGCAAGTATATAATTACATTGATAGAAGTAAAAAAAAGCAAGTGTGGCAACTAAGCAGATGGCGCATCTGAAACTTGAAGTGGTAATCAATATCGTGCTGTAAAATACAGGGTGACGGAAAATAAGCTGATCATTTTGATTCTTTTAGACCGCTGTTTTATTTGAGCGTAATTGTGTGTGTGTGTGTGTGTGTGTGTGTGTGTGTGTGTGTGTGTATGTGTGTGTGTGTGTATGTGTGTGTGTATGTGATTTTCTCTCACAGAAGTTTTAATAGCGGAAATAGTGGCGACCACTTATACCATACCCGACCGGTTATTGCCAGTTAAGTTATTGTTGATCTAGAGCGTAGCGTAATTTTTGTAGCTTTTTCAGTGTTTTGGTTATAAAATTTTGAAAAAAACAAAAAAAAGCTTACAAAAAGCAATGGTCTGAAATAATCGAAATTGCTTATTTTGTGCCAATTTATACTTTACTAACAACCGAGGTAATTTTTCGACGAATGAACACAATAAAGTTATATGATTAACAATATCTTTTCTTTGTTGCTGTTGTTGCTGTTGTTGTTGTTATTTATTACCGAGGAGCATAACGAGGGCGAGGTACGCAGTGGCCCACCCAAACTCCGACTGACACAGTGTTCACTTCGTATCATTGCCCTTGGGGGAAACCATGATTGACAATCAATGCAGCATACGGGCAACTCTGACTCAAAACCAGCCTGAGGAGGGTTGGGTTCCACCAAGCTACCTCGCTCTCGACACATCCATAATGGAATCATCTGTGGACCCCCCCCCCGTCAACTCTGCACATCTTATTGAGTATGTAAAGATAAAAGGAAATATCAACAGCAGAAGGATTTTCAGTTTCTATTCACCAGGATTTATATTTATCAAGCCTACTTGCACATACACGTAACAAATGACGCTACCATTTATGTATGGATCCGTACTTAAGGGCCTAAAGCTATTTTATGAAGTAATTTATTTCTAAGAATTCGAGTATGTTAACTTCAGTTTATTATAAGTCTCAACTCAACTCAAACCATTATATCTTGTTGTCAAACATAAATAATTTCTATGGTGTAATCTTCATTGATTGGTCACAACAGATTATCTGATTTTAAAACCCTATGATAGTTCTATTAGCTGAGTTATTCTATTTCACATCCATTATAACTTTTGGAATATAACAGGAATCGGACTAAACAGAGAGGCACCCATATAACTAATTATAGAAATGAGCATACTGATTTGCATGTAGAGTTTTTGTATGGATTGATAGTCCACTTGAGGGTGGAATGTTGTCATTCTTTTGGGGAGCAGGGGTAGAGTCTTTGAAATAAAATCAAATCATACGTAAAAACCATCCAGACAGAGAACAAAATTGTTACCACAATGAATGTTGAGAGTGGCCATTTTGGATTTTGGGAAATATTCGTATTTTTTTAAAGGAATTTTTTTATGTTTTAGAACATTTTTTTTTCGAATTTTCAAGAGTACTCGGCTAAAAATTTTCTAGAGCCAGTCTTTTTGACTTTTGTAAATTTTTGTAATTTGGTTTTGTTGAAATTTCGGATTTCTTTTCAATTAAAAAAAAATCTTGTGTCAGCGCTACTTGACGTAACATTTTTTAACTTTCCATGTTCGCACAAGAATTTCATTGGACATATTCAGAATTTTGGGGGGGGGGGGATTTCTGCCAAGTGTAAGTTTTTTTGTGTGTTTCTTCTCTGACTTTTTTAAAAAAAAATCTCGTGTCAGTGCCACTGGACACATCATTTGGTTTGGAAACTTTCAAGTTCTCATGAATATTCAACTAGACTTGGATTTCTTTTTTTTCATCTCGTAAGCATAAAATTAGGTTATGTATTAATAACGAGGTTGATATTGATGATTCCCTCCTTGTCTTCATATAAGTGGATTAAAATCCGAGAGGTTTAATTATTTTCAAATTTATTCATATATATATATATATATATATATATATATATATATGTGTGTGTGTGTGTGTGTGTGTGCGTGTGTGTGTGTGTGTGTATAAAAATTCATTTTCATTATTGGAAATGTATATCCACAGTCGTTCATTTTGGATTTGAAAATGACCACCCATGACAAAAACTGGCAACAATTATTTTATTAATCTAGATGTTATTTTAGGTACGATTTAATCTCGTTCTTTCCCCATCCCCACCCCCAAAACTGAAATTATTCTAGAAACTGATATACAATTAACTCAGTCCACCAAAAGGCTATAAACTGTACAAAGAGTATTCGATGAGTATCAAATTCATTGAATCAGTAATGGTTTTATTATTCTCTACTCCATGGCTAGACACCAATCTAGTTATTGACCAAGATTAGCTTAGTCTGGCAAAAGGTCACGGGGATGTGCAAGCAAGCAGCGAAGATGTTATGTAAAGCGCTCTAAGCAGTGCAACAAACAGCAAAAAAAAGTAGCAAACGAGGAAGTAGCAAAGAAGACAACAAGAAGGGAAAATGGTTACCGAAAAAAAAAAAACGTAGGGAATTCAAAAGACAGATAAAATCGCACTCTAAAGATCATGGCTACGCAAAGGAAACTTGAAGAGAGGGGCAGAATCCCTTATCATGGTAATCCAAAACGAATGCATCATAACAAACCATGTCAAGGCAAACATCGACAGAACCCAAACAAACCACAAATGCCGCCTACGTGGAGAAAGAGACGAAACTGTAAACGATATAATCAGCGAATGTTGTAAACTAGCCCAAAAGGAACACAAGAACAGGCACGGCCGGTTAGGAAGTATTATACACTGGGAATTATGCAAACAAATGGGACTGGCTGTTGTGATACGTGAGGACGTTGGGACGAAGGTTGGAGACCTGAGGAGACTTACTATCACACAGCTTTCAGTAATGACCAACAGGCAACTGGTGTGGAACAGCAAACCACAGCATTGTTGTGGTCTGCAACGGAGTTGAAAGGAGGGCTGGAGATTTGAGACTTGCTGTCATTCGGTCTTCAGCGACCACCACCAGGCAACTGGTGTGCAAACGCAAATGCAAATGTAAATACAAATAATAATAATAAAGTGAAAAACTGGAAAAATACCCAGATCTAGCGAGACAACTGAAGCAGATGTGGAACATGAAAGTCAGGGTAGTGCCAGTCATAGTAGGCGCATTGGGAGTAATAGTGCAGCGGTCTAACAAAGGAAGGGAAATGAAAGCGCAGATATGAATAACACCACTGGCATGATAGGCGAGGGAGAGAAGAGATGTTGGCTGAAGACCCGAGGAGACTTATTGTCACTCAGCCTTCAGCAATGACCACCGGGCAACCGGTGTGAAACTGTAAACCACAGTATTACTGTAGTGTATGAGAATGAGGGAAGAAGGGCTGGAGACTTGAGGAGACTTGCTGTCACTCAACCTCCAGCGGTAACCACCAGGCAACTGGTGTGAGATTGCATAATAATAATAATAATAATAATAATAATAATAATAATAATAATAATAACCAATGTGCAGATGTCTTCTGTCATACCAATAGTCGCACTGACGTTATAAATACGAATTCCATTCATGTTTTAATGACGTAAAGAAAACACTGAATTTAAAGAATAATAAAAATACGAAAAAATCGAAGTATTATATAGAACGATGTATTGTACTTAGATAACTCACTTCACCTGGGCGACCCGAATGTCCATGAACAATTTTCACGCCCCGAAGACATGTACAAAACCAAAATGCATTCTTAAATTTAGTACTACCTAGTATATAAATACACCAAATTTAGGCTCCTGGTCCATTCTCTGAGCTCACAGTAATAATCCGCAGGGGGTTGCAACACCATTCCCTCTGACCTGAGTTTTCAAAGTTTCGAAACCACTGTTTCCACTGGATTGGTATCTTAACTGTGTTCAAATTTGGTTTTCACCTTGATTCTAATCAAGAATTTGCAGAGGGAACACGATCTTTTTTAAATGTACCTATAAGCCCACATATAAAGAGGCAATATATAGGCATCTGAGTATCACACAGTTGGCACTGTAGGTATAACCAGTGTATCGATGAGGATCAGAATTCACCTGACAGTATGATGTAAATCATCCCCCAAATCTTCGTATCCCCGTCACTTTCTGAAGAAGTTAGTTATGAACTAACGAAACATAAAATAAAGTAAAGAAATCTCATTTGTGCCCGATATTGCCTTCAGAAATGGCTTTAATACTGTATGTATGTATACATAATTCAAATTAATGAGTGTCTTAATTAACCAGGTGGTGTTATTGACCATACATTACTTACATAAAGGAGGAGATATTGCGGTTTCCATAACATTTTCAATTATATCTTCATGTTTGTTTGCAGCAATATCACAGTCTGCTCGCCATCTCAGTTCCTATACCAACCATGAAATTGTTGGTTGTTATGATAAGTAGAAGAATCAACAACTGCATCCTTTCTTCGCGGCTGCTGTTGATTCTTTTATCTTCTTCTTCATCATCATCTCCTCCTTTTATTCTCCTTTCCTTCATCATCATCATATTCACTTCTTCTTCTTCTTCTTCTTCTTCTTCTTCTTCTTCTTCTTCTTCTTCTTCTTCTTCTCCTTCAGCATCTCCTTTTCCTCTTTTCTTCTTCATTATCATCTGTTTTTCTTCATCTTTTTCTTTCTTTGCTGTTTCCAATTCTTCTTCATCTTTCTTTCTTTTTCGCTGCAGCCGTTGATTTTTCTTCTTTTTTTCTTTTAAAAAAATTTTTTTTTACTTCTTCATTGTCTTCTGTTTTTTTTCTCGTATTTTCTCCTTTCTTCGCTGCTGCTATGGCTTCTTCTTCTTCTTCTTCTTCATCTTCTTTTCTATTGTTATCTTTTTTACCGCTACAGTTGATTCTTCAACTTTTTTCTTCTTCGCATTCTTCTTTCTCAGCAGCTGCTGTTTTTTTTCTTCTTATTCTCTTTCTTGATCTTCTTGATCTCTTTCATCTTGCTGTTGCTTTTGATTCTTTTTCTTCTTCGTTCTCCTTCTTCAATTACCACATTTGTTGGCTGGCTTGCTGGGTGGTTATATATATATATATATAATGCGTACAGCACGCACCAGTGAAGCTAAATATTTAAATATGAACCCCTTATTATGTGTAGATATATTAAGTGTAGATATACGCTTTTTTTTTTCTTATTGTTTTTTTTTTTTAAATTTCACTCCCTGTATAAGTTTTTGATGGGGGTTCAATCTAGAATGTAAGTTTTGACCAAATCGATCCCCCAGTTTGTGCCCGTTAGTTCTTTTGGAAAATTCGGACTTTTTAGCGACCACTGCCCAAACAAAAAAAGCGAAAGATGTAACTCATTAACCGATCACATTGTTTTCAAATTTTTAAACTGATCACCCTCAACAAGATATGCTGCCAAAAGACAATTTCTCACTGAGTGACCAATCAGTCATTTAGTTATCAATCCCTAATTTCTTCTCTTTTCACAAATAGCAATCGGTACTGGAAGTCGAAATCACAGTAGGACTCTATAGTTTGACTTAATAGACCGAACATTGTTCTGCTTGAGATACACATATACTTTTTCAAGCAATATCTTCTTCGTAGACTTTGCCATAAACAGAAATTAGCGTTGATTTTCGATTCAGCAAAGTTTTGTAAATATGAATCACAGGCATAAGTTTCAGCGTTACATCAGTGTAACATGAAGTATGGACTTCAGTGTTACATAAGTGTAACATAAAATATGTATTTCAGTATTGCATCTATGTTATACGAAGTATACATTTTAATGTTACATAAGTCTAACATGAAGTAAGTACTTCAGTTCAATATCAAAGTAACATGAAATATATATTTCACTGTTCATCAGTGTAACATGAAGTATGTATTTCATTGTCACTTCGATTTATATTTCAGTGTTACATCTTTTACACACGAGTTGACAGGAATAAATATGGTTCTAGTTTGATTATCAAATATCATTTTCTTAGTCAATTTCATTCTTCATGTTTTTTACAATATAGCTGATATTTCAAGTCTAACAGACGCTACAAAGGTAAGTATTTTTTTCTTTATTTTGGTAAGAAATCAGTGGTGTACCTAGTGATTTGGGGTAGGGGGGAGCTGGAGCTCGGGGGTGCTTGGCTCCTCGAGTCCCTTCCACGTGAGAGATTTGTCAGTAGAAATGCAGTAAGCGATCTGCTATTTATAAAGCTTTTGGAGGTCCCCTTCATTCGGGGTCGGGCTGTGTTTTCAAAAACTCCCCACCTAAGCTACACCCCTGGTGTAAGTCGTTTTTTTTTTCTTTTATTTGTTTGATTACTTATGTTAAACTTCAACAAACTAGCTTTGATTCACTCATTTCGACAATCAAGCCAAACCCATAAGTGCATTGCAAAATTGAAAAGCTTATAGAATTTTCAATGGAATTCTTTATTTGTAACACAATGATATTTTTTAATGTTTTCCTCAAAAGCTAACTTTTTACGTCGAACACATTGTATTCACAAATACTTATATATATATATATATATAGCAGTGTCATAACGTTCTTTTATCTTTAAAGTACATGTTTTTATATGTTAGACGAATTAATATTGATGTTTTTCGCGCTGCACATTTAAAGCAGCAGGTTTTAATGTTTTTCGCTATTATTCCAAACAAATTTGCAGTGTCAAAGTAAAATTTAAAACGTACATAAAAATTGCTTTATTGAGAGTAAGGAGGGTGATTCAATTACCTTCATGTCATGAATTACAATTGACTTTACATATAATTATATTTCAAATGTATAATTTTATTTCAAATTACGAATACATATATTTGAATATGTATGATATAATCGTCATTCGCCAGCTTTACTCAATACTGCGATATATCTATGCATAAAAAATATACAAAAAACGAAAAGAATTGGGAATACTATTTGATTAAAAGAATACTATAATGGAAAATAAAAGTTGCTTTACGATCAAGAGGTGGAAAGGCCATTAACAAGATTCATTTTAAAAGTACATGAATATGTCAAATAAAAAATTGTTTTATTGAAAAATTCAGGTTTCCCTTAGATCACAACAAATGTAAGTTTGCTCTTGACTATATTTCTAGTGAACAACATTATCTAAAACATTAAAAGTGTTTCGTTAAGATGCTCTCATTTGTTTTACTCGTGTATAAGATCTATAAGAACATGAAGAATAAAGTGAGCAATAAGCTCAACAAAGATCGAGTATATAAATCGGTGACATAAATCAGCAGGTCTGGTTAGTCACTTAATGGAAACTGCCACGTAATCAACGTCTTTTGGCAACATTCTATGTTGGGGTTGATCAATTAAGGATTGAAAATAGTGATGATCAATGCATAAGTTGATTCGCTCGCATTTCGTTGGGCAGTGATAACTAAGAAGTCTGAATTAAAAAAAAACAAACGTAAAAACAAAGAACAGGTCGGCACAAATGGATAAATTTACCATAAACTTACATTGCAAATTGAATCTCCCGTAAAAATCTATTATGGGAGGAATTTTGAGAGAAAAAACAATTTTTTCTTTTTGTATATATGATAAATGGATAATGTTTAAATTTCATCCCTTTAGCCACGTTTATGTG
>OY735243.1:15129853-15159853 GCA_963457665.1 Thysanoteuthis rhombus
CCATTGAAAGACAATTATTAAACAATGAGAGTATGTGTGTGTGTATGTGTGTACATGTGTGTAGAAGGGGCTGCTTGATTAACCTAGCTTAATCATCTCTGCTGATTTCAGAAATTTCGAAATAGTGTATTTTTCTTTGGAAATCAAAGATTTTCCTTGTTCCAATACTGTACGTTTTTATTTCGTATGTGCTCAGCCCATCTTTAAAGTAAAATTTACCCAAACGAGTTTGTTTTGTTCAGATCTTACTAAATTTTGTCGGTGGCCATGGTTTCTTCTCCCACTTATCAAATTTTCCAACCCCACTGCTTATTTGGACCTCTCACTCTTGCAGATAAGCATTCAAGACAAATGAACTTGCCGTTGAAATGATTTCCATCAAATTTAAAAGACACCTATGAAAATATTTTTTAGTTTAAACGCCTCCTGCACTTGTCTTACCATCTATTAAGAGCTCTGTAGGTGCTCTATAAAATGTAGCCCTAAACCAGTCTAGCTTACTTTCAGAAGTTGAAGTTATCATTGGCAACAATATTCCATTATACGTAGAAAAAACATTCAGATTACAAAAAAAATGTCAGTTTTCTATGAACTTTAAGGTCGGCCATTTTGAAAGTCATGATTAGGACAACCATCATCACAGTTCTGTGTTTGATCTTTTCTAAGTGCTCAACATTTGCTACCTTGTACCAGATTAAGCTGTGCTTAATCATTACTTCGAACAACTCACCATCAGTCAATATTTAGTGAGCTAATCTCACAGATCATTACTACTGATAATATGGAAAATCCAGGGTGACTATCCTCTTGTCCCTGTGCCAATTAAATAGATTCTTGAAAGCAGGAGTCCAGTTTCCCGGTGTTCGAGTCCAGTTTGAAACCAGGATATTGAAAACTGACTTTCAAACATGGTGGGTGCAACACAATCTTCCTATCCTCATTTTTGAGTATTGTGCTGTAATATGCTAAGCTTAAAAAATATCCAGAGGCTTGCTAGATTTCGGGAAATATGAGGGGCTTGGCTCCAATGGTCCCTTACTCCACTTAGGGGACCGGGGTAGTTTTCAAATACCTACTTGTGCGAATATCGTCATCGCTTCATTCAAAAAGGACCAAATCAGTTTGTCCTGTTTTTGTCAATTAATTGTGGTTGTTCTTTGTTTTCAGCGTCGTGGAAAGGGTTCTCAGCGCCCGGGGGCAAAAGAAGCACCCAAGGGCAAAGACAGCACACGGAGACAATTCTGGTATATTCTAAGGAAGAGCATGTTTATTAATCAACAGGCATCATAGGCTAGAATAAATTTTGCGCCCTTCACACCTGCACCCGGAAGTGACTGCCCCCTCTTGCACCCCAAAAGTCAGAATGACGAGAATATAGAATGACTAGATCTGAGAAAGTGGAGGTTTAACGGACGTTTTCTTCTCGTTTATTCCGGAAGAAGGCGTTCTGTGTTCTTATTTTTTTTTATTTTAATGTTTTCATTTATATATACATATACATATATATATATATATATATATATATATATATATATATATATATATATATATATATATATATATATATATATATATACACACATATGTATATTATATATATATATATATATATATATATATATATATAATATACATATGTATATATATATATATATACATATATATATATATATATATATATATATATATATATATATATATATATATATATATATATATATAATAAAGACTCTTTAAAAACAGCAGTATTCCATCTTGATGGAGATTGGTCACGAGGAGGATAAGTGTCCACTTTATTTTGTCCCTGGACCGAGTGGTCACTACTACTTAACGAAAATATGATTGGTTGGCAATGCTGTCTATGCCATGGATTAAACTCTGATCAGAACCTGGCGACTGGACGGAGATGAGATGGTGGGACCGGGGGGGGGGGGGCGAGTATTTCAGGAGACGGAACAAAGGAAGACGAAGTGTTACTTAGTTGAATTGTTTCCACTTCATAGATATTATCTATCTTGGCAATGAGTGATCACTTAACACACACACACACACGTGCACATGCACACATGCATGCATGCACACACACACGCATCCACACACGTATGCATGCATGCATATGCACATGCGTATATACATTACTGATGTGCATATATGTATATGTGTATGTGTGTGTATGTGTGTATGTGCGCGAGCGTGTGTATCTATACAGATATGCACAAGGTCATACACACACACACACACACACACACATATATATATATATATATATATATATATATATATATATATATATATATATCCATTTATACAGGCACAAATAGATTTTAAAAAATCACTTGTGTGTGTGTGAATATAAATACGTATTCTGATTAGAAGATGGGAAAATTCAAGTTGTCTTATATCCAACATTAGGCCAAATTCACAGGGCATCTTCTATTGAGGACACACTAAACTCGACTTGCAAATATAACGGCTGATAAGGTTACTAATGTATTCACACACACACGCACACACACATACGCACACTCACACGCACACACACACATTGAAACAATGCAAATCCAATTTGACTTACTGGAAAGCTTCCCTGAGGTCCCATTAGTACACACAGAAAGCTCCATGCAGATATGTTATATGGGTTTCTGGGGTTATACTAACATAGATGGGCGGATAGACACTCGTTAAATTAAAATGACTACATGAAATACCAGTCCGTAATCGGTTTTTCCAGCTAGTTTCTTCAGAACATCTATAATGGGACCTTTAGCAGCAATAAGAGATCTGTACTGTTTCGTTTAAAGTGTTTCAATTTTGTGCCTTTGGCTACAATGCTCCATAAGGGCGCTACTTATATGCTTATATACACTTATATCATATACTACTTAGTAGCAACATACGGATAAGGGAATCAAAGAATTGATATGATATAGACGGATAGATATATAGAAGTCAGAACATCGCGGAGACAGCGTGAAAGCAGACCCCAAATCTTATGCGAAAAACATGCTCTGGGGTCAAATTAGTGACCACACAAATATGATCGGCATGAATCCAGTTGTCCTTGAGTTTTGCTAATACTGACTGACAAACCTTTGGTGAATTAAAGTAGCATTAAATTATCAGATAAGCGCGATTGAACCCGGACACAAAGTGAGGAACCAATCTAGAATAAATTTACATTATAGATTGAATCTCCCACTAAAATCTATTTCACTTCTAGTCATTCTTCAGTTTTGTGATCGCAAACTTTTCAGTATGCATGAACACAACCAGTTACAACCATGAATGAGGATCTAATTTAGCATAAGTAAACTTTGTAAATCATTTGTTTGTTTGATACAGAATACTCACATATATATATAATGTGCAATGGAGTTTTTTAAGGTGAACTGCGGCGTGTGCACCATCGTCTCAGCCCAAGGTTTTTCATACCATGATCTATCGAGGGAGAAAGATGGGAGCAAGGTCCCTGTACATATTATATTGAGATTATATGAATGAAATAGGGATACTTCTGTGTTTCGTGTTGCTTAGAGAGGGTGTCAGTAATTCCCAGTTGCTCCGTGTTTCGTGACAGGGTAATTTTCGAAGAAGGTCTGACAATTGCACAGGCATATAAATCCAGTGCATAGGCCTTTAGGCTATTTACACACAGGGCCCAACATCTTAGGTTCTGCAAGGAGGTGCTCCCCCCTCCTCTGTATTTTCGTTAGCGGAGCTAAACCATCATCATCATATAGACACAGCTAAAATGGCATGCAAATATCGTGTATATGAATGGTAAACTCTCTTTTAAAAAGGGTTTTAAAAACTTATGACTACTCAATGATAATCATGAGTGCCAAGCAGTGGACCAAGGTTACTTTTCAAGAGGAATGGGCAGATGCTACCCCTCAAGAAGATGACTAGTGTCTGGGGGAATCTCTTTATGACTCACATCCGGGAGCGATGATTGTTGATTGGCGATCGGAGCAAAAAGAGGAAGAGAGAGGGTGTGTTTATGCATGTAGATAGAGAGAAAGAGTATGAGTATACGTATGTATGTGCGTGTGTTGTAAATGTATATAAATGTTTGTGGATGTGTGGGTTTACGTATGTTTTTGTGGATATGAATGTGTTGTTCAGAGTTCGTCTCATCATTCATACATCTATTCAGATATTTGACCCTTTTGTTTGTTTGTTTGTTTGTTTGTTTGTTTGTTTGTTTGTTTGTTCGTGTCTATTCTCCACAAAAAAAACAAACAAAAAACGACGAGGCCAATTGATTCAGCATTCTACTCGTACAAGAAGTGAGGTAAACTTGAAAGGTAAGCTTTGTGAAGTTGACCTCGGACGTCATTCGTGGTCACCAGAGGCCATCTCTATCCATTTCTCAGAGCTGTTGGAGACACTTTTGCACCAAGGACACTGAAACTTGTCATATGAGTACTTCTTCTCACAGTGACTTGAGAGGTCATTCAAGGTCATCAGAGGTCATCTAAAAGCAATTTTCCAAGTTTTTGACTACAATCTAGCACCTATGGAACTGGAATTGGGCATAGAGGTACACCAGTCTATAGCAAATGTTAAATACAACTCAGAGTTGACTTCTAAGGGCATTTGAGATCACCAGGGATATTTCTAGCCAATTTTCAGTGTTTGGGGCCACGATTTTGCACCAACATCGTTGAAATAGGCAATATGGGTACATCTTGCGTATAAGGTAACAGGCTAAGCAAGGTTGACTTTGGGGGTCATTCAGGGTTACCAGAGGTAAATGTTGGTAATTTCTTGTCAATTTCCCAGCTTTTGGTAATACTTTCATATTTATAACACTGAACTTTGGCATTGGTGTTGAATTTCTTCTCTAAGAAGGTCATGCTACATTGACTCCAATGGTCATTTGAGGTCACTAGATCATTTCTGGTTATTTCTAGCCAGTTTTACAAGTTGCTGACCACAACTTTACACCTATGAAACTGATACTTGGCGAATAAGTAGATTCTTTTATGGTAAAAATATTTGGAAATGTGATTTTGACATCGGAGTCTTTCGAAGTCATCATGTGCCGTTTCTAGTTATTTCTAGAGAATCTTCCAAGTTTCTGACCAAAATATTGCTCCTGGAATGCAGAAACATTGCATAGGGGTATACATCAACCTTAGTATCAAAATTATTTTATCAACTCAAAAACGTCTTGTTCATATTTATTCTGGAATTGACTTGAACTTTTCGGATTTCTTTGAACCTTCCAATAACAGGCAACAAAAATAAGATGAAAAGAAGAACTAGTCATAAATGATAATTTCAGTGTATGCGAATGTATCTGATGGATTTTAAAACAATTCTTTTTAATCTTCTTATACAGCATCAAAATTGTCAGATTCTGATTTTTTATTTTTGATCATAACTTTACTATATTCATTCTTGTTTTAAAATTTTTGTATTCTTGTATTTTTTTAATCTTTTACTGCTGTAAGAAGTTCGATCCTCACTGGGTGACCCAATACAGTGGTCTTGGATCGAACTAATATAAATACAGTAAATATCAATATTTTCTGAGTATATACACTTTAAGAGCTCCAGTGCTTTTAGATGTTTTCTCGAATGATCAAATAATAATTACATCATTTGAGAAGAATCCAATAAGAAGAACTTATCATTAATATCTGCGACTCGCCACATGTTGATTTTGGTGCAAATTCTGTCACTTTTGAAATGTATCGGATAGTTTTTGCACTTACTGTATTTATTCATACTTGTAGGAAACGGATTTTCACAAAACACGGAACCGTCAGTATCAACGAATCACGGATTTCAGCCATAAAAATTCCAGATATTTGTTTATCCACGCTTACAAGTTGAATTTACTGTACTTGAATCTACTTGAAATGGTCTTTGTTTCCAGTCGTCATTAAGCCAGCTTTAGTTTAGTTGGAGTGAGATTGAATTCGGAAGAAAAATGGTGGATAAATTTGGTATGGCCGATATTAGAATGAAGATTATTCTAAAACGTGTTGATATTCTCGGGCTTGAACGTTTCTTTTCCTTGGAGCTATTTCCTGTGTTTGCTACTCGAAAGGAACTTTTTAAGCACCGATGGAGGTTTGAGTTTGTAGTTTGCGGCTCTGTCCTCTGGTTTTACTGCAGATTGATGAAGTCAGCATTTCCCATCAGGCGATTTAGAGCAATGAACGTCAGTATCCAATGTATGTATCTTGTTCCAAATTCAATAAAATTCGTATTGATCAGCACGTTTTTTTCTGTATTCCACGGCCCCTACATTAAATCGTTTTAATCTTTAATATTTACTACCCCCCAAAATAGATAAATGGCAGAAATGTTTTCAAGAACAAATGTTTTTTTTTAAATTTTTAAGCATTTTTATGATAACAATCATTTTATTAATAGATGAATTTTAAAAAAAACAAATGTTTAAACAACGAATGATTTAAAAAAATACGAAACTAAGGCTGAGCGAATTCGTAATCGTTGTTGCAACATAAGAAAATAGAAATTAATGCATTGCAATTAGGTATTTTTTGTGTACATAACTCGTACACTTGAGACATTCGGGTACTTTACTCGCAGAATTCTGCATAGGTAACAGTATAATTGGCAAACCAATATATCCGATGGATTTTGTGAAATTCCTGGATATTTCAGTATTGGCTATCAAAGTAGTTATAGTTAGAAGATTGTGATGCTGACCGTTTACACTATAATGGGATCAATTCTTATTTGGTGCCCCACTACGGTGGTCTTGGGTCGAAGTTAAACATTGTAAATATCAAACATATTCTGTTCGGATATTTGCAGTGTATAGATGTTTGCTTCTCTATAAGAGGGTCTGTTGGTCAGTCCGTCTGTCCGTTCTTTCGTCACCAATAATTTCGAAATCGATTTTCGGCGTATGGCATGAAGAATCTTTTTCGCCGAGAATTTTGAATTTTCACCTTCAATCACTTGGGTTTTAGAGGTAATAACAGGGACATTATGCAAGAAGAACCAATGTTTTTGCGACCAACGCATCAAGTCATGTTTTGTGGTTTTGAATGGTAACTTTCGAGAAAATGTTTTGATAAAGCTGATTCCGTGCTTGTTTAAATACTTGAACCACCAAAAAATCTGGATTTTGAGCAGAGGGGTCTGGGGTCAAAATTAGTTTACTAGTTAGGCAACTCTTCCATATAAGAATGCGAATTCACTTTTTTAATCTCCTTGATTTGTTCGGAAAAAAGATTTTGGAAGGATAGCGACAAATAAATGCCTTTTTCATTTAACAATTCAATTCTATCAAAAAAGCGTTTCTCGTGGTACTGGATGGGCTAATGCATTGTCTATAGCCACACTGAAGAGTTGTAATACAACGAAACAGCTGTCTGTGGATGACACAATATATATATATATATATATATATATATATATATATATATATATATATATATATATATATATATATATTACACTCACGAGCATATCAGGCCATCCCATATGACTGACTTTAAGGTCAGAAAAAATATCAAAAATTTCATCAGAATTTATTCAATAGCATACATTCCATCATTACGGATAACCTCCTCCACACGGTTCACAAGATTTATAATACCATTTTGGTAAAAGTCCTTGGAACTGGAGAAGAGGAATGCTGAGTGGTTAGTCCACCTTTTCGAGTTTTTTTTAAGAACTATCGATGAATTCCCTGTGTTGTTAAGTCCATTTATTATAAACAAGTTCACATTATAAAGCTTATCATGATATCTATTTTCTAGCATTTAAAAAAAGGATAAATTTGTTCTTGGCGCGTAGAATGAGAGGAAACGATAGAGACATACAAAAGTTCAAATGGATTTAATAACTACAGCCAAAAACTTTTTAACCTCTCCCATCGAACATGAAAATTTATTTGTGGACCAGGAAAATTGTCAAACCTTGATTTTTTTCAGCGAATGGGAAATGAATTACTGGAATTAGTTACCAGAATATGTTCGAAACCAAAAGGTACCAATAGTTTTTCAAACGGGCTTGATGAATTCCGTCGTGAATGAATAAAAGGGACAATTCTGTTAAGTGTAGAAACTTAACAGAATTTTCAAGTAGAAATCCGTCAAATGAATTCTATTTTGAAAATAGAATAGTGTAAAAATATTGTATTTTTTGAGATGGTCTGAGGGATATTAAATTCAATAAATAAATTTTTGAATGAAATAAAATTTTGAATAAAGTGCCTAGACTGACTGATTTTGATTATAATAATAAGCCTTTGGTGACGTTTTCCGTGGTTTCGATAAGCAGCTTCCTGTGTATTATCATCACTTAGGCTTTTAAAAATAGTGAAAATATCATATGTTGATGGAGTCGTCAATTGGAAGCATGCCGTATTGGGCCTGATCAATTAAAAAAAGTAGAAAAGGCGGGGTATCAATGAATTAGTTATTTCACTCGCATTTAGTTGGGCAAAGATCACTTAAAAAGTTTGAATTTCCAAAAAACAAGTGTGAATGTTTCTGGACATGAACTAAAGGAGCTATATAGCGAAACTTACATTGTGAATTGAATCCACCACTAAAAAAACAATTTAGGAGGTGGATTCTCAAAAAAAGAAAATAAAAAAAATTTGCCAGTCAGTCACCCAGCCAGCTAGCAGGAACAAACTAAAGACTGTAAAAAAAGATATGCTGACAGTTTGTTTTTTTTTTTACGTTTTCTAATTTTAATTTGTTAACGCTTATAGGAGAAATATCGGTTCACTTTTGTCAATTTCGACTATTCTACAGATAAGGAAGGGATTTGATTGGTTCTTCCGGGTGAATCCTTCACTTTCACTTTCACTTTCACATGCATGCCCGCATGAGAGCTGGCGAAAGGGATTTTATGACTTTGGATGTAAAAAAAAGTATTTTACTGTTAACTAAAAATGACTAATTTTCAATCTATAATACATAAGCTGAAAAAATAAATTCAAAGAAATACTAAACAGTTTCCTTGAACAAAAACTGTTTGTTCTGTCTGTACCCCGAAAATATAAATGTTTGTGGTAAGGATGTGAATTGATGAAATATTTGTTTATATTTTGGCTGAACGTAAAACATTTTGAAAACAAATGAAGGGGCAACTCAAATAATTGCTTATAAATATGAATATGTGTAAGCTGGTGTGCTCATTAACATAACTGTCAGATATTTTTATGTATAGGTGTACGTCAGTATGCTTGTGAATAACCATAACTATATTCAACTTTGCTTGATCTGACATATAATAGAATGGCTTTAAGAAAAAAAAACAACAACTTTTGGTAACCCTAAGGGGAAGCCTTTCGCACACACTTCACGTAGAAGAGTTTGTAAGAAGTGAATTATCTATACCACAGAATTAAAACCGGATCACAAGACAGCACAATATATCAGAGAGAAAACAAAAGTCAGAAAATCATAGAATCCATTAGAAAACTCAAATGCCAATGGACTAATCATGTTGCAAGAATGGCTGACAACCGATGGATATCACGACTCGCAACATGGATCCCCAGAGACCACATGCGAAACCGTGGCCGACAAAATACAAGAGATAAACTAGACAAATTCAGAAAATACTGGCTCAGCGACGCCCATAATAGAGAAATGTGGCGGAACCTGGGGAAGGTCTGTATCCAACAACGGACGTTAGAAGACTGATAATGATGATAAAAATGTTAAAATAGCTAATCGGCGTTATTGATGTGAAAATTGTAAAGTTGGAAACGCTAAAACATAATATGTTTAAATGAAGACTAAAAAAGCAATAAGAGATTTGAATGACTAATAAGAGTTAGAAATACTAAAAAGTGAAGAGTATTAAAAGTAATTAAAAAAAGACATTGGGTAATGCACTTGTTCACTCTGCATTAAAAAAAGTCGGGATTGTACTCGTCGGAAAAAAACATTCATTCCCCATTTTTTTTACCGTCAGGATCAAACTCACTAACAATTCTTTGCAGAAAATGAATGCAAACCATCGCTCTAAAATAAAATAAATGCAAACCATCGCTCTAGGACACATCACCGAATAAATAATTATAAATGCACGTATATAAATATCCACATATCTGTGATATATGCATAGGTTTTAATGTTAGTATGAATGCAAGTATAACTTCAAGTATTTTTTGCATGACGTGTATGTGTGTGCGTATTACAAAGGAAGGAAGATAGAATCACACGCATTAAAACTTCGAAATTAACAGTTTACGCGTGTGCAAGCAAGCAGCTGAGTCGTAAAATTTTAATTTATTTTCTTTACTGCATATCGACATCGTTAAAGGGATAATCTATCGTTGGATTCCATAGATTGCACAAATCGGGAAAGCGGAATAAAATCACTTTTACCTGCAACCAAAATCTGATGACACTGTATTATACATCAGAGAAAAAGTGAAAGAAAGAAAGATAGAAAGAAAGAACGGATGAACGAAATGAAGAAAGAGAGAAAGAAAGAAAGGTAAAGGGAGATTTAGAAAGAAAAATGAAAAGGTGAGATAAAAAGAAAGAAAACGAGGGAGAAACGAACGGCGAAGAGGATTAAGAGAAAAATGGCGGAAACAAGGAATAAGGATAGTCAAGGAGGGGGATTGGAAAGAAAGAATAGATTGAAGACAAAGGAATAAAGACAAAACATAGTAAAGAGAAAAAAAGAGAGAAAGGGAAATAAATAAATAAATAAAGAAAGAAATACAGAAAGAAAGAAAGAAAGAAAGAAAGAAAGAAAAGAAATAAATAAAATGGCAGTAAATAGAGAGACAGAAAGAGAAAAAGAAGAACGATAAGAAAAAAAAACGGCAGGAAGAAGGAGGGAGAATGATGAAAAGGATGTAAAAAATGAAATGAAAGAAAAAAAGAACTGTTAAAAGAAAGATAAAAGAAAAGTAGAAAAAGAAAGATAATGAATAACGGTAATTAAGAGAGGGGGAGAGAAAGAAAGAGAGAGAGGCGGGAGAGAGATGGTGAAAAGGAAGAAAAAAGAAAGAAAAAAGAAAGAATGAAAAATGAATGATGGTAAATAAGAGAGGGAGAGAGAGAAAGAGAAAGAGATGATGGAAAGGAAGAAAAAATGAAAAAGAAAGAAAGAAAAAGAAAGAAGGAGAGAATGAAAGAGAAAAATAAGACAGAAAGTGCATATAAGACATGAAAGAAGAACAGACGGACTAAATAATTGAAGATGAAAGAAAAAAAAAGAAGTTATAAAACAATGAATGACAGTGAATAAATCTATAAGTGAGATGTTTGCAAATATACTTTTATTGCGTACAAAAATAGAAAAACATCGAAGTTAAGAAGGAATTAAAATATGCTTTTGTCTTTCAAGCCAATTCTTCAGAAAACTCATTCAAATGAGAAGGAGTGTTGCGGGTTGCTGATTTGGATTATATTAGAAGGGGCGGCTTTATCACAAGGTTATTAGTTATCGATCTCGCTTGGTCTGTTGCCCTGAAAAGCAGTGAGAATCGAATTGGAACAATATCAGACTCTGAAGTGGCATTTGATTTACACTTGTGTGTTCCACGACGACCAAGTTCTACCCACACTAACCCCCAACACACACATACACACGAATAATACATCACCGCCTCTTTTCTTCCTTCGACACTTCTCTCCACCCACGTCTTCCATCTCAATTATAGATCCCGTTCAATGATTACGTTGTCGTGTGCATTCTCACCATAATAATTTCTATATTACAGATGTTATTATTATTGTTGTTGTTGTTGTTGTGGTTGTTGTTACACTATTTCCCCACTTCTCCTCCCCTAACTCATATCATTTCTTTTCCTCTTACCTTTTTCTCTTCCTTTCATCATCATCATCAGCATTATCATCACAAGCAACACTATTGTTACATTGTTTTTATTTGTTGCTGTTCCGTTCTCTTTTCATTGCCCTTCTTGTCATGTTACAACAAATCAGGTGCACTCTGTGTACTACTTCTTTTTTTTTTTTTAAACCAGACCCCAACATGATCAGCTTCGAACTGTTCTGGTTGGTTTTATTGATCCTTTAAAAAGAAATTTTCTTCTTCTATCCCCCCCTTCTTTATTCTTCTTTTTCAGTTTTTTTCCTTCTCTTCTCCTTTTTATGTTCTTTACTTCTTTTTCTTCTCCTTTTTCTGTTCTTTCCTACTTCTTTTTCTTCTTCTTCTTTTTCTTCTTCTTTTTTCTTCTTTTTCATTTTTTCTTCGTCTTCTATTTTGGTTTTTGTCTTTTCTTCTTCTTTTTCCGTTCTCTTCTAATTTTCTTCTTTTTCTCTTCTTTTCTTTTTCTTGGGCTTTTTCTTCTTCTCTTTTCTTCTTTATCATTTTTTTTCTTCTATTTCTTTTTCTATTCATCGTCTTTTCGTATTCTTTTCCTTCTTCTCCTGTTCTTCGTCTTCTCTTCTTCTTCTTTCAATCTCCCTCTTGCTTTTATCGTTATCACTATAAACCCTACAGACATCATCGTTATCATTATCATCATAATCGTACTCTCCTGATATATCAAGTTTTATACCAAATCATAACAACGCTTTTAATATTTACCATTTACCTTTATGATTAAGATATAACTTTTTTCACGTAATAATTCGCATATAATTTACAAATTTTTATTTGATATTTGTCCAAATGCATAGAAACTAAATTTGAGATACAGAGACCAAGATAATCGAAGAGCATTCATCTAATTTGCGCTTAATAATCTATAACGAATCCAAGAGGTAATATAGGAAACATAATATTCGGCCATGGTTGATTCCTATTATTCAAAATGGCTGAAACTTAAATGATTTATTTTAATTTCTCACCTTAAAGAATAAAACAAAGGGACGCAATCATTTTTGTTCACTCACATTTCCTCGATGGAAGCTGAGAAAAAATCATTATGAACCGCGTATGATTTAAACACTTAAAACCAAAGTGCTTATACAAGCCCCACCATTAAATTAAGAATATTTATGTACATGAAAGAGAAAAGTGTCTTTCTCTTCTCGTGTTTCTTTGCTTCCTTTTCGTTTTTTTTCAAGTTCTTTTGTACATATCCTGCCTTGAATCACAGAAGCCATCCCAAACTGTGCGTGCATAATGATAAAAACAAAAGTTATGAATCATCCAGCGAGTCTATTTATTGCAGGGTTGAACATTGAAAACTCCATTAAAATAAATAAACACTCATTTCCAGAGGTACCAAGAACAAGGGAAATAAACGAAAACCAGTAAAGGATCATTCTTATAATGAAAATATCAATGAAAATATATTTTAAGTGATGCAGGATATAGTCGAGTAGTTAAGAAGTAAATATTTTGTGAGAAACATGCGAAATGGGACAGCATTATGAAACTTCAACCAATGAACATAATATGTATTGATTGATACAAAATAAGGAGACACGCGATCTAATGTATGTTTCCCCTATTTAGTCCATCTGCTAAGGGTCACTTATTGTGAAAATCATGTAAGATATGACAAAATTATGAAATACTCCTTGTAAGGTGTCTGTCATCCATCTTACCAACCGTCAACCAAAACAGTCAACATAATTTTCTTCAGTTTTTAAGGAGGTCTGTATGTTTGTCTGTCTGGCTAGCTATGTATGTGTCACATGTACAGATCAATGAAACTGGAGTGCTGAAAATCTGAACATTCACTCCTTATGAGAAAAAAAAATTTGATTTTTTTAATATCTCCTCGTGTCTATTTTTTTTTCCCAGATTTTAAGGGTCAGCAAGACGGCGGTAGGCCACAGAAGAGGCATAAAGACTCCCTAAAGAAGACCTTACCTTGCATAATCTTCAACAACGAGAAAATTCTTCTTTTGCTAAAAAGAAGGGTGCACAACCGATGCATCCTCACGATAGAGCTAAAGAAAGACGAACACAACATATTCCTAGGACAACGAATCTCCATGAAATCCTCAAAAGAAGAAGAAATCAAACGAAAAACCTCTCTACGTAGCAAACATTGGGTAGAACAAAAACAAGAAAATCCTATCAGTCCTAAGATGAAGCGTCTACGACTAATGTATCCTCCTGATAGTCACCTATGGAGCTGAAATAAAAAAACTAACCCTTATCCTGAAAACCAAGACTGACCCTTAAACTGAAAACCATGCAACGTACACGAGAGAGAATCATGTTCAACGCAACGTGCAGAGATCACAAGACAGCACAGTATATTAGAGAAAAAACAGGAGTAAAAGATATCATAGAATCAATAAGAAAAATGAAATGGCCATGGGCTTGTCATGTTGCAAAATGGCAGACAACCGCTAGACATCACGACTTAAAACGTGAATCCCTAGATACAAATCCAGGGCTGACAAAATTTAAGATGGCGTGACTAACTTGATAAGTTCAGAAAGTACTGGTTTCGTAACACCCACGATTGAGAGTTCTGGCGAATCATGGGGAAGGTCAATGTCCAACTACGGACATTAAAAGACCGATAATGACTGTTAGTGGACTATACAAGCTACTATCTGGAAAACATAGCAACAGACAATCTTCCAGGCCACCATAGTCATCTGTTAGGGAACAGCAAAACCAATGCTGTGGAGGAAATGCCAAGCTCAAGTTTCAGTAAAAATGCATGTTTATCCTCCTCTTCAAATTGTAACCTGCAGTTGCTCTGGTTAAATATGTTCCAAATTTGCATTAGTATCCATCAGTAGGTATAAATTAAAAGTGGAACGACTTGATCTTTGTTCACGAAGTCAAAGCCAAAAGCTCTAGTCTACCTCGCTTTTAGTACATTGCTCATTATAAGTATTTAACAGAACCTATTGTTAGGCTACTACATCTACCTAGGACAACGAATCTCTATGAAACCCACGAAAGAGGGAGAGATCAAGCGAAGAAATACCCTAGGATGGCAAGCCTTCGGCGGAGCAAGCTCAACATTCAAGAACAAGACGATCCCAAAAATCACAAAAAGAAAGGTATACAACCAATGCATCCTCCGGATAGTCACTTATGGAGCTGAAACATGGAACCTTGCCAAGAGACAGGCTTGCAAACTGAGAAGCATTCACCGCGCGCATGGGAGAATCATGCTCAACTTCACATGGAGAGATCGCAAGACAGCTCAGTATATAAGGAAGAAAACAGAAGTCAGAGACATCATAGAATCTATTAGAAAACTTAAATGACGATAGGCATGCCATGTTGCGAGAATGAAAGACAACCGATGGACATCACGACTCATAACATTTATCCCCGGAAATCACGTGAAACCAAGGCCGACAGAACACAAGGTGTAGAGATGAACTGGAAAAATTTAGAAAATACTGACTCCGCGACGCCCGCGACAGAGAAGTGGGCGAAACCTGGGGAAGGTCTATGTCAAACGACGGACGTTAAAAGACTGAGGAGGAGGAGGAGGAGGATGACGATGATGATGATGATGATTGTTCCAGAATACCTTGACGATAATTAGGGTCAGAATTTCAAACTTAATGAATTGCAATCTTACTACTGACTTATAACCACAATGGATTCCCTTAGTGTCTAATTTTGAAAGTATTTCTATAACAATTCAGCATTTTTTTGTACCAGCATGCAATAGAAACCAGGTATCTGAATCATAACCTCTACACCAGGGCGTTGCTCGAACCACTGAACCAGATATGTGTCAAAGTATCTCAACTTCAGCAGAATCATACTCTTCACTCCTCTCTAATACAGCATATGATTCTCCTCTATTTATTTATTTCATCTTAATTATCGTTGACGCCGTTTCGATTCCTCGCCGCCCTTTTGAGTGAAACCGTAATTAGCGCATGTGATTCACACACTTTCTGCGCGCGTCTCCTTGAGGCAATTTGACGGCCACTCGCTTTCATTTCTGACAACAGGACTTGCAGTGATTGTTAACGACTTCACATAATCATCTTGTTCAACTTGACTGTCTATTTAGGAAGAAGAAATGAAGTCAAGGTAAAATTGAATAAATAGGCATGAAACAATATGGAAAAAAAAAGCAGGTTTGGTTAGTAACTCAATAGCAACCGTCACGTGACCAACGTATTTTGGCATCGTGCCATGTTGGGGCGATCAATTAAAAGTTGGAAAAAGAATAAGTTCCCCCAATTTTGGTTAGCCGGTGATCACTAAATAAAGTCAGGATTTTCATCATAAAAAATGCACGAACACTGGCTGATACAAACTAAGGACCAATTTAGTATCAAATTACATTGCAAATTGGTCCTTCCTCTCAAAACCTATGTTAGGAGAGGTTAAAAGAATGAGGACATATTGAAGAGTAAATGTTTGGATTTTCAGCCTGCTAGCTCCAGTGGTGCGGCTTGAACACGTGATACATACATAGCCAGCTGGCCAGCCAGCCAGCCTGACCGACTTAAAAACTGAGGAAACCCAGTATCATCAAACATAGCAATAGAACAAGGGACAGTTAAAAGACAAAAACGTTATACAATCACAGTGAAGAAAAATAAATGATAAACACACATGCATGAAACACAAAATTCTAGAAAAAAAACATTAGAACCATAAAAAAGGGAGACACTCGCCATCACAGTCGATAATTAAACAACCGTAGCGTAAATATTTGAAGTCATGTATAAATATTCTGTCAAAGAATAAATATTATTGGAATAAATTCATTTTATGACATCAGTAGCGTTTTCCATCGGAAAACGTCAGAAAAGGAGTTTTAAAACATCTAGAAACATCTAGATTCTGGAGAATCTAGATACTATTATTAAAAGCATCAAAATAAGATTGCAAATGGTCAGGGAAGCTTTTTTTCACCAAAATAAAAATAAAAACCTTTTGAGAAAGGATCTGTTGGAGTACTGTCGCTTGTTTTCAAGTCAGTAGATAAAACGGTATGGTCAAGAGCGGTGAAATAAACAAACTAGCAAACAAATGCATAAACGAACACAAGCACTATAAAAAATTAAAAAAACCCTTGACCATCTTTAAGGGCTATGGTTGTTTAAATACATAACCAAGAGACAGACTCGACAAACTGAGAAGTATGCAGCGTGCGCATGAGAGAATCATGCTCAACCTTACATGGAGAGATCACAAGACAGCACAGTATATAAGGAAGAAAACGGGTGTCCGTGACATCATAGAAACTATCAAAAAAACTCAAACGGTAATGAGCAGGCCATGTTGCAAGAATGAAAGACAACCGATGGACATCACCACTCACAACATGGATCCCCGGAGATCACATGAGAAACCGAGGACGTCTGTCTTTAGTAAATCCACACTCCTGAACCAACAACACCCAATTCCAAAATGGCTGCCATGGGCAACATATTGAAGATTTATGATGGCTCAGTATCCAAATACTTTGGGATTGCCTTTCGACAATATACCAGGTTTTACACTTTTATCACAAGATGAGCAATTGGCTTATAACTTATTTATTAAGTGTATTAATTAGTCATTTTCAGAAATGACCGGGTTATTAGTGCATGGATCGGCATTAAGGAGCCGAAAGCTATTTCATTGGGTAACATTTTTTTTCCTTAAGATTCAAGTATCCTAATTTTAAGTTTTCTTTTTACTCTCAACTCATCTCAATCTATGTTAACCATTGAGAGTTTCTGCGACGTAATTTCTATTGTAATGTCATAATAGGAAGATAAATAAACTAATGAGATCCTCCTATTTGAACGCAATGATGACAAATATATAAACAGGAAGAATTGCTTATGAGCTCATTATATATATATATATATATATATATATATATATATATATATATATATATATACTTTTATATATCTACATATATATAACAGTATATATATAACAGTATATATATAACAGTATATATATAACAGTATGTATATATATATATATATATATATATATATATATATAAATATATATATGTGTGTGTGTGTGTGTGTATAAAGAGCTTATAAGCAATTCTTTCTGTTCATGTTTTTTCTGTTTATACATAAACAGAAAGAATTGCATATAAGCTCATTATATATATATATATATATATATATATATATGTGTGTGTGTGTGTGTGTGTATAGACTGTTATATATGTATATATATATAGATAGATAGATAGATAGATAGATAAATATATATGTGTGTGTATATATATATATATATATATATATATATATATATATATATATATATATATATATATATATATATTACATATTACAGTGTTTCTTTTTCTCATTGTATGTTTGCATCAATTATATCGGCAATATATTAATTAATCTTCTTTTAATAGATACCTCAGCTTATTTGTATTTTAAACATATTAGGGACAAAGACACTCAAAAAGCAAAGTTGAAAATTCAATGCAGAAGAAAGTCGATCACTACACTTACATAGAACAACGAATCTTCATGAAATCTTCAAACAATCATCAAAGAAAATACCACTAGTTATAATAAGAGAGGGGTCTTCAACCAGTGCATCCTTCCGATAGTCACTTATGGAGCTGAAACCTGGAATCTAACCATAGGATTGATTGCTCAGTATATCAAAGGAAAAAAACAGGAGTATGACATATCATAAAATCCATTACGACACTCAAATGGCTTTGGGCTAGTTATGTAGCAAGAGTTGCCGTAAATCGCTGGACATCACGGCACACAACGTGGATCCCCAGAGATCATGCACGAAACTGCAGCCGGCAGAAAGTAAGATGGCATGATGGATTAGAAAAATTCAGAAAGTACGGGTTCCCTGACGCCCACAATAGAGAGGCCCACAATAGATAGGCCTGACGAATATTAGGGAAGGTCAATGTCCAACGACAGACGCTGAAAAACCAACGATGATGATGATGATGATGATGATGATGATGATGATGATGATGATGATGATGACGCACTTGGAAAAACTTTCGAATTAATTTTTAAAAGTTAATCGAGGCTTGAGTTCCTGAACCCCATGCCTCAATCTGGCACTGTGTATGACATGCCTAACTTTATGGTTGTGTTAAAATAATTTCTCATAATAAGTTTTCAATACATCCACAGCTGTCCGCTCGGATAGTGTGATGTTTTACACGTCTGCCTGTATGATTAAGACGAATTATTCCTTCGGTTGAATTGCATCCTACCAAAGAGTTGATTGTAAAAAAGTTATAGAAATAAAGACCTGGTCTCAACCAGACATGGGACTTGCAAGGATCACTAAACTGATGCATAGCAACAGAAACCAGGACTACAGCACCAGACTTAATACTCCATTGGGGGTCGTCTCTTAAGAGACGTGGTGCACTTTACCTTTGAATTTACAGCAACCAGCAATTATCGTAAATTCAACGCTTATTTGCTTTTACATCTGGAATAAAACCTCTATCTTTTACTGTAATCTTTCAATCAAGACAGAACATCGTAAGTGGACACTTAAAGCCTTCGTTTGTTTGTCGTGATTGTTGGCTATCAGCTGATACAGGTATTCTGCTATTGCTACTGTGCTCTGTAGTTACCCTGGGCATATTATTTATTTCATTGTATCAATGGTAGGTTAGAAACCGTCAACCAAAACTGTCACGAAAACCGTCAAATAGGTTTCTTCAATTTGGAAGTTGAAATAATGTTTTCAAAATATCCACCCCAATAGTTTTTAGTGGAGGATTCGATTTGTAATTTATGTTTAAGCCAAATTGATCCCTTACTTTGTGCCCAGCAGCATTCACGTTTTTTCTTTTAAATCCAGACTTATTTCTTAGAAGGAATAAGGGTGGGATTCTTTGACCATCCCTTCTTTCAATTTTCTGTGTTGATTACCCCAACAACAAGGAATGCTGCCAAAAAAACGATTGTGTGGCGGTTTCTATTGAGTGAGTAACCCGACCAGTCATTTAGTTTACTGTTAAATGCTTGTGCGTAGATAAGAGTAAGAAAATCCTTGCTTAACAGTACCATACACATATTCAGTTAGGGATGAAGATGATCACAAACAACTACAGATTGTCATGAGCAACTTGGCTTTCTCTCTCTCTCTCTCTTTCACTCTCTGTCTCTCTGTCTCTGTCTCTCTGTCTCTGTCTCTCTGTCTCTCTCTCTCTCTCTCTCTCTCTCTATATATATATATATATATATATATATATATAAATATATATATATATATATATATATATATATATATATATATATATATATATATACTTCCAACTCTGGAATGGAGCACTTTGGTAGATGAGGACATGTGTAGGTAAATATATCGCTTGATTCGGTCCTACTGATCATCCAGTTCCGCGTGGGGCAGGGGTAGAGCATCTGCCACTGGGTCTGAAGCTATATCTATGTTCATGTACGTAGTAGCAGAGAGACTTTTTGTGATTTTTTTCCAAAGAATGCATACACCCAGTTTATTAGGGTACACTTCAATCTTCCGCTTTTAGTACATAGGAGTTACAGTCCAGAGAATGGATCCCCGTTTCAAATTGAATCATCAATGAAAGTAAAAGTTAATTGCCGCTTACTGTCCATGCATGGAAATATCATCGTATTTGGGTTGGTATTTTATATATATATATATATATATATATATATATATATATATATATATATATATATATATATATATATATATATATATATATATATATATCCCTATCTATATATTACATATATATATATATACATATATAATAGGAGAGAGCTCCTTAATTACTAAAATAAGGTAAAAATGTGGGAAATTTTGCTGATAGGGATATTTTTCTTTTGTTAATTGCCGCTTACTGTCCATGCATGGAAATATCATCGTATTTGGGTTGGTATTTTATATATATATATATATATATATATATATATATATATATATATATATATATATATCCCTATCTATATATTACATATATATATATATATATATATATATATATATAGGAGAGAGCTCCTTAATTACTAAAATAAGGTAAAAATGTGGGAAATTTTGCTGATAGGGATATTTTTCTTTAAAGGAATTTGAGTATTTGAGGATGGGCAATCGGTGCAAAAAATTATTCAGTTAATAAAAAAAGCATGAAATTGGAAACAAATATTCTTTGATAGGTACTAATCATCGTGAAACATGGAGACATTCTCAAACTGCCCGTCTATAGCAACAGTTGCTAAGGAATTCATTTTCCATAGTAATTGCTTAAAAATGAATTCTTTCAAAATTTCTCAACAAAAGGTTTCTCAATGGGTGTTCGTAATATTTGGTGTGCTCAATGAAATACTAAAGTCTAACACAGTCTGACCACTGAAAAGGTATGATTTTTAAGATGGTGTTTCAAGACCTTATGATAGACACATTTCATGAGTTGTGGATGTTTCCATACAGCAGAATAGTCAATACAGACATATTCTCGGATCCCCCACCCAAAAAATGTAATAATTTCCCCCCACACCACACCGTGATCGACCTTTTCACAAAATTCTATAGAAGTTCATTGAGAACTTTCAGAAATATTGTGTGGACAGACATGATTAAATGCAGGATTGTACGGAGAAAAAATCGAAAAAAATGAAAAATCTCCCATTCAAAGAAAATTCCAAATTCATTTCCCCAATTACACCATATCTTCCTTAGCACGTACCTTATCCTCCCACAAAATATTGTGAGTATAGTTGGTGGTAATAAGTTACATGTCAAAAAAGGGTGTGAGCTAGGTATAGGAGATACAACCAACAAAAATGTTCACACTACAAAAAACAATAAAACAAAATGAATAATACCTCCCACTCACAGCAGCACCCACAAGATTCTCACCAAATTCCCCGAACTAGAATCTAAAAACACGGACAATCATTTGCATGATGAGGCCCAGAGAGGGCAGAAACATAAACTTGTTTACGTAGCCAATCCATATCTATTCTAAAACAACTTGACTTTCGAGTTATAAACTTAAATGCATAGAGTGCTTCTCTATGAAATAAATCCATCACATATCAGACGTTGCTTTATATTATGCTATGTTGCTAACCTGGTGTGAACCATCTATCTATCTATCTATCTATCTATCTATCTATCTATCTATATATATATATATATATATATATATATATATATATATATATATATATATATTCTGACTATCGACATCATAAATAGAACAAACTCATCATAAATACAATAAATCAAGAGACATTTTTCCTGGGAAATATTCATATATATATATATATATATATATATATATATATATATATATATATATATATATATATATGTGTGTGTGTGTGTGTGTGTGTGTGTGTGATTATTATAAATTGCGTTATATTATACAGAAACTCCTATTTCAAATGATCTCCAGTGATTACATGATTGATGTATTACTCGGCCTAGACAACGTAAATAGAATAAACAATTGAGGAAAATGTGAAAATATGTGTGTACATATGTGCGAGTATGTCTAAGCATGCAATTGTGTGTGTGTGTATGTATGTGTTCAGATTCCCTTTATACACACAAGGAACCGTCAAGTCGTGGTATTAAGCAAATATTTTGTGCAATTTTCCCCCTTCTGACTGTCTTTTATAGACGATAATGCATTCTCATTCATTTATTCTTCCATGCTAGAGATAGTTCTCTCTTCCGTGACAGATAAGGAGATGCCTTTTTCATCAAATTATTCTTCATCTATTGTCCACTCATGATAGACTCCATATTCAGGGGAGTGTATGTTAGAACGGGCAGGAGCAAGTAATAATGCCATTCCACGCCAAACCACGAACGCCCCCCCCCCCATCGACCATGAAACAAGTGGTATCTGCGTGTTATGCACGATAGTCCATCTTACCTTTGTTTCCATAAAGCAAACAGTACCTGCATCAAATGATTTGATGTTTAACGCTGACCATCAGATACAAACGATATTGAACGCACATTTTTTCTCGTTTCTCACGGTCTTCTTCTTCTCATTAATTAATTTATTTATTTGTTTTTTGTTTGTTTATCGCATCTTTTTCATTCAGAGTCTTTCGCTATTATAGTATTAGGGTCAATGACGATTGATTTTGCAAACATGAAATCGATATTCGATCACAACAGAGATGCTATCACGTAAAGGAGGCGTTGGCAAACAAGAGAGTCAGTATATTCTTCTGTCAATATTATTGTCATGAAGATTTGTCTTGGATCGATCTAGGTTTTATCTTCCTTAATAACGCCTGAACAGAGACGATGCTGACGGGGTAGAGGCTATTTGAGAATAGGTCTCTAATCGTGCAGTGTGGGGGGGCGTGCAAAAGACTTTACATCTGAACTATGAAATGTGTTTTTGTCTCTTATTGGTGTCTTTTGTCTTCGTAGTCTTCCTTGCTTCTCAACCTGATTCCTAAAAGTTAACCCATTCTGTACTATATCGTTATTTGCCAGTGTCGATCTTTTTCGTCAACGTATCTGCCTCTCATGTTGGGGGTAATGAATAAGAAAATTGGAAACAAGGGCGATCAATGAAGTTATTTCTCTCACCTTTTGTTCGGTAATGATCACTGAGAGAGTCCGCTTTTTCATAAAACGAGCACGAATGCTACCGGGCACCAAGTAGAGACCAATTTAGCATAAACTTGTATTGCAAATCGGGTCCCCAACGAAAATTTATCTGGGTTGGGGTAAAAGAATGATTTTTTCTGTACATAATAAGGAGTAAAGGTTCAAATTGTCAGCCCTCTATTTCAATTGATGCTGCCTGTACACGCGACCCACACATACCTAGCCAGCTAGATCAACTTAAAAACTGAAAAAAAAACCCATGTTGACAGTTTAAAGTGACGTCGTTTGTAATTCATCGAAATTACTCAGTCTTTCATTCTACGACCATCAGTGAACAGCGATGATCAGAATTTGAAAAAAAAAAAATACTCTCAGCGAGAATCAAACTCGCTTTCCTTTTACTTCAAGAATCATGTCTACGTACGACAGCGGCTCAACTGCTTGAGCCACAAAAGACAACAGTGCAATTGATAAAATCCAACTTCATAGACCTATCTCTGATTCCCCTGAACGCTTTGTCCTGTCACAATTGATGTTTTGTTTTCAAACACGATTAGTATCAGTTGCAATATTATCTTTGATTTGCATTATCATTTGATGAATTTCTACTAATATTTCTCTCAACCCAGATTTTTGATGCTTTCATTCCAAACTTCTCAGACTCCCATTCTACAGTTGTTGGTAAACAGCGCAGATTGGGAATAAAGAATAAGAAGGCTCAAAATCCTAAGAGACCAATCTTACTATAATGGCCGCTCTACAATGAGTCATGAGAGTCAACTGTGAAGTCATTCTCGCTATAGATTTTATCAAACTTAAAGAATGAAGTTAACTTCATTTTTCAACCATAGCAAGAACAAATCAATCTTCACTAAAGAGGTGTAAACCAATGAGTAAAATTTACATTCACCACTTTAATTTTCACTCACGACCAACTGATTGCTAGGAGGCTGTCTTACTGACTGAGCTAAATTGATACGTCTTATTAATTAGTAAAAATTATTATACAGATACGCACAGTCTTATTTCATTCAAATAAATACGTTTACACACCGAAATACACTTCAAATTATTTTTAGATTTAATATATCTACAATAAAAGTTACAGTAATTATCTCAGAGTTTGTCCCTGCAGCAGCCAGGTTTGTATTCTTGGTGGCATTTAGTGTAGAGTGATAGCAAGATTATCTTGCAAATCAATTCGCTTGAATAAGTTCGATCCTCGCTGGATGACCCGGTACTATGATCTCATACTCATGATGATGATGATCATGATCATCATCAGTAGCTTTTTAGCGTCCGTCGTTGGACAGAGACCCTCCCCAAGATTTGCCTGACCTCTCTATCGTGAGCATTGTGGAGCCAATAATTTCTGAACTTAAGTGGTCAGAAAAGAAGCTTCGTAGACCATAACTACTGAAATGAGTTCGTAACTCACACGTATACAAAGTGAAAAGAAGTATTTGGATACTTACAAAATATTCATTTGGTATACTTCCAATGTTCTCATTTACTTTAAATTTACACAGGCGATGTATTTTGATATATAACCAACAATGATTAGGAAGAAATCCACATTTCCAAACATACGATGCCGAATAGATCATAGACAGGAATAATGAATGAAATAAGTATTCAGCCTCATTGATTTCATCTTTTGATACTTAGTTGCAGAGTCGTAGTTCTCGAATACTGCTCGAAGACATTTTTTGTAACCCTTGACAAGCCTTTCGTAACGTTCTTTCGAAATCATGGCCCACACTTCCATTCAAACGACCTCCAGATCATTAATATCTCTGGGGTCCCTCTGGTGAATTCGATATTTCAAGCTCTGCCATTGATTTTCAATTGAATTCAAGACATGAGATTACCAAAGCCACTGAAGCACTGTAGATTGTTTTAAGCAAACCATTCGCAAAGTTAGTTAAGGGTTGAATCAAAATCCTCTCTAAGGTCAAATTAAAACACAAAAGCGATCGAAATCTAAAACACTCCGATACATCGCCCAAATCATGGTTCCTTCAATCACGTGATATGCCCCCATATCGTTGAGAGAGAAACAACTCCAAACTGTGATACTCCCTTCTAAATGTTTTTCTGTGGGTGGTGTTTTCCGATCATAGGCACGTTCATCTTCTCTTTCTCCATTCATGGCGAGCTAGGTTGTGGCTAAAAAGTTTTGTTTCGTCTGGCCGAAGAATGTTCTTACAAAAATAATTAGGCTTCCCTTAATGCTCACGAGCAAACCTCGTCCGAGAATACCGGTGCCTTTTTTCAACAAAGGTGTTTTCCGTGGTGTATCGGACTTCAAACCACAAAACTTTTATTTAATCCAACCGTTCCCGGCGCTCCATCGGTTGTTGCACAGACTAAGGTCTGTAGGACTCTTTGTCAACGCTTCAGAAATGTTTGCTTTTGTGTAATGCTCTTCGTAGGTACTAGTTGAAGGAACCCCACGGAAATATCAAAGGCTCCTGTTGCTCTGCTCATAAATATCGCAAGCTGGTGATGTCTTTAGCACTTTATTGTCATCGAGTGCGATTGAAAAGAACTGTGAATTTTGGTAGTCTGTTGGCATTTCCTCTATTCACGGTGTCAGTATTTTTTTTGTTGTTGTTTTTTTTTTCTACAGATAGGCTGACATTTGAAAATAAAACCCATTTTTTGCGGGGTTGGGTCAAAGGTCTATAACTTTCAAACATTCATCCACCGAATCCCCGTCACTTGATGGGATTCAATTTTTATTGATATCAACTTAGCAGCCATATGTATTGCTTTCGACTTCAACTCTTTTTTTCTTGAAAACCAAACTTTTTTTCAAGGCGCACTGAATCGGAAGCATTTATCGGCTACCTTCGCATAAACTCAATTCGTGACAATATACAGATCTTAATTGTCCAACCAAATCCATAATTTTAGAGATTAGATTATGAACCTTAAGTGTAAACATTTTTGGCTGGTAGCACTGATTCTAATTCTATAGATCCTTCATTTAGAAAATGAACGATATTACAACTCTTTAAATGAGGGGTTGTAATTCCGGACAGCCAGTTCCAAAATATCGGCCATTTGGAGTTTCAGGGTTTTAAGGATTTCAAAAATTATTTAGAATAAAATTATTCAAGCTACCAGTTGAGTTGTCTGATTTAACGGGAGTATTGTGGTGTTTTTGTTTGTAACGAATAACAGAGATTTCTTCCTTGTCTCTCGTCTCTAATCGCTACACGGAAACATTCCCCCCCTCTTTGAAGGTGGGCGTGTTTCAGTATTACAAACCGTAGAATCGGAAATTCCTTAAACTTCCATACTTTAGTGGGTCAATTGAAGGAGTAGGCTAGATTTAGCTCCCTATTCGGTCGTTTCAGTTTCTAAACTTCTTTAATTCCTTCAATTTCGGATGCTTTGAACCATGGAGCCGCTTGATGTTGAATTCCTTATTCACAGATACATTTCCACGGCAAATTAAGCATATATGATACGATATGTAGAAAGTATTTTTCTGCTCAAGTGGATTGAAACACGACACTCAGCATGTACTTCCCTACGTTTTGTCGCCATTGAGGTTCTCTGAGCGAAAATATGAAGTATTACTGTTACCATCAGCATCAGACTTTTAATGTCCGTCGTTGGACATAGAACTTCCAAGATTCGCCAGACCTCAATCGCAGGTGTCGCGTCAGTAATATCCCCTGAACCTGCCTAAATCACCACGCCATCTTGTTTTTTCACCGGCCATAGTTTCGCATAAGATCTCCAGGGATCAACGTTATTAGTTGTGATGTCCAGCGGTTGTCAAACATTCTTGCATCATGGCCTTAATCAACTCAACTTCTCGATCACCTATATAAAAATACAACACAAATAATACCTCCTCCTGCTTCCTTATTGATTATTTACGCTATATAGGGTTTCATTTAATCAAAAGAGTATCCCTACTCCTTCAAAAGTAAAATGTTCCCTGCCACGCTGGCGACGTCCGAGCGCGAATTCCATGTCCAAATGAGAATGAGTGCAGCACTCACACAAATTGTACAATGCTTTATTCTTAATCAACAATTTTAACATGCAAACAACTGAACATTCCATTAAGTATTTTGGCTTTCAATCATAGGCATATGAGCCAGGGGGTGGCAAAACATTCATATCAAAACCGTTAAATTTCGGGAAAATCAAGCCCTCTGTCTCCACTCTCAACCACGGAGTTCCCATACGCCTACGTATTTTGTTGTTATACAGAGAATAAGTCTGCAATGTTTATTTCTTACACTGTAAAAAAAGTTACGAATCACTCTGATTTTAATTGAATTTACGATATATTATCCTAATGGATGCCAAAGCGAAGAAAATAATTCCTCGCTGTTGAACTATGAATCTAAACTAATATGACGCTAGTAAAAAATACAAAAAGTCCACGCATACAAACTCATCATTGAGTGGAATCTAAATAACAGTGATACAGTGCTAGAACGGTACTTGATTTACAAAACAACCGTTGGCAGTAACTGATTGAGGCTTTTTTTTTTTCAAGGTTTACAAAGCAAGGACGGCAATGGATGGATTCTAATTTTCTCATTTTCCAAGAAACCCCGGAAAGTTAAATATCATTTTGAAGGCTATAAGATATTGATCTTATTTACCGCAAAATTATAGGAATATAATGGTCATATGACCTTATCATCTATTCAAAATGGCCACGAAATCTCAAGCGTATGTACACCTGACTGAGCCGTTGCAACTAGCTTCGAGCCCAACGAACGGCAAATTACCACACCAGACACAAAGCAAGTTTGTTGCTGTTGCATGTATGTTTTAAGCACGCTAATCACGTTCTATTTGTTACTGGGGTTGACTGAGTTTATTTACTTGCCTCCCTACGACTGCAAATGTGACAGTAAGTCGAAACCTATGGTCAAGTTTTAGGTGGGGCTCTGTACGCGATCGTGCAATCATAGGGTGCAAGAGTCACCAAGTCCCAGCGACTGATGTCACGAGGACATTAGGGCAAGCTTGACAAGGTTCATTGAATGAATCCTTTGCAAGCTCTCGAGGCAAGTCCAGAGCATGCTGGACAAGGATTTTAGGATCAGGAGAAATCACAGACAGTGTTGACAGAAGGCTTCAAAGTGCAGATATTACGTTTTGATCTTAATCAAAAGGCCGGGAGAGGTAAATGAACTGTTTTTTTATACTTAATACTCCCATGCCCCGAGGACAGGGGCCACGTTACTTCATTCAGCCAATCTAATAGCCAGAGATGATCCAAAACTTTGATAAGAAACTGGTATGAACTGTTTTTTAAGTTCCAACCGCATTAATTTTCCGTTCAACACTTTCGTTGCAAGGTCTAATTTTACAGGAACCTTCCTACGACGGGTGGCATTCAGATACGATATGATATGGACTGCAGGCCGGGTGGGGGACGGGATTCCACTATGTCGTAGACCAATTGCAAGTGTAGTGAGTTCATTCACCAAAGGGAGCCAATAATTAGAGCCCTCTGCCAGGCTAACCTGGGCTTAGTAAATACGCACATATGATTGGTCATATAGTTATAGGAGAGTGGTTTGACCAAGTACTGAATCATCCACTCTTTCCGTCACTATCATGTCATGCAACTGATGAGACATTATGTCAAGATATCTGGCAGTTAACAGTAAAAAGCACAGGGACAGGTAGATTCATATCCAAAATACTTGAAGCGGAATCCGAATCCTTCGTTTATTCATTTTCCATAACAATAAATGACACAAAACCCTTCACCTGTCATACACATTAATTGAAAAAACACTGACTAAAACTTTTCAATTGTAATTTATTTTTAAATAATAATTGTATATCAAATTTTTTTTTGAATATTACAGTATGGAGGCCAAAGTAAAAACAAGAAAACAAAAAAACAAACAAAAATGCAACAAGGTTTTTTTTTCTTCAGAAGTAGGGGACAATACAAAACCTTTTTTAACAGTCAAAATTACGAGACAATTCTCTAAATTTGTTATACTATCATTGTTGCATACATTGTATGGGATAATTATCATTATTGATATCATTATTTTATCATTATTAATTGTATTATTAGTTGTATACTATTGTTAGTAGTGGTGTGGTTGGTATGTTGTTGTTGTTATAGTGTTCATAGTACCTCAAGAAACTAAATTTTTATTTTCTATTAGTAGGAGTGATTTTTTATATCTAAATAGTGAAAAAAAGGGGTAATATTAGATGAAAGTTTTTGTTTTCAAGACAAATCTTTCCACTCCCAGAGAATAAGACAATTAAAAAAACAAAAGGAAAAGAGGGTAAATAACTTACTACTTAGAAAAAGTTAGAAAAATAAAATTTATAAAAAACAAAAGAAAAAGGATAGTCTATAGTTTCAAGAAAGTTCATAAATATTCAAAGACCTTTCTAGAGGATTCAAATCCTTGCTGCTTGCGTTGTTGACATAAAGTTTCGGATGATCCCCTCCATGGCCTTCTTACCACGGCGGGAAAAATTTATCATCCAAATCCATCACTATAAGCATTGCTATCATTGAAGGAAAATTCAGAGTATATACCTGAAGAAGGCTGTAGAATG
>OY735243.1:15164853-15184853 GCA_963457665.1 Thysanoteuthis rhombus
AATATATATATATATACTTGCATTTATATACATATGTATATATGTATATACATATATATATATATATATATACATACATATATATTTATATATATATATATATATATATATATACATATATAATTATATTCATGTATATATATATATATATATATTTATATATATACGCATATATATATACATATATATATATATATACACATATATATATATACATATATAAATATATATATATATATATATATATATATATATATATATATATGTATATATATATATATATACATGCAAGTTTTGTAGCAAAAATTAAATGAAATAAAATAAAAACTCTACTCAGAAAGGGTGTACAACAAATTTTCAGAATATATCCACTGCATGTAAAAATCGAGACAAGATGTATAATAAAAATGCCCAATCATCCTAGAAAATGATACAGTGAAATTCATATCAATGCATGTACTTATGTCACACAGGTGTTCAGTGAAGTTTTTTGTTTTATACGAAAAGGTTTACATATTATTAATTTTTTTTCCAACAGACAAAAAATACAAAGTTATCAATAAACAATTCAAGCAAAAAAGGTTGTAGAAATGAATAATTCAAGACAAAATTCAAATCTTAAAAAAGCTGACTAATGAAACTGGAAAATGAAACTTTAAGAAATGGAAAAACCCAACCAGCATAGTCTTAAAACTATTCGACAAACAAATGAGACCATATGTTCTGTATTAAAAATACAAATAAAAAACTGATAAATAAAACCAAATTAGAAATTTTTACAAAAATTCCATTCATCAGCTACTTAAAAAATTTAGATTCAGTCAGATTTAGTTTATGTCATTTGAAGTACTATATATTTCAGCAGATGAGCTAACTTTCCGATAAGACAAGGCCCCAATTTAAGTCTGAATTTAAGTAACTGGCCAATCAGACAACTACGTTTTGGGTTCTTTTTTGGATTCTTCAAGAATTGTCTTAAATGCTGGAATATACGGAGGATATAAAATTTTAGATAAATAACAAAAAGAAAGATTGCCTGTTCGGAATAGAGAGATGGATATTTTGTTTGTTTAGGGAGCACATATATAAAGTAAGTAAAAGGTTCTGGCAAGTGAAGATATTTTTCAGGGGTAGCTGCAAAATAAAATATCTTGATTTTATTTTATATTTCATTAGATGAAGAATTGTCAACCATTTTTAATTTGTTTTCACCAGTATTTCTTTCATCTAAATTTCAGTTACTTTTCATCTGGTAGTATTAGTAGTAATATTATCTTGATATATTGTTTATTCAATGAGGATGTCAACAATTATCAATTTTTACTATATTTTCATTCATCTTAGCTTTAGTTGCTTTATATTACAACCACTTAGGCTGTCAGTTTACGGCCTTGAGTAAACAGTACTGATCAGAAATAAAATTCTCGATGAGGCTTGATCTCACATTGCGTTGGAGAAGCCTGGTTATTCGTATCTCAGCTTGAGCAGAAAGAAATGTTATTGCTGGCATTAATTCTGATCCTTGCTATTTAAACACTGCTGTAAATTGGCAGCTTGAATAGATATGAGAGAAAACAACTAAAATAAAGATGAAAGACATTCTAGTCTAAAAAGCAGGTCTGGTTAGTCATTCAATGGAAACAGTCATATGACCAATATTTTTTTTGACAATATGCTTTGTTGGGGATGATCAATCAAAACATGGGAAAAAAGTATGATCAATGAAGAAAGTTACTTTTCCCACATTATGTTGGGTAGTGATCAATAAAAAAGTTCAAATTAAAAAAACAAACAAGTACAAATGCTGACGGACACCAAGTAAAAGACCAATTTTGCATGCACTTACATTGTTAAATTGAAACCCCTTATTTGGGGGGGGGGGGGGATTTTGAAAAAAAAATAACAACTTTTTTTTCATGGCATAATAGGGAGTAAATGTTTAAATTTTGCACCCTCTTGTTCCATAAGTGCAGCCTGTATGCGTGATGCATATATACACAATCAGCTAGCCAGACCAACTTGGAATCAGAAAATGTCGATAGCTTTGGGGATAGTTTTCGTCGAAAGTTTCTGAATAATAACAGCAATTTTCAAGATTATAGACTAAAATCAAAATACCAATTGGAAAGGGAGTTCAAAGGTCGAATTAAGGATACCTATCTTCTTAATTCTGTTTTAGGGAGATGCAAGTGGCATAGCAGTTAACAGCATGGAGATTGGGATGAGCAAGTGGAGTTCAAACTCCAGCTGATTCAGTTAGCATTCATTTCACACAAAAGCCCACGGGAAAGACATATATCCATCTCCCCTACTAACACATTATGGACCAGTGTGGCAGACTAAGGCCCATCATCTCTATGATTTACACTTTTGGAAGGCCTATGTCCCATAACAGACCTAAGAAAAGCTGATAAAAAAAGAGATTGTTTTGAATGATTAGAGGTTGACAACAGTTGGAGGAGATATCTTTCAATAAGTCTCTCTTTCTCTCTCACTGATTCAATATGGAAGATGCTCATTTATCAATGCAATTTTTAAATTTTGGAGAGGTATTACAATAAATAAGCCAGAAAATCAGACCATAGATGCACTAGTTCAATCTTTAGAGCCTTTAGAAGTCCCTTTCTCTAGAAGCTCATTCCTATCAAAAAATGCCCACCCTTGACAGTTCTTTACTCTGGAAGCATTTTCATTTAACAGCACCTTCCTTTAAAATTTTGTTTCATTATATTAGGCGGTCAGTAATTCAAAGGAGCTAAATATACCAAAAAGGAGCTAGATCTAACTCCAAAAGAGCTAAATTGGTCAATTATGTTTTGATATTTCAGTCAGTAATGGCAATTAGTACTAAAGATGCTCATATATCCAGAAATTAAAATGAAGGCAAATATTAAGCCAAATTTAAGCCATACGTATAATAATTACCAATGTGTAAATGTCTTCTGTTAAACTAATGTCATAGCAAAATACAATTTAATTCATGCGACTGACATGTTCGTCTTCTATGTTCTGATCTTGTTATAATAAAATGTCACTTGAGCAATGCCAAATACGAGCCTTTCACTCTCATAGAAGGAGTGGGAGGGAATGCATTGGGGAAATGGTGTGAGAAGTTTGTTATGTCAGCTTTTCAGATTGTCAGTCAGTGATAACAATAGCTGATATAGTGGCTAGAGTACCTAAAAACCAGTGATTAAATTTTTACATTGATATTTTTTATTCATCTATATGTTTTAGTTGCACTGAGAATATAACTTTTCAAGAATCCTATGTATTTACTGCTTCTTTCCATTATTCTTCAATTGTGATCATCTTTTAGGAATGAAGCTTCATATATATCTACATATATATATATATATATATATATATATACATATATATATATGTATACATATATATATATGTATATATATATATATATATATATGTATATATATATGTATATATATATATATATATATATGTATATATATATGTATATATATATATATATATATGTATATATATATGTATATATATATATATATATATATGTATATATATATGTATATATATATATATATATATATATATATATATGTATATATATATATATATATATATATATATATATATATATATATATATATATATATATACATATACATATATATACATATATATATATCATGTAAGATAAGCGTTTTACAACCCTGGGCACCAACTTTCAGTTTTCCCCGGGGGGATCTCGAATCCCAAAACATAAAATATATTGGAGCTGTTCTAATTAATTGCATCGAAACATGTGTAATCAGTAATAGGAACAGAAATTTAATTGAATTAAAAAAATCAACATGTTACACAAATTAACAAAACATGATTATAGATAACAGAAATTAATGATTCCTACAAAAAATTACTTGAAGCAAGATTTAAATTGAAGAATAACAATGAGTCTTGTGGAAGAATATACGTTTGTTTATAATATACCTAGCCTAGATGATGAAATATAACACAATTAAAACTTTGATTTATTTACTAAGCCAAGTTTGTCAAAAGGCCAATCTACAGAGCACCTAGAGAGAATCAAAAATTTCTGATGCACTGTGATAACATTCACAAATATATATATATATATATATATATATATATATATATATATATATATGAGGCCCAGAGAGGGCTGAAAGATGAGTTAGTTTGTGTAGCGAATCCACAACCTACTATTTATTTCCAGCTCTACTCTAAAATAACTCAACTCCTTGATTAAAATGTTGTATGTATCGAGCACTCAATGAAGTAAATCCAATACATTTCAGGAGTGGCTTTATATTATTGATATATGATTATATTATATTATTTTTTACTGCTAGCCAGATCTGTATGACATATACTGTGTATATAAATATATATATATGTACATATATATATATATATATATATATATATATATATATATATATGTATATATATATATACATTATTATTATCAAGAAATGGATGCATACTCCAACCGTACAATTACATTTATCTTATAGTGTCATGTATTTATTCTCATTGACTATGATATCATTGTTATTAATACCATGTTCTTGTCCATACAGTCAATTGCTTTTCATCATCAAAAAAAATGCTCCATTAAGATAAAAAGATTAGAAAAGGATTGAGACAAGGGAAAACAATTTCAGGTAAAATTTACAGTGAGCCTTGAAAGCGCCTTTCTGAAAAATAACTGAGGAAAATAGAAGTACACAGACGGAAAATATTTGAACCATTTGAGATTTGCAGGTAACATCGCAGTTGTATCAGAAACATCAGATGAGTTACAAAACATATTAAGTAGGGAAAGCCAAAGAATAAGGTCAAAGACTGAAGTAATGTTCAGCCATAAAAAGTACCAAAAATCTATAAGAATAGAGGACAGAGACTTATTGATTGAGGAATGCATTTACCTAAATCAGGTGTTGAAGTTAGAGAGAGAGATCGTGAAAGTTGAATTAAACAATGTATAGTGATTTATTAGAAAGCATTTAGTAAATAATAGAGACATAGTGAAAAACACCTTGTCAATGTGCTTAAAAACGTACAATGAATGCATAACACCAGCTTTGATTTAAAAATGTGAAGCAAAGAAACTGGCAAAACAACTTGTAATCAGAATCAGAACTGCACAGGGAGAAATGGAAAGAGTAATGTTAGGAATAAAACTAAGATATAGAAAGAGAACCACATGGATCTGAGAGTGGACCAATGTAAAAGATATCATACAAGTAATTAAAAAATAAAAATAGATATGGGTTGGTTATTCATCAAGAAAGAAGGACAACGAATGGAGCAACATTTAACTGATTGGTGCCTAAGATACAGCAAATGCAGTAGGGAAAGACTAGACGTAAGATTGAAGCGTGAGTTTGAAAGTGCTGGTAAGACATGGCAGAGGTTAGTGCTATCATGGTCGTCATGGAAGGGGATGGGAAAAGCCTTTGACCTGCAGTAGACTTTTGATGGCTGCCACTGCTGATTTTAATATGTACATATATATATATATATATTTATATATATATATATATATATATATATATATTTATATAATACAGAAAAGTACTAGTATTCCACAAGAGGGGTCGAATAAATGAAAGAAACAAGTAAGGAGCCAAGAAAAACCACACTTGATGGAGATTATTTTCGATTCAATATCTTAGATATTTTGTGAGAAAAAAGGTTTGTGTTCATAGTTGTAATTCTCAGCTCAGAAAAGATTTCTCTGGCCGATTTCAATGAATTTATCATGGGAGAAAAATTGATTTTATATATATATACATATATATATTTGGTTAGTCTTTTCTTCATCTCATTACGGTTGCCTTTTTATCACAACTCCAAACATGAATGAGAAATAATGAATAAGCTTCCTCTGAGATTTGAACCCGATATCCATTTTTTCATTCTTTATTTCTATTTAATGCTGCTTCTATAACAGTCATGATGTATCAACCTGAGAGTTGCAATAAATGAACGAAAAAAAGAGCAACAAAAATAAGATGAAAGGAAAATAGCCAAAAATTTCCAATAATGACAATGCTTCATTATAGAAATTCAAAAGGGTCTACAATCAATGCATCCTCCCGATAGTCACCTATGGAGCTGAAACATGGAACCTAACCTGAAGACTGGCCTTCAAACTGAGAATTATGCTATGTGCACAGGAAAGAATCACGCTTGATATCACATAGAGAAATCACAAGACTGCACAGCATCTGTGAAAAAACAGGAGTCAGAGATTTGATAGAATCCATTACAAAACTAGAATGGCAATGGGCTGGTCATGTTTCAAGAATTTTTATTATTATTGTCCACATGGACACATAGTGTAGTGGTTACAGAATCAGACAAGCAAGTAATCTGATGGTTCTAGGTTCAATCCCAGTGTGAGACAATAATTATTCTACTAATGCTAAGAGGGGAGTGTGGTCAATATACCCCCGTTGGTTAAATGAAGGGTTTGGTTCGTTACTTCCCCCCTACCAAATGATACCTGATGAAGGCCGTAGAGTACAACAGCCGAAATGTTGTATGAAAAACAACCAAGATGAGGATAGTCCGAATGATAATAGAAATAGGTTATTCTTTATTTCCAATCGTTCAGTGTTGTAGATTGACAGCCCAAGTTGTGTTGTACCGGAAAACAATTTTGAATTAAAGAAAATAGAAGTCAAAATTAACAATAATGGAATTACATTGAGTTCTTCCAAATTGTAAGACATTTTGTAAAAAATTCAATTAGATCTCATTCACCTGTTTGAAAGTGCTCCGCACTCACCATCACAAAAGTATCAAGAGGTTTTACTTTACTTAAAGAGTAAGGATAAAAATCTGAATTCTGAACAAATGAGAGAGAGAGAGCGAGGGAGAGGGGATATTTATTAGGCTCTAGGATATCTAAAAATTTCATAATGAACAACTGTCTGAGTCTACAGGTCATAGAAGTGTCTCATTGATGCTATTGTTACGAAACTTGAAATCTTAGCAACTTGGAGTGAAAAAATGATGAATATTAGAAAATGAATTCAATGTCTCCTTCATTAGGATTAAAAATCCCATTTTTTTTTTGTATAATTCAATCTTTTTTGAAGATGGGGTGTAGAAAAAGTTTTTTTTAATCTAAAAGAAACTCTACTTTCACAATAAAATTACTAGTCAAACCTAAAAAGTCTGAAAGTCTTCATAGCTTGTTTGAACAAAAATATAGAAATGCAATAAGTTTTTGGTTTCAAGACAGAAAGGTCTGTTGCCAGTGACGGAAATATGTTTCTAAGAAACAAGGCTTATTGTAATGTCTCCATAGATAGACATTAAATGTATAAAAAACCCTAGAAATTGACAATAGGTATGTGCCCTACCCTTGCAAACCACCCCATTTCTGCTAATGTCTGATACTGTTTTCAGTTCATTGTTTTTTTTCGGCAATTCTTGGCAAACTGTACATTGTATCTCATCCATATTGCCAATTCCCTTTCATTCTTCATGAGTTAACTCTTCAGGCTACTATTCTTTACTATTCGAACACGTCTTAATATTTATGAAGAATCTTTGTCTTAAGTATCCACTACCAATTCATATTGTTGGCTGGTTACTCTTCTGACAAATAGAAGCAGGTTTTCATTATTTCATGGTGAAGCATCATTGTAATTTTATCAACCGTGAAACAGATTTTAACACAATAAGTAGGAAGGGTTTGGGGATTGACAAAATGAAGAAACAAGGTATAGAGATAATAAAATGATGTACCGTTGAGAAAGAAGTACCGTTGTTTCAATCCCACAAATTATTGGTACGTCTAAATATGGTGCACTTTGATATCTCTCCTTGAACAGGAAATCTAGAACAGTTTTAAAAATAACTTAGATAAGTTTAGAGAGTATGGAAAGAGCTTGACAAGGACATTTTGGGAATCTGTCTGATGGGCTTTTCAAGGGAGTCTGATCTGTGAATCGTGTTGAGTTGTAGATGTTTGTATTTATGTACATTGAATAGTTTCCTTTATGAATTTTGTATTTGTTTTGGAGTTGATGTGCAAATATTGTGTTTAGTTGGAGATCCTCAAAGAGGCATAATAAAATGATAAAATGAATAAACAAATGGCTTTTTCACCTCTGGTTTAGGGAGATGCTGTCTTTATTCTTTGTCATCCAAATATCAACTATTTAACTAAGAATTTTTAAATTGTATGGAGGAAAAAGAAACTTGCATGTACACATTGATCTTTTAAGATAAATGGATGCAATATATATATATATATATATATATACATATATATATATATATATATATATATATATATATATATATATACATATATATATATGTATATATATATTTTGTTCTAGAGTCTATTGTATAACTTTCTCTCACTCTTTATAAGACTATTCTGGCTTCTTTTCTCAATATCCCACTTTTAGAAATATCTAAGATTTCTTGTTTCAATAAGTTCTTTGGTCATCTGTTTTTCAATTTACTACTAGCTATATTATTCTTTCCTCACCCCTAGCAAAAAAAGTATACAAAAAAACCTTTGTTATCCGAACATGAATTATACGAATTTCAGTATGTCCAAACAAGATTTCAAGGTGTCCAATATGGCTTCCTTTGTTGTGATAAGATCAGTTATCAGAACAAAATACTCCCCACCTGTCTCGTTCAGATCATCAAGGTTTCTCTGCATATTTTTCTAATTTGCTTAATACTATTTTTTTACAAATTAGTCTTAGTATATCTAGAAAAAGAGGCAAATAAAAATATAGATAAATGAATGCTTAAATTAAAATCTAAAAAGTAAAGAGTTAAAAAAAGTTGTTTTGCAGTTCCTAGATAATTAATACTGCTAATAAATATCATAAAATAAAATAATCAGTACAATATAATACAATATAATATAGTACTACCTCTGTTCCATATCAGTTGGTACATTTGCGAATAAAAAAATTACTACTAAATGCAATGACTACTATGGGACAGAGATAGTATAATAATATGATGTATAATTGTTATATTTAAAAGATGGAAATAAGGAAAATAAAAATTTTAGACAGTGTTCAATTTTTTTTAAGAAAATGTTTTTATTCTGTTTTGTTACTAGTGTTTTTTCTTTGTAAAACTGGCTGTTAGTGAAACTAACGAATACTAGATGGTGCAAAATGAAATGACTGTTTTGATTCTCTTAAACCATTTTCATTGTTTTTTTTATGTATGTTTTTTTTTCTTTGTAAGTGTGTTTTTTAAATTTTTTCCCTGTGACAGAAGTTTTGTAAATGAAATTCATGGAAACCACTCATACCATACCTAGACAGTTATTGCTAGTTAAATTATTGTCGATCGAGGCTGTAGCAATAAGTTTTGTCCCTTTTTTAGCGTGTTTATTTCAACGATTTTTTAAAAGAAAACCAAACAAAAAAGCAGTAGTCTGAAAGAATCAAAACAGTCATTTCTTTTTGCACTACCCTGTATCAAATCCCTTGAGAATAACTAAAGCTAGTAGAAAAATAAACCAGAAGTCAGAGGCGTAGCAAGGATAGGGGTATGAATGGCTAGTCATTCCCCTCTCCACTGGGCACAGGTGTGGAGAGGTGCAAAAATTTCCTCTGGCCTCCAATGCTGCTTAATTATAGATTATGCCCTCCCCTAGGATATAGCGCATCTGACTCCTCGTGCACTGTCTTTGCCCCTGGGTGTTGAGAACCTTTGCTACGCCACTGCTAGAAGTAAGAAAAAGAATGAGTCAAGATAGGAGCAAAACTGTATAGAACACAAAAAAAGAAGCACATTTTTTACAATGTTTGTCAACAAAGGGAACTTGGTTTCGGAAAAAGGTTTAACATCACAATACTGACATTTAAAAGTAAAAATGTTCATTTGATTCGTCTTATTCTTTTAATTCATTCATTTCTGTATTCAAAAATAACAAGGAGCAAAAATATGAAACAATGGAAAAAAGATAATTCAAAAAGGATGAAAAATTAACCCATTTATGCCTAAAGTCAGATTTCAGTATAATTAGAAATATGAGGTGAATGAAAGCATATTAGCATGGTATTGCAAATTTATATGTAAAAAAAAAACTAAACACAAGAATTTTCATTATCTTGATATTTTTCACATGATCTGTTTTCTTTCAGAAGTGTATTTTTTGTGGAAATATTCCAGGTGGATTAAATATAAGCCTGTAGGCATATATGGGTTAAAAAAATGTCAACAATCAGTATGAATAATGTTGTTCAAAATTAAGTTTCATTTTTCAAGTTCAAACAAAAAAATAAAAATATTATCCTTATTATTACTTCATCATGATTAATTTTATTATCATCCATCTTTATAAATCTTTGTAAAGTAGGTAGTAGGTATTAAAGTAGGTAATAGGTATTGAAAGAAATATAGTTGCAAATCTTTGATAGATAGATTTTTATGTCTTTAAATAGTCTGAACTTACTTTTTCTTGAATATTTGTGTATCATAACATCTTTTTGTTGCGGATTTTATATGATTAGATTATTCACTATATCTTCAGCGTATCACATTGAGCCAACCAATCACAAACAAAATCTTGCATTCCAAGGGAAATTATGAATCACCACCCATAAATGCTGTGTTGGGAGTAATCAATTGAAAAGTTGGAAAAAGGGGCGATCAATGAATTAGTTACATCTTTTGCTTTTTGTTCAGTGATGATCGCTAAAAAAGTCTGAAATTTAAAAAAAAAACAAGTGGATACAAACTTGTGACCAATTTGGCAAGAGCTTGAATTTTTTTGAACCCCCACAAAAAGCCTATTTTGGAGGGGAATTAAAGGAAAAACAAACAAAACAAATTTTTTTTCCTATGCATTGAGAGGAGTGTGTCTGTGCAAAATTTTGAATTTCTACACAAAACGGTAAGGGCTGGGTGGAGTCCGGATAGATAGATAGATAGATAGATAGATATAAATGGCAGAACACATGAATAACTCGAACCCAGCAACAGTGATTAAACCATTCTGTTGTGGGTAATGGTAATTAATAATGGTAGAAGAGTTTTCTCTAAACTTGCTATTTACTGAATCTTATGCTTTGAAAAATAACATTACTATAAGGGTAGAAAGAAAGAGGGGAGAAAGTAAACTTAAGTAGTTTAATAAGAGTGTAGGAAGGGAGAGGGTAGAGAAGATAGTTAGGTAGTTTACTGATGGAGTAGGAAGATTTAAGGCCTAAATATCAGTTACTTTAATATTAATTCAACTGATTTTGGGAAGAGTTATTTGTACCTTTGCAACTGTTTAGCTCATTGGTAAAAGCAACACTATGTTGAAGTGGGGCTACCCTACCAGTCAAAGGTTTGATTCCTGCAGCAGCTCTGTTTTCTTTGATTGTTTATTCTATTTACATTGTCTAAGCCAAATGGTACATTCACTGCGCAATTACGGATGATCATTTCAAAAAAGAGTTTCTATGTAATACAACGTGATTTGTAATCATGTATATATATATATATATATATATATATATATATATATATATATATATATATATATATGAAAGAAGAAGGTAAGAACAATGTTTTCAGAAGTGTTCTACAATCAAAGGAAGAATAAAACTTGTCTTTTAAAAAAAAATGTGATAAAGGCTCTCGATCAGACAAAATGTTCCATTATTAATGCTTGGGCAATATCTTTGAAATATCTCTGACCGTCTAGTTTGGTGGAGTAGAGGGAGGATACCAGCCCCCGGGTCTGAAGCTAAGGTTTCAATCCTGCCTCGTGGTTCTGGATAGGATAATGGATAGTCTATAGCCACATTGAAGAGATGTGATACAACAGAACAGCTGTTTGTGGATGACAAAATAAAAAATAATATTCATATATAAATATATATATATATATATATATATATATATATATATATATATATATACACACACACACACATACACACAAAATATTGGATGTACATTTGATTGGGTATTATAGTCTATTTCCTTTGTTCATCAAGAAATACTATCTGAGTGGAACTTTTCACTATCAATCAGTCACTAAGTTCATCTACCTGTTAGGCAAGCATTTAACAGGTTCTTAATTATATTTTTCAAGATATGACTGAAATTCCAAATATGAACCAACTTTCCATCCTTATATTTAGATTGGTGAATGGGAAAAAAAACCAAAAAAAACTGCTTCAGATTCATCAGGAGAAACACAAGATCTTCGTAGGATTAATCATCAAACAAGTCAGTAACTAAAAGATATCACCTGCAGAATCTGACCTGACCCTAATCAAAGATAAATAGTTGGGAGGGTGCAGGTACCTGTTGCAAGAAATTCCACCTATAGACACTCTCCCCACTTTTATGGATTGAAAAACTCAACAGTAAAGAAAACAAGACAGATCTTAGCCCAGATGCTAAAGACTTGATTACTAACAACAGAATCAGTTGTCAGGGAGACAAAATTGGGGGAAAAAAAAAAAGAAATCAGTCAGTGGTCGGGGATTGAGGAGTGCGTTTACCATAAGATTCCCAATGTATAGTAACCAGCTAAAAACACTTTAACACGGCATAAGATAGAATGCAGATTAAAAAATAAATAAATAAAATGGAATCCTTTTTAAGCAGAAGAAGTGTTGGGTGGGGGCTAGACAAGAAAAGTGCGTAAAGAATAAAAAATAATATCTGGCATTGGGGACCCCGTCAACACCGATGCGGACGTTACCACATTGTTGCTGCCATGGCTATTGTGCTTAGTGTGGATAGGGATGCAAGAGAAGACTTGTTTCCTGCGGGTCTTATCAATACAGATTGACAGAGACAGGGCTTACCAACTACAAAGACTACAGAAGATTGAAACTGGGTCGCAAACAGATCGGTTAAATCTGATTACTTCAGTGTGTTTGTAGGTGCTAAATCTCCATCAGCTGTCAGTAAGGTAAAAAACACTGTGTGTCAGACTAAATATCATAGAAATAAAAATAGATAAAATAAAACCATGCAACAGACAGCAAAATGGGAGGGGGACATGTGCTATAAGCCAAGAAAATACTACCTGACCACACCCTAATCACCCACTCCACAAATCTAAACTCAACTTGCTAACCAACCTCCCCTCAAAATTTTATGCAATAATAAAAAAAACCTATGTAAAAATTTGAAATATATCAGCACCAGTGGAAATGTTGAAGATTGTGAACATGGGAATTTCACAAAATCTCTAATTTTATATTCAGTATAATAATGGTTAACAAGCTTATGATGCTGACCATTACCACTGTAATGAGATAGATCCGCACAGGGTGCCCCACTTCTGTGGTCGTAAGTCAGACTAAGCTGTATATACACAGTTAATACTGAAGTAGAATATACTTGATACTTACTGAGGTTAGCTTAGTTCGATTACGAAACCAAAGTAGTGTAGTGTCTAGTGAGAATCAAACTCATAGTATCAATAGTCAGTATAAGAAACTTCTTATATATTGATAAACTGTGAAACTAGGGATTTCACGAAATTATTCGAGGTTTCACAATCATATGGTAACATATATAAACATGCACACAAAATGCATAACAACCAGAAGGATAACCGAGTGGGTATACAAGGTTCTGTAAGTCACTGGGGATAACGTAGCCTCCCCTGACAAACCCGTTGAACTTCAAAGGAGGAGACAGGTCTCTAGATTACCCTCAATAACGCGCGCTGATCCCAGCCCCTATTCCAAACCTTCTCACTGGCCAGGCTGCAAGCTGCAAAAAATAAATGAATGGAACTTATCTGGTGAAAAAATGTCAATAAGTGTGTACTAAAATTGATAATATTCACTTATCGATCACCTCGGAAAAAAGCGACAAAATTTAAACAAATCATGGATATAATACAATCCTTGTTTATCGCACTTATGGCATCAGTAGTAGCCATCAGTCCCTGCTCCTTTGCAAATAAACTGAATTTCTCATCCGAGCCTGTTGTTGTACACTTATGGGTAACTTCAGTGAAGCAATCGGACATGGACTAGTTTAAAATGGAATTCTAAGTATTCTAAGTTGAATCTTGGCAACAAAATTTCAGGCAATATTTTTCCACACAAAAAAGATGAGTTTGTTGAGTGATCTTTACATGATAGCTCATCTCCTACAATCATTTACTTTGAATAGCAATTATAGCTGGAGATTCATGCGATTGTGAGCTTTTTCGATGGTCAACAATAGAAATTTCCATGGGTATTGATCTGTCAAATATACATGAAATGTGAACTGAAAATCCTTGGGAATGAATCCTTGAAAGATGAATAAAAATAGACAATTTATGAAGATTTACCACTTTCTATTATTTCAATGCTGAAGCACCAAAATGACTATAAATCCTATGTTCATTTGAAAATCTTTTTTTTATAAGAGTAACAGTACAATCCATTGTGAACCAATTGAAAAATCTTTACTCATGTTTTATCAACATTACCCATGATACTAAGCATTATAGTGAATTAAAATCTATTTAGTTTTTAACCAAACATGGGTCACATATTCATTACTGTTCCCTTCACCTAAGTTAGGTGATCAATTATATATGTGTATATATACTATTTCCTATAAATTCATAGACAAGCAGACAAATATATGCAATGTTTTTGATATATATATGTATATCTCGAAATACATTGCTTTATGTATATGAATATGCAATATTTTATACATATATATATATATATATATATAGATATAGATATATATTTACATCTATATGCAAAGTTTTTTATGTATACAAGCTAACGATGAACGACTTACCTCACATAAAGAGTGCTCAACCTCAAATAAGGGAGTGTTAATTATTATATGTATACATATATATATATATATATATATATATATATATACAATATATATATGCAATATATATAAATATATATATATATATATATACAAACATGCAATGTCTAATATATATATATATATATATATGTATATAAATATATATACATAAATATATATCTATCTATTTGCACATGCGATAAGGTTGAGTTTATCAAATGTGGAAATAAAGAAATCTGACCATTACCCCTTCCTAGTACAGCAGATATGCATAAAATCTCCAAAAGATGGGATCAAATGGAAAATCCAAGGTTGGTGGGCTTCCAGTAGAGCAGAAAGAAAACGATCCATTTGTTTTAAAGAGGATTGTTTACAACCGATGTGCCAAACTAATAATCACCAAATAAATTGGAACATGGAACAAAACCAAAGCATTGCAAGACATTTTCAAAACCATACAACATGCCGCAAAGATCATGCTCAAAATAACAGGAATCAGAGGTATCATTGGAGCCATTACAAAACAAAAATGGCAAAGGCTAGGTCATGTTGCAAGAAGGGCACACAATGCATCCTAAAATATCATAGGTGTAATTATAGCCAATATAGAATAAGACAACATAACCATTCCAATGCATTACAGTGAGAGTGGTGGAATGGATATATCTGATGATTTTTGATTTAGAAAAATCATAGACATAAAATATATAGAGCAATGATATATATATATATATCCATGTATATTTATAGATATATACATATCTATGTCTATATATAGATATATATACATTCATATATATATATACACATATACATACATATATATATATATATATATATATATATAGATGCATATACACTTATATACACATACACATATATCTACACATATCTATGTATATACATATATGTATATAGATGCATATACACTTATATACGTGTACGTATATATCTACACATATCTATGTATATACATATATATCTACTATTTTATACGTATATGTATATATATATCTATGCATATATTTATATATATATATATATATATATGGACGTGCATATATATATACTCATACACATTTACATACACACACATGAATATACAAATACACATATATATGTACATACATATATACAAATATACAGAGATAATTATAGGCGTACATATATATATAAATATATATATATATATATATATATATATATATGAACATACATACATATACAAATACGCATGGTATATATATAAACGTACATATAGATATATGTATATACATATATATATATATATATATATATATATATATATATATACATACGTATATACATACATACATGTATACATATATATATCAAAATACATCAATACAAATATGTGTAAATATACATATGTATATACTTGAAAAAATATAAAAACCTCTATGAATATATATGAATATATCAATGTTGATTTATAACATACATATATATTTATATATATATACATACATATGTATATATATAAAATATATGAGCATCAATATTATGAAAAAAAACATATATAGTCATATATATATATGTACACATATGCACATATACATTTAACTATACATGTATATATATATATATACATGTATATATATATATATATACACAAAACAATACATATTTATATATACACAAAAATATATATATATATATCTATATGTAAATGAATATGAATATGCTTATATATATATATATAATTACAAATATATATATATACACATAATTATATATATGTACTAATATATATACGTACACATAGACGTATATAAATATGAATATATAAACATAACATATTGATACTTCTTGTATATGTACACATGGATATATTTATACTTGTATACATGAACACAATATTATATATGAACTTATATATTCATATATACGCATCAGTACATATGTATATCATACACAAATACACACGTGAATATGTATATAAATGTGATTTTATATACAAGCAAATATATATTTATATATAAAATAAATATACACGTGGCGATACATATACTTATTCATTTATTTATAGACACATGATTATATATATATTTATATATATATATACATGAATGTATATATACGTATATATATATACGCAAATAAAACATGTATAAACTTACATAGATATATATACATATATACATATAAATATGTATATATATATACATACATATAATTATATAAATAAACACATATATAAACACATGCATACATAAAATTTATATATAAATAGATGCATAAATATACATATACCCATATATATATATGCACATAAATATGGATACATATATATGAATATACACAGAAAATTAATAATCATATATATATAAACGGAAATATATATATACTTATATATATATATATATATATATATATATATATATATAAAAATAGATATATACATAAATACAGATATATATAATATATGCAAATATATTTTCATACATATAAATATATACGAATATATATATACACATACATATATATATACATGTACATATATATACACATAAATATGTATAGATACAAATGTGTATGTAGATATATTCACATACGAATGCACACATGCAAACTTATATATGGATACATTCATATATATGTATATATATACATACACATAAATATATGTATATATAAACATACATATATATACATACATCCATAGTTACACATATACATATAAAAATAATTATAATTGTATGTTATCAAAAGATTTGAAATATATATACATACACTTAAGTATTATTATACATATAAATATATACTAATATAAAATATGAATATACAAATATGTATTATATACATATATGTATATAAATATACATATAATATAATCATGCAAATACACACATATGTACACATGGATACATATCCATCCATACATACATGTATACATACTTATATATATGTATATACTTACTTTCATATATGCACATATATATATATACATATATACGTATATGTATATAAAAACATATATGTATATATATATACATATATATATATACATATACACATATGTTTATACGTATATATATATATATATATATATATATATATATATATATACATATGCATATATGTATATATATATATATATATATACATATATGTATATATATATGCATATATATTCATATATGTATATATACATGTATATACATATGTATGTATATATATATATATGAATATATATATATATATATGTATACAAATATATGCATATATGTATATATATGTACGTATATATATGGATATATATATATATATATATATATATATATTTATATATATATATATATATATAGGTACATATATATATGGATATATATAATGTGTACTTTAGAGAGTGAGATAGACTCGGGAGTGAAGTTTTTGGTGGTAAGGTTTAATAATCCTTATATGTCAATAGTCCATACATGTTTCGGGATTCTTCCCATCATCAGTGGTGTGTGTTGTGTGAGTGTGAATTAAAATGTACCATGTGGAACCAGAGTCCACTGCAAGAGGTTATGCATTGTGGGTAAATATATATATGTATATATAAATATACATATATGTATATATGTATATGTATATATATATATACATTTATATATATATATATGTATATATATATAAATGTAAATGTATATTTATATATATATATATTAATGTATATATGTATATATATATACAAATTTACACATATATGTTCATATATATACGTGTATATGTACATATATATATACGTATATGTTTACATATGTATGTGTATATATATATGTATACATATATGTATACGTATATATATGTATATATATATGTATACATATATATGTTTGTATATATATATATATATGTATATGTATATATATGTATATACATATATGTATATATATGTATATATATATATGTATATATATATATATATATATATATGCATATATATATATTTACATATATATGCATATATATATATGTATACATATATATATATACATATATATATATATGTATACATATATATATGTATACATAAACATATGTATATATATATATATGTATGTATATATATTCATATGTTTATATTTAAACATACATATGTGTATATATATATATATATATATATACATACGTATATATGTATATATATATATATATATATAAATATGTATATGTATATATATATACATATGTATATATATATATATCCATATATATATATATATATATATATAAATAAGTATATATATATACATATGTATATGTATATATATATATATATATACACATATGAATATATATATATATATATATACACATTTGTATATATATATATATATATACATATATATACATATGCATATATATATATATACATATGCATATAAATATATATATATATAAATACATATGTATATATATATATATGTATATATATACATATGTATATATATATATGCATATGTATATATATATATACATATATGTATATATATATATATATATATATATATACATATATATATATATATATACAATAATTAATACTCCCTTGAAAATGTTGAGTCATTAAAGAACACACATCATGTATCGATATATAAATATACGTACATATTCACATATAAACATATGTAGATGCATGTATGCACATATATGAAAAGATATATACGGATATAAGAATGTATACACATATATACAGATACATATACATTCATATACACATTTGTGTATATATATACATATACATATAAATATATACAAGTATATACATAAAAAAGTATATAATTGAATATATAAGTATAGGTATAATTACAGATATATGTAAGTGAATATACATGCATGTATATATATACGAAAGAATATACATATACATAAATATATATATACATATGTGCATGCATACATATAGATATATATATATATACATATATATATATATATACCTTTGCATATATATTTATATGTATACATATATATATATATATATATATACACATAAAAAAAAATTACATATACGTATACATTTATATATATGATATATATGCATAAATATATACAAATATACAAAAACATACATATATATAAATATACCAATATACATGTACATTGATATATATATATATATATGAATACATACATTTAGGTGTACGTATACATATATATATATAAACATATTTATATACGTATACAATAAT
>OY735243.1:15189853-15217353 GCA_963457665.1 Thysanoteuthis rhombus
TACACAGACATATATATGTGTGTGTATATATGTATACATGTATACACATATATACACCCACATACTCATTTGTGTACACATGCATATACATGTGTACACATATATACACGCCTATGTATACCAATGTATACAAATGTATCAATATATGTACAAATTTATGCAAATATATATATATTCGTGTACAAATATACATATTTATACACCTATACATATATATGTACAAATATTTATAAACATATATACACATATACATATGTATACATTCAGATATGTACATATATATACACATAGAGATATGTATATAGAAATATACATTTATATAAACATATATGCATACTCATATACATAAATATACTCATATCTATTTGCATAAATATGTATATATATACAATTACATATATGTCTGTATTCATATGTATATATATATATTCATATATATGTGTATATACAAGCATATCTATACATATATATACACACACACATGTATATTAAATCACATGTATATATATATATATATATATATATATATATGTATCCATACACATACAAATGTATATGCGTACATATATATGCATTACGTATAATTACATGTATATATATTCATTCATACGTATGTACATATATATGTGCATGTCTATATATTTGTTTATATATATATATATATACTTACATTGTATATGCATATTTTTACACATATATACATGTATATATGCGTACACATTTATATGAATATATATACACACACACACATATATATAGTATCATATATACTTATGTATATATGTATATATATATATATATATTCACTTATACATGTATGCATACATATATGTGCATATGAACGCTTATTTTGTTCTATATATTTATATATACATATACATAAATATATATTGATGTATCCACTTTTTTAATCCACACAGATATATATCCAATCATATACACATTTTCCCTACATATACATTATATGTATTTGAAGACATTATATATCCATGTATAAATATCAATATAAATGACGTATTATGATATAACTTGGCTTAATTGTGACACAGTAGAATGTATAGATCTTTATTTCATATAGATGTAGATGAATTTGATGTTTTACCTTTGAACCTCATATATCTGTTTCCCATGTTGCAAACATTTGGTGTAAACAGTTGAGTTGCAATTCACCATGAAATTTCAGCAAAAAGTTTCGAGTGATATATATATATATATGTTCATACATATATATATATAAAACACCGGTGACTTCAGTTCAAATTTATGAGTATCACTACGTTGAAGCAGTTACCTTCCCAGTCGCAGGTTTGATTCTTCGAAGAGCACCATTTTCTCTTTTCCTTTCATGTTGTCTTGGCCCAGTAGTATATTAACTATTTAATGACTTGAAATCATTTTTAATGAGTTTTTCTGTATACTATGTAATTGGTAATCATTGAGTTGAATCATATATCCATTTCTTGATATAGTTGCATACACATTATACCTGTATATATATATATATATATATATATATATATATATATATATATATATATATATAAAACCCATGTCATAAATTATTGTAGTTGATGTTTCCATGAAGTAGTTTTGGAAAAAAATGAACAATTTGAAAGCTTTGTCCAATACTTAGTAGGTTCCACCTATATATATATATACATATATATATATATTTAAAGGTTATATATATGTAACCTATGTTGTGTGTATGTAGTCTCTCCTTTTCATTTTTCATGTATATAGGCAGTCATGTGTATATGAAACTGAATATTAGTACATCTGTGTAGTCAATTTGAGATTAGATTTTGCACATTTATGTGTGTATAAAATCTCACATGGAAGGATTAGTACAACAAAAGAAAAAAAATATAAGAATGCAGCTGAAACAACTTCTTTTGGGCTTTACAATTTATTTAAAATATACACTTTCCAGCATATTTTCTTTCATTTTAAATACAAAACTTATTACTTTTGATACCATTTCATTTGGTCTGCTTTTCCATAGCATTTAAATAAAAATACATTTAAAGGGTTTAACAAATAAATATGAACGTGAGGGCTTTTTTAATGCTCATATAAAACCAATTCGTCAAGCAAAATGTGTGTCAGGGTTTTTTTCAACCCATTTTAATTAATTTCTTTCAAGCATTTTAGTAGCTTTAAAATTAAGAAAAATTTCTGAATGCTTAAAAAAAAAAAAAGAAAAAGAAAAAAAAAACAATAAAAACAGAATTTCTCTTTGTGTTTCATATTCAAAACTGAAAGAAAAAAATGTTTATTGATTTTAATTGAAAGTGAAAACATAAATATTTGGGAAAAAAATACAAAAAATAAAACAACCTGTCAAAAAAAGCAGGTTAGTTCTTGTGAAAATCGCATTGAAAAAATAATTAAAAAAAATCAAAAATGAAAGAAAAGATTTTCCAAACTTGGAAAAAATTTCAGAAAATGTTTCATCAAAATTAAAGTTTTGACAAGTCTGTAGGATATTAAAAACATGTTTTTTAATTGTAGCAATAGAAGATTTTGCACAAAACTTCTTGTCATTTTTTAAAAAGTATATCAGTATATAAGGCATACTGATGGTCTAAATGTTGCAAGAGACAAATTTAAAATTCCTGGAATTGGGAAATCAGTTAAAAGATCACTGAACCCAAATCTTCCAGGTCTATGGTTCAATTCCCTGTGAAGGGTAGTTATGTCTTGTTAACTCATATGGGAGAAAGAAAAACATTGAAATGAGGGCAAAAGAAAAACTTCATTCCTTAGTTTAGTGAAATCTGTATAAATAGATCTGGAGAATGTCATCGATTCTTCCATGAGAGAAATATAATCCAGAATTAAACTGATATTTTTGTATAATATAGAATCATGTTTTACACAATACTATCAAAGAGTGGAAACTTTCAAGACTAATTCATTTGGGAAACAGGTTTCCAGTTAATGAAAATTAAGTTACAGAACCATTTTCTTTTTGCCATAATCCAATCCAAATTGAAAAAAGAAATGTATTCAATTCTCATTTAGTTCAATTAGCATATATTCTTTGGCCTGACAATAAATTCAATAATTATGATTCTAAAAGCAATGAATACTGAAAACAATTGTACATTGTTTATTAGCTAATATATCTAGATCATCTGGGATAGAATCAAATTAACAGGGTAATCTGGCGAGTTATCAGCTGAAATATATAGAAGACTTCTGGAAAAATGAATAAATAAAATGTGCCTGGTGAATGTTTCTCTGTGGTGGTAAGCTTGTAATTTATTTCTTTCATGAAGTTTCATACATTTTTATAACTTGGATTAATGCATACTTTCATGTTGAATACCTATATTTGATGTGAATTGTTTACAGAGATGCCCATAGAGGTATTTTCATTTAATAGTGATATAACTCAACTTCTGTAAGTTATCTAATCAGTTTAAACTTGCATTCTATGAATCAATTTGAACAGATGTTTGCAAATGAAAAGCTTAATGGGAGGATACTTATTCCCCTCCCTGTGAGAGTGGAATGTGAGACAAGGTTGAGTTTAAAGGGGATACCTCTCGTGTACTTGAGAGTGGTTCCAGAAATTGTCCATTTCCCTTGGCACTTTTTTTTAGAATGCCTCACGTATCATACACAAGACCCTAGTCCTTTAAGTGCAATGGGAAGGTGTAGCCAGCGGGTGGACAGCTCCTGGAATTAGGCATTCAATTTTTTACCCCAGATTTCCATCCGAAGGATTGGAAACCAGAGTTATTGAAAACTAAGTCACAGTTTACTACGTATGATTAGACTGAAATTAGTAAAAATGACACAGCTGGTTTTTGTACTAATATTAAATTAGTCAGGCAGATATGAAAACTGAATATATTCAAGGCTAGGCTGACAAATTGTTAGAAAATTTGTAATATGTGCCTTTGCATTCATAAATAAATAGATAGAAGTTTGAAGAAAAAAAAAGAAAAAAGTACTATTGTTCAGCCAGGTATTTCGGTACATACATTGTGTTCTGGCTGTTCTTGTTCGAATGGGCTAAGAAAACATTTCTGAAGAATTTGAAGAACAATCGGGCAGACATAATTTGCTTTGTAATAGTGTTAGTAGATACATAAGACACCTATTTTCTGAGCAGAAAAGGTTTTGTCGTAAATTAAATTCATGTAAATCACTGTGTATAAAGTAGGTAAACAATTTTTTTTTACTTGTATTTCTTTCTTCATAATTTCACAACACATAACAATAACAAATATGGTGCTGAGGGATCGGGGATAGAGAAGGAGGAGATTAAGGGTTAGGTTTGATCTTCTTCCAACTGTGAGAACTCTAGTTGCTCAATCAGAAGAGAAATAGACAGGCTTCCTGAGGTAAAAAGGGATGCGAATTTGAATCTTGCCCAGAGCTTATTCTTTATTTTTGATCTGTGGTATTTACTCGCTGCTGTAGACTGGTGGTCTAAACAGTTGTGATAAAAAGCAACATATCAAGAGGAAAGAAATACCAGTAAAAAAAAAAAAAAATCAACAGGGGTTAACAATACTACACCTAGAAGGAAAAAAAAATGAATCAGGATTATATCACTATTGAGCAAACAGATGATTAAAAAGACGTATTTCATAGTTAGGTAAATAAATCGACAATGTTTTGTCATTGAAAAGTTAAATAAATAATTGCTTTGTTAATAGTAAAGTTCTTAATAAATGTATCAGAAAAGAAAAAACATACCATAATGGAAAGATGTTAAACAGAATAATAAATCTATTTTAAATCAAACATGTGAGTTATATTTAAATGCTTAAATAACTTCATTACCCTTTTCTTATTTTTTTTGAGCTAATTCTTAAAAATTGGTCCAAAATTGACTATCATTTAGAGAATATAGATTATACTCGAGAAACACAGATCAGAAAATAATAAAGACACAGAATACTTTTATCAACTATGTCTTCCATAAATTCATAAATAAATCTTAACCTACAGTAACTTCTCGGTGAACTCACCGATTCATTTCCAAACAAAAAAAAAAAAAAAAAAATGTGCAGTAATTATTTATAGTGATATGTAGCAAGAGAGGGGTCACCCTCCCTCCGGTAGGCAATCAAAATCATACCACCTTTTTCTGTCAGCTGCCAACAGTATTTATACATCAGTAGATATTCACTGTTTAGCTTGATCAGGCACATAATATTGAAGCATCCAGAGAGGATCAGACTCACAACACTATAAATGGTCTGCAAGTCTAGCTTGTTGACCATAACCCTGCAGCAAGGCACTGAGGAGATATTTACTAAGGTTCACTTAGTCTGGCATACAGCCCCAAAATCGGGGCATTCGGTGAGGTCTATGCTTATTATGGTAGGTATTCAGTCAAGAGACAGCTTCTGATTTGGTATGTAGTTATTTTGTTATCTATGATCCCTTTTCATGGTTATGCATTATATCAGTAACTTAGTCATAATACTAGTTTATGAAAATGTAATCACTAACACAGCCTAAAGAGGAATGGGATCTATTAGGCTACCTCACCCTTGACACACCCATGGTGAGAATCATCTATGGTACCTTAACCCTTCACTGGCTTATGGGATTATCAAATAAATAAAAGATCACTAACAGAAATTAAATTTGGTAACACAATAATGATGTGTATATACTGAACAGTTAAAATACATTTATCTAATAATAGATATAAATTTCAAAAGTGAAAAATTTTTTAAAAAAGAAAAAAAAGAAAGAAAAAAAGAAAAAAGAAAAAAAAAGATTTTTTTTATATTCACTATGCTTGGGTTAGTTCAACATGAAGTCAAAAGATGTAAAAAAAAAAAAAAAAAGGGATTTGAAGATTGTGTAGTGTCAGTCCTCCAAGTGAGCCTATCTTAAAAATTAGTGGTTGAAATCCTAGCCTTCAGCTGGTCGTAAACACTGATAACTCATGAACTATCTGCAACAATAGGGCAGGTCTGAATTTTGTTAGTGGCAGAAAGAAAATGGTTCTATATTATTTTTTATTTACTCAAGATTAGGAAGAGCACCTTGGAGTCATGTAAGTAAAGAGAAATACAAACACTAAAACAAATTTGCAAAAAGATAGTCACTAGTCTCAAATTGCATGTCTGCGGTAACATAAAACTCATTTTTTGAAAGGCCCTGTGTTTGCTAGCTTATGAGACATTTAAATAAGACTATGCAAATATACTATCTCAAATGCCTTAGTATCATGATTGGGTCCATTTTGTGAAGCTTAAAATGGCCAGCTAAAAGACTTAGATGAGTTGCATAGTGAGTCCCTTAATTACTCTTGTAAACCATGTAACTTATAGGCTGGCTAATAAGGTATACTTATCTATCTACTTAAGTTATTATCACTTATATACGTACATAAGAAATTACTTTTTGTCAACACAGGCCACTTTTTTTCTACTTTTAAACAACTGCTTTATCGTATATACATATCTCCAACAGGGTGTTATTTTTTTTCTTTTCATTGATTTTATTGAGTTATTTCATAATTTAAATTTTCAAACAGTCTTACAAAGTTTCATATTATATCTAATACTTATAATTGAGGGTTGCAGGTCTAGGACTTTGAACATTGTTATTCAGACAATGCAAGTATAGTGATTTCCAATTGTATCCAAGGTACAACCCAGGGGTGTTTAACCCCTCCCCAGATCGGGCCTTCTCAGTAAGGGAGAGGAGGGGGTGAAACTTTTATGGAGGCCAGGGATCAATGAGTCACTAAGTACAGTCAGAGCTTAGGACAGTCACAGCTTAGGCACTCCCTTATCCCTTACCTGACAACTGATATCCGGATATATTTCTCCCCTCCCCCTTTAATGGAGTATATCCTTTTGCCCCCTGCTGGAAAAGTGGCAGCGGACGCCCATGGCACCACCCCAAACATACAAATGATGGGAAGAAAGTAAGGAAAGAAGAGAGGGGGGGAAAGAGGGGGGACAAAAAAGAATCAGTTTGCTGAAGATTGTATTTTGTTTGAATTGAGTGGAAGCTTAACTAATAGTGTGATAAAAAAAAATTAAAAAAAAGTTGCATACTAATTTAGTTATGCAAAGTGAAACCGTTAATAGTCGATTTCTTGATAAATGTGTTCGAAAAAAAAAAAGAAAAAAAAGGAAAAAAAAACATACCACAATGCAGAGATGTTAAACAGAGTAACATATCTTATTTAAATAACTGAATATGTAATTTATATTTAAATGCTTGAATAACTTGATTATCCTTTTTTTTATTTTTTGGAGCTAATTTTCAAAAAATGGTCAAGAATTGACTATATTTAAAGGTTATAAGTTATACTCAAGAAACACGGATCAGAGAATAACAATGACGCAGACTACTTTTGTCAATAATGTCTTCCATAAATTCATAAACAATTTTAGCCTACAGTAACTTCTCTGTAAACTCACCGATTCAACAATATTTTATTTACCTGTCTACCCTTTAATACCTGTATAAACTTCAAAATCACACACACACTCACTCACACAGACAAATATGTACACACAAACATTTTTAATATGGGAGGGGGATTTTATTGTAAAGCCAACTTATTTTTTGTAATTGAAATATATAAGTCATGTTTTAGATGAATGATAATAATAATATTAATAATAATAGTAATAATAATAATGATAATTGTTGAAATAATTGATATATAAAAAATTGAATAAATAAAATGAATGAAAAAAAAGGACAAAAACATTAGACATTGAGAAATTGTTATATATAATATTCATGATAGATGACATGTCAGCAAATATTTTTATTTATATATATATATATATATAATTTTTTTGTTTTTTATTTTGTCAGATTTTTTGCTTTCATGCCTCATCTCGTCAGTGAATTCGGGGTAATCGTGACTTATTTTGAAAAAAAAAAAAAAAAAATCTGTCCTTTGAGCATGGTCCATTTGGTTTATTGGTTCATTTTTTCACTCAGATTTAAAAAAAAAAAAAAAAAAGAGAAAAAAAAGAAGTGTTACTTTCTTCTTTTATCTATGTTTTCGGCAATTTCAAATATATCTCAGATCTAAAAATCAATTAATCCTCACCTTTGCATAGATCAAAGGCAGATACAAATTTTTTTTTCATAGTTTATCAAAATGTTTAAAAATGAAAAAAAAAAAAAAAAAAAAAAAACAAATAAAAGAGAAAAGAAATTTTGAATCGTTCAAAATTTTATGATTGGAATTTTTTTCCCCAAAAGAGCAAAAGTTTGTTTCAAATGAAAATTTTTGGCCCTCTATTCCTAAATGTGTTGATACATGGATGAGAAAAAACAAATCAAAAAAATTACATACATGAATGTATGTATATTTTCACAAAGGGAGTCTTGGTCACACATTTATGGCAAATATACATTCATGTTACTGTCTATAGTTTTGAGAAGGGTCGTTAACATTTGTCCAAAATGTCATGTTAACGAGAACAACAAGGAGTTCAATCATTCAAAAAACTCTTTGAATTCATTCATGTTGTTTATTAAGTAAATATGTAACTAATTAGAAAAAAAAAAAAAAAACATATTACTAAATTGTTATCAAGTATTTTTTGAAAAATACCTAATTAATGTATAAGCCAAATTTGAATATTCTAGTACAGAACATTGAAATGGAATAATGAAACAGAAATCTCATTACTATTATTATAATTACTATTATTATTATATAATTATTATCACTATCAAAAATGAGTCGTTATTTTTAATCTTTTTTGTTTTCCTTACATAGCAGATTGGTTTACTTATATAAATAAGATTGGAGATTTTAATCTTAGAACTTTCATTACTTTCAGTTTTTTCAAGTAATTAGTCATTTATTTTGAATGTTTTTTTGAGGAATTTTTCAGTGACCATTATTTTCAAGAGCCAATATTTTTCATTCCAAGAAAATAAGGAAATATCCATTGTCGTAAAAATACAAAATGAAAATAAAGTACAAAAAGTTATTATCTTAACTTATAATAAAGAAAAGCTTCACATTAAATTTTCAAGTTTTTTTTCTCTCAAAGAGAAAAAAAAAGAAAATTTTGTTTAAGAAAAGATTTTACAAAATGAGAGAAATAAAAATAAAAGATATGGGTATATTCATCCCATTTTCACACACAATCTATGTGCGAGTTCGTAAAATAAACAAGAATTAGATAAACTCTCAAATTTTTCTTCGAATCCTTCTATATTTACTATCCTGCCAACCCATTTCGAGGAGTCAAGTTGGGTTTTTTTCTCTTCCAGAAAGTTTCAAGATACAAATTTTGAAAGAAAATTGAGTGCTTAAAACAGTAAACTTTGAAAACTTAGATCAGCGGAGAGTGCTTTTTTTTTCTGTAGTCGTTACTCATCATTTTTGTCAATAATTTTCATGAATGGACCAGACATCTTTAAAAGCCAAAGCCAAACGTGCAATCTTAGTTACTATTTCTTTTCTCTCTCTCTCTTTCTCTCTCACAAAAAAACAGTAAAATTGGTACTGTCAATTTTTTTTTTCTTCTTTTTTGTTATTGACCTACCCCATCATAGTTTTTGAAGGGATCAATATTTTTTCTCGCTTTCCAGTTCAAAAATCCTGAACAACTGTGACCTTATAAATCAGCAATCAATAATTAAAAAAAATAAATAAAGATAAAAAATAAAATAAATAAAAAATAAATATAAATATCTAAAATGAATAAAGAAAATTAGAAACATAACAGAAAAAGAAAAGATACATGGATAGGTATTTTTCTTCCATGAATTCAAATATAGTTAGGACATACATTTGGAACAAATAACCAGAAAATTACATACGTTTGTAATTATCGTATGTTTTTACATTAGTGAAATGTAATGTCAGAAAGAACAACATTGTTATTAAGAGATGTTAAATGAATAATTTTGAAAGAGAAAAGAAATTAAAAATAGGGAACGAGCTTTGGTGGCTACTTGCACACCGAAAAAACAATCTTTGATTTCTTTCATTCTTCATTTTTGTACCAGACAGAATAATTTCTTTCAAAAAAATTGGTAAAAAAAAAAAAAAATTGAAACTAATAAACAAATATTTGCTCAGTCTGTATTTGGGAATATACATTTCCAAAATGGAACAGACAGATTGTTATGGAATAGATATATATATAGATATATATTATGTTTAATTTTTATACTATTTATGTAATTAATTTTTTTGCTTTTTATTTTTTCTTTATGAAGAAAAAAATTGTTGGGATAAAATATTCTAATACAATTCAATATCCAGACTTATTTTCTTTCGTTTTGTATGTCGTTTTGTTTTTTTATTATTTAAAGTCATTATTTGTCATTCTTGACTATCTTGAGTCCAACCCATTAAAACAAATTGTACACGAGTCCAGTGTCTATAGGGTCTTTTCAAGATTTGTTTTTTCGTTAAACAATCATTTCATGAAATGCAATAATAAGTGTCTGCCAAATGGCCAAGATTCTCATTTTAGAATGTCTGTACAGCAACAACAAAATAAAAATAGAAAAAAAAAACAAAAAACAAAAACAAAAAAAAACACACTCAAGTACAGTTGAAAGTAGAAAAGTTTTCTACAAAAAGAAAGATTTTTTTTCTTCCTTCCTTCTTTAGTTGTTGTTGCATTTGATGGCAGTCATTTCATTTCATGTCAGAGTCAATTTCCTTCTTGCTTAACCCAATTGAGACAGGTAGAGATTGACTTTGTAATTTTTGTCTCTCCCAGATTGAAAAAAAAAACAAACAAAAAAAAGCAACAAAAAAAAAAAAAAATTCCTGGAAAAAAATATATAAAAACCATTTACACCTCACAAATATGTGATCAAAGGTTCAGGTAGAGAGTATTTGTGTGGTGAGTGAATGAGATAAATTGTGTACATGCATGCAGGTATATATTTCATATCTGGGTATGTATGTGTTGTAATTGGGTAGTGTATGTTATCACATGATTGTGTATATCTTTGGCCCTTACAGACATTAAAGTCTTTGCAGATGGTATTTATTTACTAAACAAAAGAAAAAAAAAAAAAAAAAAAGATCTATGAAATTGACTCTGCAAGTTTACTGGTTTAAGATGTCACAGACACTTTTTGTTCTCAACCCCACCCCCACATCTTACGACAAAATTCCATTGGTTTGGCTTTTGGTCAAATAGGATTTAAATCAGTTGCTATGTTGAGCAAGCAACTGGAGGAGTATATCCGTTTTTCATGTTTGGATAAGCCTTCTGACATAAATCTATAGGTGAGCCATGGGAACTATGATACCCATTTGTCAGGAAATCTACATTAGCGGAGACTTCTTCATCAGGATTCGCAGGGGTATCATTGTTGCTTAGACTGAAGGATGGTGATAAGTTGCCAGCCACGGACTCTGTTGATTTTACACCTGAGCCATTACTACTGCCAATAACAAGAGTCTCGTTGTTTCCTCTCTCCATTGAAATGTCTGTTGCATCATCGTCATCATCATCATGATGGGTCATTTCCTTTTCTTCTTCTTCATCCTCAGCCATCAGATCACTGCTATTTTCAACTTCCATGTTAAGATCCAGTAAATTCTTCTTTGCCGTTGTAGTTACAGTCGCATTGATAACCTCCTTCTTGGTTAAAGGGAGTGCCAACACTTCTTCCTTCTTCTGCTCAAAATCCTTGCTCTTTGGTGATCTGATAAGAGGTAGGTCATTCATGACCAGGTTTGCATTTCGGTCAGGCAAAATGGCTTCACTGATGTTGGCGGTGCTGTTATTTTCAATGAAATTGCGTATGTCTGCAAAATACGGTTCATCCTTCTCGTCGAGATCTGGCTCATGCACTGGGGAATCAGTAACATTCGGACCTTGGGCTTCATGTTTCTTTAGATGCCGATCCAAGTTTGTCTGCTGTCCAAAACTCTTGCCACAAATGGAGCATTTAAATGGTTTCTCTTTGTTGTGGATGTTGCGCACATGGCGCTGTAAATTTGAAGAGATGCTAAATGACCGTTCACAATACTTGCATTTGTATGGCTGCTCTCCTGTGTGCGTCCGGAGATGCCTGGTCAGGTTTGCTGAACGAGGGAAAACTTTTCCGCAATATTTACACGAGTACCGCTCTTTGTATTTATTTGGTCCAGGAGGATAACGGAATGCCGTTGGGGATTTTTCCATTTTGACAACAGGCGGCATGTTCTTCTCCATGTCTTGATGGACCAATCCAAATGATCCCATATGAGGATAACCAGGAGTAGACAACTGAAATCTTGTCAATGTCATGAGTGATGAAGAAAACTTGTCTTTGTCAAGGGGATAGAAAGAATCAACCATGTATGAATTCGGGAGTTGATAAGCATAGTGAAGCTTAGCTTCGGCATTGGCAGTAGGTGATGCCTTAATTTCCCCAAAAATGTGCGTCTTCCTTGGAGTTTCAAATATTTTAACCGTTTCTTTGGATTTGGTACTTAAATCCAATGGTTCCTCTTCACTTCCAGATTTGCAAGAGGGGGAATCATTAAGAACTGTCTTGCTCGACTTGGACAGGTCAAATGGCATAGACTGAGTAACGCCATCTTGGACAATTTCCATTCGGTTTCTTGAAAGTGGGCTGCATTTTCTATTCAAGAACAATGAATCTTTTTTATCATTGTGACCAACAGATTTGCTGGCATTTGGAGATGATGAAATGAGTGGCTTTTTAGAAGAGCTACCCTCACTTTCAATATCAGATCCTGAACTTACATCCAAGTCACTGCCAATGCTAACTTCAGACAGGTCACTGTCAGAAAGTTTCAGTTCGCGCTTTACTTCTTTCGTAGCAGACAAGTTTTCCGTCAACATAGAATTGTTTTCAAGATTTTCGTGGGGCAAAAGAGCTTCTGGTGTTGGAGCAAATCCAGCAGTCGTCATTGCTGCCAATGGTTGAGTTATTACTGGAAAAGGAGAATTAACAAAAGGACGGTAATAAGGATAACGAGGTTGGGTGTACATGAAGGCCGTCATTGGTGATGTTTGAGGGATGGGACCCAAACCAGCCGACACCAACTTTTCGGGAGTGTAGCAGACTCGCATAGTGTTTCTGAAAGCACCGTCACAGAACCTTTTGTGTTTCCCAAGGGAAGTCACGGTAGAAAAAACTTGATTGCAATCTTTGCATTTAATCTGTTGCCGACAGTCGGCATGCATACGCTTGTGTCTACACAGGTTGGAGAACTGTGTGTATGCCTTTAGACACACTTCACACTGGAAAGGCTTCACACTGCTGTGAATGTGTTGGTGCTGCTTTAAGCCACTAGATGTCGCAAATGTTTTGCCACATTCAGGACAGGCATGAGACCTTGCACCAACGTGCTGGGACCTAATGTGCCTCTGCAAGTTGCTCGGATCTGTAAAGACTTTGTCACAGTTTTCACAAGGGAATCGGTTTTCTGAGTGATGCGCCTAATGGAACAAATAAGGGAAACAATATTAAAATTTTATCTTGCATTCATTTATAATGGGTCAAAATACAGAAAGTATTTTAAAGTTTCTAATGTGATATCCTAAAGACCGATATATTTCTTTTCACTTGATTTAATCAAAGGAGATGTATTGAATCAATATAATTAATATATAACTTGGGAGAAAAAATCTTTTCTGTAATATAATGAGGAGTTTATGGATTCAATATCCGACAATATTATCAAGGGGAAAATAGATTTCAATCAAGTTTATTATACCCACATGTTTCACCTTTAAGCTTTGTCAGTAGTAATTTCAAATGAAACAATAATAAAAAGTGTGTTTTTCAAGTAAATTTTATGTGGTAGCATTTGTGCTCAGGTGATATAATTATTTTAAAACAAAACGCTGAAGATCCGCTATCTCTGTTCATAACATCTATTTTTCAAATATATGGACACATTTTTCATTTTGTGGTTTCTTCATGATTTAAAATACTAAACATTTTTGTTTTCACAATGATATAGCATAACATTATTTACTTGAAAAAAAAAAACAAAAACAAACAAACTTTTCAATATTGTTTAATGTAAAATGACTACCTTGACAAAGCTAAAAGGTGAAACATGTAAGTATATTAAACTTGATTCAAATACTATGATTTTTCATATTGTTGACTTTTTAATGTACTGTAGATGGTATAAAAAAAAAAATTCCAAATCAAATGCAATTAATATATTTAATTTATATATTATATAGGAACTATATGTACACTAATATCTACTTGATATTAGAGAGAGATTAATGTATACATGATTCAATATATATCAGTGTGTATATGTATATTATATATAATGCACACACTAATCTTACATACACATGTGAGTATACATATATATATATATATATATATATATATATATATATATATATATATATATTGCTTATTTTATCATATGGATTACTACAGTAGGCCAATGTTTCTATGCAGTGAGCAGTTTTGAAAATAATCAGATATTAAAGATATATTTTGGTTTATATGGTAGGCACACATTGCTCTCAGAATTTTTATTTATTTATATCATTTATTTTCATTTGTTTGTTCATTGCTTTTATTTTGCATATTAGTTAGATAGGTTAAGAATATGTTTCAATATTTGTTTTTGCTCCTTTCTTTTTACCCGTTTATATGTATCCAGAAGCAGTGCTTTAGCTGGCAACATCAAGTTGGTCTGGGTTTTCAACATTGTAATCCATATAATAAAATGAATTATTATATGCTCTATCTTATTGAATTATTATCGATTTATCTTTAATAACCCTTCTCTGGAATATGGAGCAATGTATATTCATAACAAATGCTTATAATTCTAAATCTAATCAGCTGAAGAAGATGAATAGCTCAGCAAAACACATGCAGAAATAAAACAGTCATATATAAATATATATAAATAATTCTTCTATCATAGAAAAATACATATACACACATACATATCTGCACACATATATACATATGAATGGCTTGGCTTTGTGAACGAATATTGTTTGGAAAGATTTCCACGGCAGTAAAGATATGTATACTCAAGACACAGTTAATAAGTATAAAAATATCAACAAAAATGAAATAAGTATACACCAATTTGCTTAAATGTCTATTAAATGAGAAAAAAGTTATTGTAAAAATCCATTCAATGAATAACTATAGTTTGAAATGCCAACAAAAAAAAAATGAATTTTGAATAAAACTGATTCTAGTTTAAATTAGAAAAATGAAATAAAAAATTATTACCTGATGCCTAACGAGATCAGCTTTCCAATCAAACTTCTTCGGGCATAAATTACATGCATATTCTTTATCGTCATCCATTTTTGATGATTCAACACTAAAGAAATCAGGGAAGGACAAAAAACATATATTAAAAATAATATGGTACATACAAAATGGAACAAAAATACATATTCACTACAGTTATGTAGCTATAGATTTAGGGGCTTGATCCCCTGAGGGATCCCCTGCAACATTTAGTGAGAGTTGTAGGAGAAGATAATTTGCGATAAATGGACGTGTATTATCACTCAGTCGGTGAAAAATAATCTGAAAGACAGATTTATTATTTATGCAATTCACGTACATTCAAATCATTATCGTATGTCGGTAGAAATGGAGTAGGTGAATTTCTATTTATAAAGCTTCGGGGGGGTCTCCATTGAGGGTTATTTTAAAATAGTCACTCATCCTCAGCCATGCCTCTGATTCAGTACAATAAATACATAATCTTGGCGGTTAGCTAAGTTCCAATATTGGGTGAACAGAGAAAATTTTCTCAAAATGGATTTACATCTTTTCATCATTTTAACAATTTGAGAGAGAGTGAGAGAACAAGGAAGAAAGAGTGAGAGACAGAGATAGAGATACAGAATATACAGTAAAGAGAGAGTGTGTGGAGAGTAAGATAGTGAGAGAAAACATGAACATACACCTAACCTGTGTTACAATATACAGATACACATCTCAGAATTAATTCCTATTCATCGATCCAATCAATGTAGGGATCATATATTTATTATAAAAGCAAGGATTTTATGTAGTTGAGGAACAAAACATTTCTAAAAAAACTAAATTGTCTTCTTTTCATGTGTTTGAATTGCGGTCATTTCTTGTCATTGTAGGAGAGACAGGAACAGTTCATGTCAGATTCATCAATCTCAATATATTTTACTTACAAACAAGCACACACACGCACACTCGCATAGAAAGTAAACATACACACAAACACATGCGCAAACACAAAAACACACACAAACACATGCACAAACACACACACGGTTTTCATTTTGTATTGTTTGCAGCAATTGTAGGTTTTCAGGGTGCTAGCCCGACACCCAAGATGGACTGCCTTACAGGACTAAAGGGCTTCTACTGTTTTGCTATTTACCCATAAAAAGTATACGCAGACATCTTTGTTGTGAGTAAAAAACAAACATGAATGAATAAATCATAAAACAAGACAACTATTACACCAGATAAACTTAACATTTAACTTGTAAAGCAGCGAGGAGATTTTGACAAAGAAACAGGTGTCCAAAAATGATAACTAGTGGCTGTAACATTTATATTATTATGAACAATGTTAAGTTGCATTGAATTTGCTAGACAGACAGTGCCAAACAAGAGTTTTCAGTCAAATTTAAAGATTATAATTTCATATTAAAAGGTCATGACTGTCACAAGCTGTCAAAGTTACATCTAATCCAGCAATGAAACATGGCTCCCAGGGGGGGTTATGCACCCAGTATTTTTTTCACCTTTTATGAACTTGGGAAATGAATTAAGATATAATCTCTCACCTATATAACTAATCACTAAAACTATGTAGTACACTTTGATAAATACATATATATATATATATATATATATATATATACATATATATGTGTGTGTGTGTGTGTGTGTGTGTGCCAAATATTGCCAAATATTCTTTTAAATCACAATATTTGCTGGTCTTTAAGAAACACTAAAAAGATAAATGAAAAATAATTAGGTGTCCAAATACTGTATGATATCCAATATGCAGGTATTATAGATTGGTAGTTGAACATCAAATATTATCATAAGGAATCAGAATAAGTAACACAAGGTAATGTTAGAAATAAATAAAATAGGCATCTTATAAGTCAGAGACATAGCTAAAGATTTGGGGGCCTGGGTGGCTTAGCTCCTTGGAAGCCCTCCACTCCATCATTTAGCGAGATTTGTCTGTAGAAATGCAGTAGGTGAACTACTATTTATAAAGCTTTTAGTGCCCTCCCTCCATTGGGGGGAGGGGCATTTTTACAGAGCCCCCCCCCCCCCGTTACTCCTGTAAGGGCCTGCAAAAATGGTTATTAGTTGACAATTTGAATACATAGTTTTGTGATTTGGCTTTATAAATCTTTTACAAGAATTTTTCCCTTGTATAGCATTATTGAAATAGATAAAATCAGAAATTCCAAAGGAATAACAGCTAGGATATAAAAAATGAAAAAAGAAGATTGTGCAGCCACAGCAGCTCTGAATTTCAAATCACAAGATTTTAAAAACAGATCATGTAAGATTTATTCACAACTAAACTACCTGTGCTGCGAAAAATGACAGCAAATATGAAATATATGGATATACACATTGTAGTTTAGATAGGCGGATAATAGAGATTAGCATTGTAGTGACCTTTTAGGGTAGCGTTCTGTCAACCACAAACAGATTTTCTTTTTGTTTAATTTTTTTTGTTTTTGAATTTTTTGTTCCCTGTTTTATCTTAGGTGAAGGCTGGAGAGCTGACTGGCTGAAGCATTTTTGATTGAAACAACAAAGATGAGGATATAAGTTTTTGAATGCCAGTTTTATATATGGCATAATACTCAAATTAGACAATTCAAATACATTCTCAAACTTACAAATTAACACATACACAAGTCCAAAATATCACACATAGACATACTTTTTTTCTCTCTGCAAGCAATTGCCACGTGGTACAGTTTTTTGGGGGTATTTTTTGTCTAAGGTTAGAATATTTCCTAATAGCTTGTTTGTGAGCAGCACTTATTAAAACAAACTCATACAAAAAAAGAACAAAAGTAAATATAAGAAAAAAAAACATTACCAACGAAAGAAAACAAAAACAAAAACCAAATCTCAGAAAACAAAAAAAAAATCAATTTCAACAAACAAAATATAAACCCAAAAAGTTATTACACGCAGAGAAAAACATAATAACTAAAAACAGAATCTAATAAGCAAATAGTTTCAAAGTAGCAATAAAACCCTCCATTGGAATTTTTGCACATATTGAGATTATATATATATATATATATATATATATATATATATATATATATATATATATATATATATATATATATATGTATGTACTGATAAAAGAAATAATAATTTTACTCTACATATATTTATTTTTCAATAAAATCTCTTCCCAGTCAATGCAATTAATTGAGTGGTGAATACTAATCTCATAGATTGGACACTAAACAATGAAAATTTCAGATCAAAATTCAGCTAATAATCCATCTGGCAGCAGATTTATTCATCCAACTGCATGTATGTATATATATATATATATTAGTGTATACACGATTTGGGGTTCTATATATCCTATCAAATGCCAAAAACTGATGTGCACGTTTTTATGCGTATGAAAATATAACAGACTCTAATATTGTATCTCAGATGACATACTTGACAAATTTGTGGTATCACTCCTTTTATAAACCTTGTTTCCTGATCTTTTTTTGTTTTGGTCAGAGTTTTGTATGTTTACAGTCAGAAGTACTGAAATGTGCCAAATACACACATTTTTCTTTGCTTATTTCCTTTGTAAATAACAATAGTGTTCAGATAATTAATTCAATATGTTCTATTCACTGCTAATATCCTTATTTGAATTCTGGATTGTATCAAATATAGCACTTCAATTTGTTGCTATCAACTGTTTCCATTCATTGGATTCTACATAAATTTCATGTACAGGTCACTAGGTGCTATAGCCTTGTGCCAGACTAAGATAAGTGAATAGCCATGAAGGTTATTCACAGTAGAGCTATTGTTTTACATTATTTCTACTTTATCAAGTTCAATCTTCACGAGTAACCCATTTTTGAGGCCATGTGCCTGACTTAGCTAAATTGAGCAGAGGGAACAAGATTTGTCTGATGAGGCATTTCTAATATCTTTAGTCCTGGATACAATTTGGCAACCGACCAGAGGGGACTTTAATGCACATGCATGAACAGACACTCTACAGGGTCACTCAGTAGGACACCACAGAGCATGCTCGGGTATTGCGTGACTCTTGTATTCACAAAAACCGAGCATGCCATCCTTCACGTCATTTATGGGGTTTTATTCAAAACATTTCATCTTTTGGGTTTGTCATCACCCCACCCACTCCCATCAATGTTTGTCTCCCTGCAAATTCTGGCTTTCCTCAAACAAATTTTAAACCATGGACAGAATGATGCAGCTGATGGTGTTCCTGGAACAGGACTTTGCAGACTACTTCAAAAAGCAGAAAGGACACTGGAATAAGCATATGCGGTCTCAAGCAGACATATTCATCATTTGGCAGGAAATGTGTTAACTAGGAATTCTTACAACTCTGGGTTCGTTTTTTTTTAGCTTATCTGATAGGTTTATGCCATTGACTTCTGATTTTCTAGCTCTTCATCATTAGTCTGTTAGCATCTATCATTGGACATAGACCTTCTTCAAGATTTGCCAGACCTATCTATCATGGGCATCAAGTAGAATCTCTGTAAAACTAAGGGACAATATCATAACCATCTACAATTAAAAAGAAAACCAAGGCTTTTTCTATAACTTCAGGATGTGATTTTTGGCAGATTTTCTCAAACTCCAATGCCAGTTGGTGTTGACCGTTTTTCTTCCATTACAACAACAACAACAAAAACAATCCTCACCTAATTCAGGGGGAATTGACTCCTCACTGTCTATCTCATCTTGTAAAACTAAACCAATGTATGAAATCAATATTTCCCTACCATGGTTTGAAATCACAACCAAGTGATTGCTGGCTGGTTCTCAAACCAATTGAGCTGAACTGCCAAGTCTTATATATCTATGAATTGATTTATTGTATATACAATACAAAAGTTGCATTAATCGTCTTCATTCAAAAATAGGAGTGGAGCTTGATTCAGCCGTAGCCAGGATAATAATGTTTGAAGAGAGAACAAGTCTTGTAAGGGAATGCTGACACAAAGAAAGAACAGCTCTTTCCAAGAATTTAAAATCCACTTAAAAAAAATTAAGACACAAGTGAATACTGCTTTTTATACTAGAAAGTTATACAGAGATTAACCATAAACAATTAATATCTGTGTAGACTTTATGACACATGCCTGTTCACAAGATTATGTAGATAATTTTGCTCGTCTGAAAATAAACAGCCCTGGTACCTAAAATACTTATTTTTGGCTAGTCAAATGTAGGACACAGATGACACATAACTTCAACATATGTCAGTTAGACTCAGTTTAGGTTGGGGGGGGGGAGAGAAAAGAAAAAGGGTAGTGCCCTTACGCTGGCTACAGCATCAGCCGTCACTGCCCAGGCTTCACATTTCACAGATTTTTCTGTCTAAGCCAGATTTTGATGTGAAATAGATATATGCTTGGAGGGGGGGGGACAGATTCGTGCCTTTCCCAAGAGCATTAGTATGGGTCTCAGTCGGAGTTCGAACTTAGGTTACCAGTCCATTTTCCAAACTGATACTATAAGTTTAGGTAAAATGGAATTTAATGTAAACAAGGTTTATTATGACTCGACTGAATAGTACTCAATATTTTTATTATTAATTTTGACTAGTTTTTTACTTCTACATTGACTAGTCATTCAGTGTCAATGAGTAAACATTACGCCTAATGCCTTCAACCATTCAGCAGCTGGGTTCTAAAAGCCGATTTATTTATTTATTTTTAAGATGACTTCTCACAACCAATATTCAACACAATGTTTGAATAGAACTCCAAGATTTAGATAAAAATTTTAACAATTATGGTGTAAACATGAATACACCAAAAAATGGTATATACCAAGATAAACCACATTTGTATGAAACTGGTTTGGGCCTATCACCAAAAGGAATCTACAGATTCTTATTTTTACCAAAGAATTTAAATCTGGCAATTTTTGCCAACAAATACTCACTGGCAGGAGATTTAATCAAGTATTATCTTTTGCAAATAGATATCATGAGCATATGGGAATTGTTTGGTCTAGGGGGGACAAAGGACAAAATATCTCACCGTTTTGCCTACCTATGATAAATACAACTGAAAATATATTATGGATCATAGATGACGGAATGACTCCAGCTGCTCACTCATGTGATTCAAGTGTTCAATGAATGGGAATCAACTGAATTGGGGTTAGTCAAAAGAATTTATGAAAACTGTCTTATAAGTAAATGCCATGCTCTAAGTCAGGGCTTCTCAAATTTTTCATTTGTGACCCCTTTTGATGAGACAAAAATTTTTCTCAACCTTTTCTGATGAGACAAAATTTTTCTTGACCCCCTCACTCACTATTACAAAAGAAATAGGTACTAAGGCTATATATATATATATATATATATATATATATATATATATATATTAGTCTTTAGTTGTTTTCTACAAGTAACTAAATATACAAACAAGATTTTAAAAAATAGATTGCCAAAATAGCAATTTGTTTATAACCTATAATGATTTTTATGATGTTTATTATGAGAAATTTAATTTTAAAAAATATAAATTACTGAAATGTAACAAAAACATTTATTTTCTAAAAAAAGCGCCGTTGAGCCATTTTGCAATAAGTATCAGAAGGAATACGTTTGTATAGAGATAAAAGAAAATGTTTTCAAAATTATTTTTCGAAAATCCTTAGTTAAATAGTTATCCTTTAAAAAGATCTTTTGAAATATTTCTACGACCCCCTGTGATCTTTACGCAACCTGTCAGAGGGGTCCTGACCCCTACTTTGAGAAGCCCTGCTCTAAGTAACAAAATGAATAAAATAACCAAAACAACAACGAAAAAAAAAAAAAAAGGCATTCCAAACAAACTGTAAATGTGCTCTGTAGACATTTCTTTAAATTAATGTATAGCCAACCCATGCCTCTTCTACTGCACTTACTCAACTTAAGTTCGGCTCCAGGGTGTTTATTGATTGCGTAGTTCTCCCTTTAGGTGAAAAAACAAAATAGCAATGTCGAAAATCATAAAAAAGCGTGTAATAAACTCTTCACTTATATATGTCGTAATTACATACGTACAGTGTCTTCCAAAGCATTTCTCAGATAATTGAACCTTTTCGTGCTTTGTTGTTCTTACCGATGTTTCGGCCGATCCGTTTTACAGCCTTCTTCAGATGCAGAAACTATTGGTTCTTTTTTTTTTTATGATAAAAGCTGGTTCCAAAAAATGGTAACTAATTATACGCGTGAAGAAGGCCGACGAAAGGGTCAAATAAAACGTCACAAAAACAATATCAAGAACACAAAGAAGTTCAATTGTCCAAATAAATCTTAGGATTGTTAATGACTCTTCTCCGGGGCCTATGAGAGGTGGAAGCAAGGATTACACCCCATCAGAGTTCGGGGGTCCAACAGGGGCCTCTGAGCATGAAGCCATAATGAATAAAAACAGGATGTCTAATGGAGAAGAGAAAGAGGCCCCAAAAGGAACTTTACACCCCCTGATAAAATTCCTCTCAAAGGCCCTGCTCTTCTCAAAGTTATAAATAATATAGGGTCTATTTGTTTTGATGGATAAGACTTTTAGTAAGATTAATGTTTATGTTCAGTAAACTTCTCCAAACATCTTGGAATTCATCTTGAAAAGATTTTATCAGAGGTGGGATGGGTCAAATTTTGGCAGATTCTTTGCAAAATGTTGAAAGTAGAGACACAAATTATATAAATGATAACTAATTAGTTGAAAAAAAAATATCAAAAAGTACTAATTGGAGATTAATAGATGAATCAATTGAAACGTCAAAGAAATTTATTATGCCAAGATTTGGCATTTGTTCTAATGAAAAAAAATATATACGTACACTTACATCTACACATTAAGATAAATTTTTTTTTTTTTTTAAATTAACCGAAGAGATAAATACAACCACATTACATTAAAAAGAGAAAAAAAGGGGGGAGGGGAAAAAAGAGGAAAAAAAGGCGGGGGGGGGGGGAAGAAACGAAAAAAAAAAAACAACAAAGAATAAAATGAATGGGATCAAATGTAGAATCCGGTCCCCAAAATTAATCCAAGTCAAAAGTGTAAATTTTCAGATTACACTGTAATCAAAGTTTGATTTAATTAAATCAAAACAAGGACGAAATATGATGCTATTTATTCACAATATTCTTTTATGCACTTAAAGAGGTCTAAATTCTACATTTCATCCTTGTTATGATTGAATCAAATTGAATTTTGATTATAGTGTTATCTGTAAATTTCTGCTTTTGACTTGAATCTATTTTGGGGTCTGGATTAAACATTTGATCCAATGAATGGTTTGAAAATATAGAAATGTCTATTCGAAATATAATATACAATTATATACTCTGTTAAAAGCATGCCTTGTCAGGACAGACCCAAGGCTATTTTTTTGTTTACTAGTCAATTTCTTTTCGCTTTCTTTTATGCAACAACCATACAAAAATATACAGGTTGAAAGAGTGTGGGTTGTAACAAAAAACTACTCTTTGGATCCGATCTAGTAAATGAAAGAAAAAAAAAATGGTGAGTAAAAATAAACATCACATTTGTAGTTAGAGTTCGGTGTTGCCAATCTAGCGCTTTTCTTGTTTTGGCAACGCGAAGATTCAATATTTAGCGCAATTTTAATGACATTCTCAGCAGTTTCAGACAATTTTTGACTATTTCCTAGCCATTTAAAGCAATTAAAATGGCCACAAAATGGCTAACTGTAGTTTGTTTGTTTTTTAGCTCGTTTTTGTTCGGTCGTTTCTTGACACTTTTTTGAGGTCAAGTTAGGGCGAAAAAAATTGAGTTGGTAACATGCTCTTAGTTGTTACAACAACCAAGAATTGAGGGGAAAAAGGAGGGGATCCCTCAGTCATTGTCGCATGAATCAGATTCAACCTTAAGAGCAATAATGAGGGGAGAGAGCGTGGATCTCCGGCCAACATGTATTCAATCTATTTTCGATCGGTCTAGTCCGAAGATTGAAAACAAACGATTGCTGGAAGCCAATCACTGAGACTGTATAAAAAGATTTAGAAAGCTTTTAGAAAATAAGTGACTGATCCGAGGCATCCACAGACTGAGCAGCTGCTTGGGGCTCGTGGCCGTCAGAGGGTCCCCAAGAGTTTGTAGGCTCAAAGCGGAGGAGATCCCCAAAATCGAATTCCGTTTAGGCCCTATTAAGTCCTCGGGTGATTGGTATCAGATTTCTCCCCTGATGATGTCACGTCATGAGAGAATTAGTCTCCAATGAAATCATTTTCAGGATTTTATCCGCATCAGAGGCGTAGCAAGAAATTTGGGCGACCAGGAGCGCTCAGCTCCTTGAGAGGCCCTTTCCAACAAATAGTGAGATTTGTTTGAAGAAATCCAGTAAGTGGTCTACTATTTATAATGCTTTGGGGGCCCGTTTTGGTGCAGTGTTCCCATCGTACCAAGATGCATTCATAATATGTAATCTCATTCAAAATGTGAAGTCGAATGATTCAAAACGCATGAGAAATGTTCGTCCGAACAGCATCGTGTTCATGTGACCCCTTCTGCAACTTTGACACACAGACTTCGTCGAAAAGAGAAGAGAGCAAGCAAATCGTATATATCTATGGTTCTCTACGTAGTTTATTTCATCTAATTCTTATTGGTAACTTGTACATAGATTCTTCAACTTATGCTTTGTGAAGTTGAATAATAGACAAAGTTAAAATTTACCCGTTCGTGTATTGACCGGCCTCCGAAAGTGAGAAAAAAAATGAGAGGTAAAAATCCTATAAGTAATGGAACACATTTGGTATATAAAACGTACTTTAAAAATGGGTGATGAAACTAAAAACTGTCATTCTTATCCTTCCCCCTGGTTTTATTTTTCTCACAGTGTGGCGTCTTGAACGGCGATACCTTAATTAGTGCGGTTGGTATAGTACAGTCAATGTATCGTTGTGCAAATATGAATAGGTATTAGTTTGAAAAAAATAAAACACTATATCATAGTAAGACCTTGAACATTACGGAAAATGTTTGGACGAATTAAACGTACTGTTGAGGGTTTATATGATGGATAATACACATAAAAAATGTGGAGTTCAAAGAGATCGGACATAAACGATCGTAATATGTATCAAAATTAGGGGAATCTCGATAGATTAAAAAAAAAATTTTCTGCGATGCGATCGGAGCAAATATAACAAAATTTTTCTAACGAGGATTACGCAAGGTCAGAATGAACACATAGAAGGGCAATGAATGAATGAATGAATATGGGACTTGACTCGAATTGTTATAGGTCGAGAAAAATTGAAGTTCCCAAATTAACGAAGTGAATTTTTCATGCTATTGAATTCCATTTTTGTTGTTTGCATTAAGTTTCGGCGTACCTATATTATGGTACTCCTCGGGTGAACCATCCATATATAAAGGGAGGGGTGCTCTTTTCCGGTGGGGTAGCTGCCAGGTGAGAAGCTGTAGCAAAAAAATTTTTTTTCTCTTGACACTACGGAAAAAGAGGATCCCTCTCATTACATGCAGATATTACACCTGGAGAGGGCCGTAGAATAAGTCGACCGGAATGTTAAAAAATACGAATAATTAGTTCGTTTATTCGAGGAGTTCTTCGAATGCTTATGACTTCCTAAAATCATGGACGAACGAAAAGAGTGAATGACTTGTTGCAAAAAATGAACGTGGGCAACAAAGAAACATACCTTGTATTGTCAAGATCCATCTTTTCAGGTTCCATTTCAAAGGGTCTAAATGTGCTTTCTGAATGGATCGAATTTCCACATCCATAATTCTGGTGCCTCTGTAGGGCTGAGAGACTCTGGAATTGGTCATTACAGTCAGGACAGCTGTACTTAGCAGCTTCATCTACAAATATAACGAAAATATAATTGATAATGTTGAAAATTTAATGATGAAGAAGACAAACAAACTGATTTGCAATTCTTTAACAATTATTTTGAAACTTCAAATCTTATGTTCGATTTCAAGGTATTATACTTGAAATATTTTCAAGGAGATATAACTGTTTTATGAATTGGTTAAAAATGGAATAGAAATTGTTAATTGTGTTGAGAAAAAATACAAGCTAAATAAAAAAATAGTTTAAAAATAAAGCTTTACTGAAGTCTCTTGGGATCTCCGAAGTTAAAATCAAAGTTCTTCAATATGATTTCAGTAAAGAACGATTGTTTCGGAAATACACCTTTTTTTTTTAATCAAGTGTTTCTATCGGTATGTAATCATATCAAGAAGAAAGGTCACATTGAATAAATACCTAGAAAAACCATCTGAGGATGCGTGCCGAGAATCGTCTTCAAGTGAAAAAAAAAATTATATAAAGACCAGGATTGTTTTCAAGGGAATCTATCCAGGATAAGATATGCGTGTAGGTGTCGAAGCTTAAATCCAGCAAATATGTACGTTGAATATGAAAGGCTGGAAAATATCATGGTTTGTTACGCCACGGTGTTATGAAACTCAACAATATAAGAAAATAAACTAATCCAGGAAATACACACACTACGACCTCGCCTTAGAAATGAACTTACTGACCAAGGTATGACTAATCAACTGTGTTGAAAAGAAAGAGAAAGAAAGAAAGAAAGACTTATGAACGAATGAAAAAGCATGCACATCATCTTTTACTTCGATTTGTCTTATTATTTTCCAAGATATTGCCGCACTGCCAGAATTAACTAATTTTTCAGAGAATATATTTACAAACATGAGCTCTCAATGAAAAATAAATAAACAAAAAATAGAAAACCTCACTCTTGTTTTGGCGGGGGAGGGGGATACGCTTAAAGAATGGGGAACAAATGGAGTGTACGGGATGGGGGTAAGTTATGTGTAAGTAGTCTGTTCACCCTACATATCGAGTGTGTGTGTGTGTGTGTGTGTGAAAAAGAGAGAGAGAGAGAGAGAGTATTGTGTGTCTGTGTGAGAGAGAGAGGGAGAAAGAAAGAGAGTTGGCAGTCAGGTTTTCTGCGTATGGGTGGGTTGTTAGGGTATTAGAGGACCGTGTCTCTACCGGGTGACCCCAGAAAGTGGTAAGTAGTTTTGGGTGCAGGGTAGAGGACGTGTGGTTGGAAGCTAGACACCTGAAAGGGGGACAGGCCACTTGTTGTCACTAACAAAAAAAGCAGCTTCCATCGGGAATACCATTACAGCGCTCGCGCGAGCACGCACATACAAATGGAATGTGTGCGTGAAAACTAGTATTTCAAACGCTGATTTTTAAGGCGTGCTGCCCCACCCCTCTAGGAAGACCAGTACAACATATTTATCCCTGCTTTAGGAATCTGTGCATTGGTCTACTCGTCAAATGATAGGAGGGTATGC